>LR738709.1:360107369-360120030 GCA_902687465.1 Secale cereale
GGGCCGAGGCCCAGTAGGCCGGGGTTTTTTCTCTTTTTCTTTATTTAGTTTTTGTTTTGTTTGTTTTTCTTTCCTTTTATTTATTTCTCTTTTTCTGTTTTATTTTATTTAAATTACTTAGGCCTTTTTAGAAATTGTAATAACTACACCATAATTAATCTTGTAATATTTAGCATCGCCCGAACATTTTTATTTAAATTTTTGGAAACTTATATTGTTCATCTTTATTTTGGACTTTTAATTCGAACGGGGTTTTCGATTAACGTGATGTTATCAACAGTAACACGATGACGTGGCATCGTTAGGAGGGAATTACTGTAGCGTGATTACCTGGGCGTTATAGTTGAGGTCACCTCGGAGCCATATTCCATTCTGGTGAAGCTTCGTGGTGTCGTTGGGAGCCTCCAATTCGGTTGTGGAGACAGCCCCAACCTTGTTTGTAAAGGTTCGGTTGCCGCCTTCAAGGGCACCACTAGTGGAATCACGACACCTTGCATTGTGTGAGGGCGTGAGGAGAAAACGGTGGCCCCAGTGGCTTCTTGGGGAGCATTGTGCCTCCACACCGCTCCAACGGAGACGCACTTCCTCTCAAAGGGAAGGAATTTCGGTGACACATCCTCGTCTTCACCGGCTCCACTTGTGGTTATTTCTTTCCTTTACTTGTGCAAGCTTTCCTTGTTTATCTTAGGTAGCTTGCTTGTGAGGTTGTTGTCTTTGCTTCCTATAAGTTGTCATCCTAGTTGCATATCTAGACAACTTACGTTGTTGCTTAATTTAAATTGGTTAAGAAAATTTAAAAATTGTTAGTTGCCTATTCATCCCCCTCTAGTCAACCATATCGATCCTTTCAATTGGTATCAGAGCCTCGTCTCTTTCTAAGGACTTTACCATCCAAAGAGTATGGGTGACAACGTAGTCGAGACAGAGGAACATTCCGGTGGAACTCCGTCCTTGCCTACGTCCGATGGGGAAGCCTCGGTCTCTCGTGAGGAGTTCAATGTGGCAATGGTCACATTGAAAGAATCACTAGCGATCGAGGTCAAAGGCATGTTTAAGGATTTGCTTGAGGGGCTTAAATTATCCACCACACCGTTGGAAGTGGTTCGTCCCGCTACCATCGTGTCGGAGGCTACTCCCGACAAGGGAGAAGCTAGTAGTGAGCAAGCCCCGGTTACTAAGAATGGGAGTGGGATTTTTGCCCACTCCACTCCTCCTACCCACTATGGAGGACCCGTTCCTACTCCGCATTTAAATTCCGTTGGGCCTCCTCCTAAGTTTGTGAAAAATTCTGATTTTGCTACTTGGATGTTTCGCTTTAGACGTCATTTAAATCATTGTTCTACTAATCTTTGGAGAATCATTGAGCAAGGTTTTTACCCACGTGATCCCGACAACTTAACTCCGAGAGAAGCTACGGATCATCAATTCAACAAGTCCGTTCTTTGCATACTTCAAGATGCTATCCCTCCCGAAGACATTGCACATCTCCGACCCTTCACCGTGGCCAAGGAAGCTTGGGAGCATGTTGGCTCCATGTACAAGGGGAGCGCAAGCATTCAACGCTCTAACTATGAAGTTGTGCAAGATGAAGCCGATGAGTTTGCTATGATCGAAGATGAAGATCCACGCGAAATTTATCGGAGATTAACCACTCTTGCGGTTTCACTTCGAGGTCATGGGAGCAAGGACACGGATGACAATTGGATCAAGTGCAAGTTTCTCAAGGCCATGATGCCTTACCACAAGGCCATGTCCTCCGTCATTCGCCAAAGATCGGACTTCCACACTTTGTCATCAAATGAAGTGTTGGATGAGTTTGTTGCCATGAGGATCTTGGACAAGACCGCCGACAATGCGGTTTTAAGAGCTCAACGATCAAATAAGCCTAACCTTGCCTTGAAGGCCAAGGCTTGTGTGGAAGAAGAGGAGGAGGAGGATGACAATGAGTGTTGCCCCGAGGACGCCAAATATGCCTATCATGAGCACATGGCTCTTGCTTCACGGCAATTTTGGGGCAACAAGAAGAACTCAAGGCCCAACTTCAACAAGAACAACTCAAGTGGCAACAAGGGCAAGCAACGAGTGAGGACGTGCTTCAACCGTGGGAATGTGAGCCACTTTGTTGTAGATTGCCCATATGATAAAAGAGAAGACTTTGGAGGCAAGCTTATCCGGAAGGACAAGGCCAAGTCTTATCCCAACAAGAACAACCTCAACAAGAAGACCCCTCCTAAAGGGTTGGTGGCCCAAGAAGAATATGTTGAGGATGATGATAATGATGAAGATGATGAGATGGTCACCATGGCCACAATTGCTATTGCTTCTACTCCACGCTCATCTCTCCTCGACTCACCAAATGAGAACATCACCGCCAAGTGTCTCATGGCTAAGGCCACCAACAAGGTAACTCCAAACATCAACACTACCATCATCTCTAATCCTTCTTTGACGGATTGTATTGATGAGAGTGAGAGAGCAGAGGAGGAAGAGAATGAATTTGTGTTGTTTATGAGCAAACTCAAGGGCAAACCCAAGAAGCATTTTGTTGCTCTCTTGGAACAACTCGGTGAGGCCAATGACATGATCGAGGCTCACGAGGAGACCATTGCTAAAATGGAAGGACATAGTCGAGACTATGCCGATGAGATATCGGATCTCTCTAATGCTCTAGAGAAAGAGTGTGGTCTTCGTTTGGCTCTTGAGGAGTCACACAACGATGATCATGCTAAATTAAAGAAAGATCTCGATCATGCTTTAGTTGTCTCTCGTATGATTAATTTCGAGAAGGCAAAACTTGGGGTTGACCATGCTAGACTCAAGGAGGAGTTTGTTACACTTGACAAGGCTCACAAGGCCTTGAAAGGTATACATGCTTCTCTCAAGGAGTCTCATGATCAACTCCAAGTCTCACTAACCAAGGTGAAAGCTATCTTTCCTCGCATGGTGTTGATTGATAATGCAAATGCTACTAACCCATGTTGCGAGCATGTGCATCTTGTTGAAGAGAATGCCAAGTTGAAGAAGCAACTCGAGAAAGGCCTTGTGACATGTATACAAGGTGAGAAAAACCTCAACGATCTTTTGAGTAATCAAAAGGAGGTTGTGGCAAAGGAAGGAATTGGGTTTGGTCCCAAGCCCAAGAAGAAGAAGAACGACAAGACCAAGCTACCTCCTCCTCTCAAACAAACCTTTGTGAAAGAGGGAGAGGGTGCTTCTAAGAAGAAGAACAATGTGAAGGGTGGTGGCGTCAAGAAAAACCCCACCATACCATCAAACATAGCCGACGATTTCAATCCTTCATATGTTTTATGTCGTGCTAGTGATGGTCATGTCTTTGCTAAATTTGTTGGTTCTTCTTATGAGTACATTGAATGGTCTATTTGGGTTCCTAAGACCCTTGTTACTAACCTCAAAGGACCCATTACCAAATGGGTACCTAAATCCAAGCATTGATCTCATGTAGGAGTTTGCTTCCGGTGGGGGATCATGGTTGCTCGATAGTGGAGCCACAAATCATATGACCCGAAGCAAAGACTTGGTGGTGGACGTGCATCAAGGTTCATCCATGGCCACAAATGTCGAATGGGCTGATGCTTCATCTTCTAAGGTATTGGGGCTTGGCAAGGTTGTTGTTTCTCATGATCTCACGATCGAGAAAGTCATGCTTGTTGAGTCCCTTGCATATAACTTACTTTCTGTTCGTCAACTTGCACTCATGGGCTTTGCTATATTCTTTGATATTGATACCGTGGCCCTCTTGTGGAGCAAGACTCTTAAAGTAGCCTATGTTGGACATGTCGAGAACGGTCTCTATGTGGTTAACTTCTCGGAGCAACCCACTAAGACCGCGACATGCCTAATGGCTAAAGTTGATGTGGGATGGCTTTGGCATCGCCGGTTAGCCCATGTCAATATGAGATCTTTGCAAAGTCTTCTCAAGGGGGACCATGTCCGTGGACTAACAAATGTTAGCTTTGCCAAAGATCGTGCTTGCAGTGCTTGTATTGAAGGAAAGTTACATGAGACGACTCACCCTCCCACGACTATCATCTACTCAAAAAGACCATTAGAGCTCCTTCACGTGGACCTCTTTGGGCCTCCATCCTTTGATAGTCTTGGGGGCAGAAAGTATTGCTTGGTGATTGTGGATGATTATTCAAGATACACATGGGTATACTTCTTTAAGAAGAAGAGTGAGACCCAACAAACCGTCATCAACTTTGCAAATGAAGCTCAACGATAACATGAAGCAAAGATTTTGATGATCTGAAGTGACAACGGCACCGAGTTCAAGAACTACACCTTGGATGAGTTTCTTAGTGATGAGGGAATCAAACATCAATATGCCGCACCTTATACCCCTAAACAAAATGGTGTAGCGGAGAGAAAGAATCGGACATTGATGGACGCGGCAAGGACCATGATGGCAGAATTCAAATATCCATCCAACTTTTGGGCCGAAGCCATCAACACCGCGTGTCATGCATCCAATCGGCTCTATCTCCGCAAAAGTTTGAACAAGACTCCATATGAGATTCTTACCGGTAACAAGCCCAATCTCAAGTACTTTCGGGTGTTCGGGTGTAAGTGTTTCATTCTCAAGAAAGGTGCCCGTTTGTCTAAATTTGAGTCTAGAGCTCATGAGGGCATATTTGTTGGTTATGCTACAAACTCTCATGCTTACCGTGTCCTCAACAAGTCCAGTGGACTCACTGAGGAGACGTGTAACGTAGAGTTTGATGAGAATAACGGCTCCCAAGTGGAGCAAAGTGGTACTTGTGATGTAGGTGATGAAATTCCTCCTCAAGCCATAAGAAGAATGGGTGTTGGATATATCCTACCCATTGAGGAACCCCTTGTGGCTGAAGGGGAAGGACAATGTTCCACACAAGTGGAACCATCATCAACCCAAGACCCACACGCTTCCGAAGAACAAAATGAAGGCCCTCAACCGGACGAACAAGGCCAAGTGCAAGATCAATCACAAGATGGTGGTGAGCCACCAAATGATGCACAAGGCCAAGTTCTCTCCTCCGAGCAAGATCAATATCAAGAGGAAGCTCAAGATCAAGATCAAGCTCTTGACGTCGCTCAAGATGATCAACTCAGTGCTCCTCAATTGTCACTTGAAGAGCAATTGGAGCGTCGTGCTGCAAAAATTGCCTCCAGGCTTGCTTCTAGAGAACATCACATGGAGAATATTCTTGGAAGCATCACAAAGGGGGTAAGCACTCGTAGCCAATTAGCAAACTATTATGCTCATCAAGCTTTTGTCTCTTGTGTTGAACCTCAAAAGGTCTATGAGGCGCTCGAAGACCCTGATTGGCTTAATGCCATGCATGAAGAACTCCACAACTTCGAGCGCAACAAAGTGTGGCGTGTGGTGCCGAGGCCAAAGGAGAACCATAATGTCATTGGAATCAAGTGGATCTTTAAGAACAAGCAGGATGCTCATGGCATTGTCATTCGCAACAAGGCGCGTTTGGTGGCTCAAGGCTACTCCCAAGTCGAGGGTATCGACTACGGTGAAACCTTTGCCCCCGTTGCTCTCCTTGAATCTATCCGTTTGTTGCTTGCCTATGCTTCTCATCATAATTTTAAGTTGCAACAAATGGATGTGAAAAGTGCATTTCTTAATGGTCCTATGAGTTGGTTTATGTCAAACAACCCCCGGGGTTTGAGGATCCTAAGTTCCCCAATCACGTGTATCAACTCGATAAGGCACTCTATGGCCTTAAACAAGCCCCACGTGCGTGGTATGAGCATCTTACCGAGTTGTTACAAGATCGTGGGTTTGAAATTGGGAAAATCGACCCCACTCTTTTTACTAAGAAGGTCAAAGGGGAGTTGTTTGTCTGCCAACTGTATGTTGATGATATTATCTTTGGTTCACCTAACAAAGCTTTCAATGATGAGTTCGCCGCACTCATGACCACACATTTTGAGATGTCCATGATGGGAGAGTTGAAGTACTTCCTTGGGTTTGAGATTAAGCAAAGAAAAGAAGGAATCTTTATCAAACAAGCCAAGTACACTCAAGACATGCTCAAGAGGTTTAATCTAAGTGATGTCAAGCCGGCTACTACTCCAATGCCAACCAAGTGTCAACTTGACATTGATCCCAATGGTAAAGCGGTGGATCAAAAGGTATATCGTTCTATGATTGGCTCCTTGCTTTACCTTTGTGCATCTAGACCGGATATTATGTTGAGTGTGGGAATCTGTGCACGGTTTCAAGCCTGACCTAAGGAAAGTCACTTTGTGGCAGTCAAGCGAGTCTTTCGATATTTGGCCCATACCCCAAACTTTGGCTTATGGTACCCAAGAGGAGCAAACTTCAACCTTGTAGGTTTCTCTGATTCGGACTGGGCGGCAGAAGAAGTGGATAAGAAGTCCTCTTCCGTAGGGTGCCAATTCCTTGGTTGCTCTCTGGTAAGTTGGTCTTCCAAAAAGCAAAGTTGTGTGTCTCTCTCATCCACCGAACCAGAGTATGTGGCAGCCGACAGTTGTTGTGCTCAACTTCTATGGATGAGGCAAACTTTAAAGGATTACGGTGTCACTTGTGACAAAGTGCCTCTTTGGTGTGACAATGAAAGTGCCATCAAGATTTCTCTCAACCCGGTGCAACATTTCAAGACGAAGCATATTGAGATTCGGTATCACTTCATCCTGGATCATATTCGGCGAGGAGAAATCGAGCTTCACTATGTCAACACTCATGATAACCTTGCAGATATCTTCACAAAGCCTCTGGATGAAGCAAGATTTCGCGAGTTAAGGCATGAGCTAAATATCATAGATTTGAGCAATGTGGCTTGAACCTTGCACACACCCCTCCCACTCAATATATTTATCTTGCCTAGATGTAGGCATGGACATAGGGGGAGTATTGTTCTCTCAATGAACTCTTCCTCCCCCCATTATGCATAAATCGATCAAGTCTTTGTCATTTGCCATGTTAAATGGTATAAGTGCTTCAAGACGAGTGTTGGTCATGGGCCCACGGATAGTTCTTTGCGGTGCTATACCAAATAACTCAAACATAGGTGGCTTTGGCCACCGACCTCCTTCACGGAGGAGTGTCTTGTGTGTTGTTTCGGTTGTTTGTTGTCTCTCTTTCCGTGTGCCTTGAGTGTGTGCCTTTTGCTTTGCTTAAGCCTTCTTGTCGAAACTTGCATTTTCTTGGGGGAGTGGTACTACCATGAGTTGTCACGATACTACCGCCAGAGAGAATACAGTACTACCGCAACCAACACGGCAGTAATTTTTTACTGCCGCTGGTAGAGCGGTACTACCGCTCCGCGTGCGGTACTTCCGCCCGGGCGGTACTACCATGATGACCACGGTACTACCGCATTTGTTTGAACGGCTGGGGGTTATAAGCGGGCAGGGGGAGTTCTAACCCCCCCATACCCATTCATCTCGTCTCCCCCATGTCGTCTCTCTCTCTCCCCCTCAAGAACGCTGCCGGAGGACCTCGCCGGATCTCCTCCCCCGGCCACTCTCCTCGCATTCCGACCGGTGGGATCATTCCCCACCTCGACCTCTTGCCATGGATGAAGGTTTCTCCCCAAATCCCCTCTTCTTTTTGCCCAGTTGTTGTTTCTAGGTTTTGGGGAGATGCTTGTTGTTCTTATGTTATTCTTGTCCTTATCCATGGAAGATTAGGGGTGTAGGAGAGTTGTAGTGCAATAGAAATGCTAGTAAGTATGTTGCTACTAAGTTTCTATGATCAACCGTAGTACCGTCCGCTGTTCTACGCGTTCTTGTTTAGATCCGCTTTCGGATCTAACCCGAGCGGTACTACCGCTGGCTGACCGCGGTACTACCGCTTTGCCGCGTAACGGTACTACCGCCCTAAGGAGCGGTACTACCGTGATGAACGCGGACGTAATTTTTTATTACCGCGTTCTGTGCGGTACTACCGCAACTCTTCGATGCGGTACTTCCGCCCCCTAAGCGGCACTAAAAATTTACTTCCGCCTTCTTCACGCAGTACTACCGCTTGGTTCATATCTACTTCGTAGCACGTACATATTATCCTTTCTACATGTTTCATGTGCTTTTTGTGGCTTTTACATTGATTCTCTTTGTTTTTCCTTCGTGTTCTTGTGTTTGTGTCTTAGGTGGTGGCTCCGGTTCCAATGTTCGTCGCACAAATCCCAGCCGTGACACCGGGTCCAAGCGTCTGCGCACCCAGAGTGATATTCCCGAGGGCTCCAATGCCCCCCAACGCAAAACCAAGACCACCGCCACCAAGAATAAGGAACCAACTATGACCATGGAGGAGATACCAACTCATGAGTTCATCACAAGGAGGAAGATCAACCCTTATGCAGATCCCCGGGCTCAGTTCCATGGAGATGAATTGTTCTGGACCAAGCAGCAGTATCGTATCTACACAGAGGTACTCAAGAGCAAGCACAACCTGTATGTGGATGCACATTGGATTGACATGACCCACATGCAGAAGGATTAGCACCGGGCCTACTTTGCTGAGGCTCTAGATCTTGTGGAGAAGTTTGGCATTGAGCACATCATGACATTTCAGATGGATTTTGACCTAGAGATTGTGGCACAGTTCTATGCTTCGGTGCACTTCCATCCCAAGGAAGAACGCAACATGACTTGGATGACAAATGGTCACAAGATGACTGCTACATGGAAGGACTTTATGGATCTGCTTCAGGTTGCTGACGAGGGGCTCCACACCCCCGTTGGTGCTCGGCCTCATGCCAACGAAGAATCTGCCAACAAAGACCGGCTGCTGCCTTTTTATGTGGAGAAGACGCTTGCTAGTGGCAAGAAGACTTGGGTGATGAACCCCTTTCTGGATATCATGCATAGGATCTTCCGCAACACCTTGTTTCCTCGAGTTGGGGACAAGGACAAGGTACATGCATACCTCGTTGACATGTTGCTGATGTGTGACGAGGCCCGCTGTGCTCAGACTCAACCACTTGATATCTCCCATATCATGTGGTGTGAGCTTCGCTTTGCGATTTTCTCTCGCAAAGTGCCTATCTATGGTCCGTTTCTGTTTCTGCTTATCTCCAAGACTTGGGAGAAGCTTTACTCTGATGAGGAGTTTGAGGCCCCGCAGTGGATTCGTCATGAGCCTATCCGACTTCGCATCAAGAGTCGTTGGGCTAACATCACTACCCGTGCAGAGGGTGCTGCAGCTTAGATGGATGCAGACGAGGAGCCAGTGGAGGAGGAGCCAGCTGAGGACAGTTCTGGAGGATATGCTCCTCCCTCGTGGGCTAAGAAGCTGAAGAGGAAGATGAAGGCACTATTTTGTATGCAGGCAAAGGGGCAGTACAAGGCTCATGTGACTCACAAGCAATCTCGCCAGCGTGACAAGAAGATGATGAAGATCTTTGGTGAGGAACCATCTGACGGGTCAGAGGAGATCATCACCCCAGAGGCGGAGTGGATTGCCAAACAGGGCTACACATGGTCTGAGTCTGAGGAGGAGCAGTAGGAGTCTGACGGAGAGCATGATGACTGAGTTCTTTTGCCTGAGCTACCACCTGTCTTAGGTGTCCTCTTTCCCTTTGTGGTGTCTCGATGCCAAAGGGGGAGAGTGTGTTAGGATTTGCGTCTTGTGCCGTGTTTATTTGCGTTTTGTTGGTTGAACTTTGTCTGCTTGCTTGTGTTTGTGTCGTGTGTGTGAGACCTTCATATGGTGTGAGACATATGCTCCCTTCTCATTAACTCGTTACTATGTCTATGCTATCTGTTAGGTTGTGAGCGGTTGCTTCTCTTGCCCTTTATATGTGCTCACCTTTTCCTCCTTACATCTGTGCGTAGAATCTTATTCTTTAGTGCAAGGTGTATATTGTTTGTAGAATATAGGGGGAGCATTGATCCTAGTATGTGTGTTGTGCAGTCCAAAGCACCTTCTCTTGTATGCACACATCTAGGGGGAGCTTACCTATATTCTATAACTTTGCTAGGTTTGCTTACTTTCTTATATATCCTTGTGCAAATCCCGTATTTTCATCAATCCACCAAAAAGGAGGAGATTGTAAGGGCATATTTCTCCCTAAGTAGTTTTGGTGATTGATGACAATGCATTTGCGGACTAATCGTGTGCACTAAGCTTTTCAGATATATCTCCTTAGGCACAAGACGATCAAGTGCCCCTCGGAACCTATGGAAGACGGCCTTTTGTTTCTTTTCAATGGAATTGAGTCATAGGAAAGACGTACTATTAAAAGGGGTCCGCTTCGGAAAGGTTTAGGTGGAATCAACACGTACACGTCTACTCATTCACACCACCTTTCCTTTGCTTCTCTGGAGCTTCGGCTGTTTTCCTTGTCGGAACAAAAACAGTGGCTTCCTACTACTACCACTGCTTGGCATGCGGTAGTACCGCTCAGAGTTTGCGGTAGTACCGCACGGTCACACGATAGTACCGCTTGAGGGCCGCGGTAGTACCGCACTATGCGGTAGTACCGTACCCTGAACACGGTAGTACCGTGTGGCCGGCCCAGCGTCGTAACTAGTACGGTAGTAGGCGCGGAAGTAATTTTTTACTTCCGCGTCCTACGTGGTAGTACCGCTTCGAGCAAGCGGTAGTACCGTGTCGGGTTTTTGCTACGACCGTATATCTGCGGATGTAGCTGCGGATGTATTTTATTTAGTCTGTGCTTCTCCTCTGCCTATCTAGCCCTGCCTTGCGGTAGTACCGCAAGGACGTGCGGTAGTATCGCTCCAGCAGTACTACCGCCCGTTGCTTCAACGCAACAGGGCTAGTACCGGCATGTACTGCACCAGCGGTAGTACCGCATCCAGAGCGGTAGTACCGCTGGACCGAGCGGTAGTACCGCAACTTATGTGCGGTAGTACCGCGCTCTGCAGGCAGATATGTGGGATAACGGTTGGATTTGTTCTTCCACTATATATAGGGAGTCTTCTTCTCCAAGAAGACTCACCTCTTCCTCCCCAAAGCTCCATTGTTGCTCAAAGCTCCATTTCCGCCCAATCTCTCTCCCTAGCCAATCAAACTTGTTGATTTCCTCGGGATTGCTTGAGAAGGCATCGATCTACACTTCCACCAAGAGTTATTTGATTCCCCCCACTAATCCCTTGAGGATCTTGTTACTCTTGGGTGTTTGAGCACCCTAGAGGTTGAGGTCACCTCGGAGCCATATTCCATTGTGGTGAAGCTTCGTGGTGTCGTTGGGAGCCTCCAATTCGGTTGTGGAGATATCCCCAACCTTGTTTGTAAAGGTTCGGTTGCTGCCTTCAAGGGCACCACTAGTGGAATCACTGCACCTTGCATTGTGTGAGGGCGTGAGGAGAATACGGTGGCCCTAGTGGCTTCTTGGGGAGCATTGTGCCTCCACACCGCTCCAACGGAGACGTACTTCCTCTCAAAGGGAAGGAACTTCGGTAACACATCCTCATCTTCACCGGCTCCACTTGTGGTTATTTCTTTCCTTTACCTGTGCAAGCTTTTCTTGTTTATCTTAGGTAGCTTGCTTGTGAGGTTGTTATCTTTGCTTCATATAAGTTGTCATCCTAGTTGCATATCTAGACAACTTACTTTGTTTCTTAATTTAAATTGGTTAAGAAAAGCTAAAAATTGTTAGTTGCCTATTCACCCCCCTCTAGTCAACCATATCGATCCTTTCAGCAGCCATCAAGGCCTCTGGGCTAAAGCCACCTTAGTCCATGACGACGGTGTAGAGGTCAGGGTGGACGTCGATCGACTTGCTCTCCCTTTCTGGCGGTTGCCACCTCCTTGACGGACTCTATCATGTTGTTGAAGACGCTCAACTCGTCCTCCATCAAGCTGCTCCTCTTCCTCTTCGTATCAAGCACATGAACATGCTCAAAACGCTTATCAGGATGATGGTCTCTGACTCCCGGGTGTCTGGATAGTCAGGCATAGGCGAACCGAGCGGCTTACCGGAGCCCATGGCATGCTTGTCGGTTGCCAACCCAAAGGAGAAAGTGTGTTGCATCCGAGCATAGTTCTGGTTGGGTGTGTCGAGGAACTCTACGTCCTTGGGGTGGTCCTAAGAAATAAACACGTTGTGGTTAGTTGTGATAGCACAATGGTCGACATGTTTAAACAAGGGGTACGTGAGCTAACCACGACGTGGCCTTGGTAGTGTTGTGCCTCCAAAGCATGTGGTCTGATCCCATGAGGCCCTGCTAAGGCATCTGAGCTTGGACACTTGGATCCATCTAGCTCTCCAATTCCTGGGGAGGTTGTAGACCTAGGTGGCAGTCACCTCCTGGCCACATGACTCCAACACTTCCTTGGCAATCATGTTCAAGGGCACCTCCTTGAAGCCCTTGTCTGTCCTAACCATGTTGGCTATGATCTCACACATCTTGTTAAGCATTAACGTGGACAAGAATGGCTGTCATTTTATGGAGTTTCCCCTACCATCCTTATTTGCCTTCACGACTGCCTTTTGTGCGGCAGCAACAACATTTGGCACAACCAGTGTGTTGTAGGCACAAAAGGAGGATCCATAGGAGAACCCTCGAACACATTTGAATTGGGAGGCATCTGGTTCTCAATGGGAGGCTGGGTCTTGGACATAGGACGGTGGGAACTGGATCTCGGATAGGACAATGGCCTGAGTAAATTCTTGTGTAGTCATGTTGAAAGGATCGAGAAGAGGAGTCTAGGGGGGGG
>LR738709.1:360121454-360180194 GCA_902687465.1 Secale cereale
AAGTATTGGGCCCTAGTGGGGTTTAGGGGAGAGAGAGGGCAGCAGCCCAGGAGGTGGCGCGTCTCCTCCCAAGGGGAGTCCGAATTGGACTAGGGGAGGGGTCGCGACCCCCTCTTTCCATCTCCCTCTCCCTCTCCTTTCTTCCCCTTCTCTCCCTCTTGGTGGAGTCCTACTAGGAATAGGATCGGAATCCTATTCCTAGTAGGAGTGGCCCTCTAGGGCGCGCCATAGGGGCTGGCCGCACCCCCCTTGCTCCTTTATATACGGGGGCACCCAAAGACACACAAGTTGATCAGTTGATCTCTCCCAAACGTGTGCGGTGCCCCCTCCACAGAAACACACCTCGGTCATATCGTTGCAGTGCTTAGGCGAAGCCCTGTGTCGGTAACTTCATCATCTCCGTCACCATGCTGTCGTGCTGACGAAACTCTCCCACGAGGTTCTACTGGATCAAGAGCTCGTGGGACGTCATCAAGTTGAATGTGTGTTGAACGCGGAGCCTCCATACGTTCGGTGCTTGATCGGTTGGATCGCGAAGAAAGTTCGACTACATCAACCGCGTCACTAGACGCTTCCGCTCCCGGTCTACGAGGGTACGTGGACAGACTCTCCCCTCTCGTTGCCATGCTTCTAGTAGATAGATCTTGCGTGATCGTAGGATTTTTTTTGAAATACTACGTTCCCCAACAGTGGTATAAGAGCCAGGTCTATGCGTAGATGATACGCACGAGTAGAACACAATGTGTTGTGGACGATAATAGTCATACTACTTAACAGCATGTCATACTTTGGTTCGGCGGTATTGTGAGATGAAGCGGTCCGGACCAACATTACGCGCGCGAGACTGGTTTCACCGTTATGAGCACTCGTTGCTTAAAGGCGACTCACGGGTGTCTGTCTCTCTCACTTTAGCTGAATCGAGTGTGGCTACGCCCGATCCTTGTGAAGGTTAAAACAACACATACTTGATGAAAAATCGTTGGTTTTGTATACATAGGTAAGATCGGTTCTTGCTAAGCCCGTAGCAGCCACGAAAAACTTGCAACAACAAAGTAGATGACGTCTAACTTGTTTTTGCAGAGCATGTTCTGATGTGATATGGTCAAGACATGATGAGTTATACGTTATTGTATGAGATGATCATGTTTTGTAAAGTTATCGGCAACTGGTAGGAGCCATATGGTTGTCGCTTTATTGTATGAAATACAGTCGCCATGTAATTGCTTTACTTTATCACTAAGCGGTAGCGATAGTCGTGGAAGCAATAGTTGGCGAGATGACAACGATGCTACGATGGAGATCAAGGTGTCGCGCCGGTGACGATGGTGATCATGACGGTGCCTTGGAGATGGAGATCAAAAGCACAAGATGATGATGGCCATATCATGTTACATATTTTGATTGCATGTGATGTTTATCTTATTATGCTTCTTATTATGCTTAGTATGACGGTAGCATTATAAGATGACCCCTT
This sequence comes from Secale cereale, assembly GCA_902687465.1. Taxonomy (NCBI): domain Eukaryota; kingdom Viridiplantae; phylum Streptophyta; class Magnoliopsida; order Poales; family Poaceae; genus Secale; species Secale cereale. The sequence continues at coordinate 360,122,929 of LR738709.1, forward strand.
ACTAAATTTCAAGGTATAAGTGTTCTCCCTGAGTATGCACCGTTGCGAAAGTTCGTCGTGCCGAGATACCACATGATGATCGGGTGTGATAAGCTCTACGTTCACATACAACGGGTGTAAGCCAGTTTTGCACACGCAGAATACTCGGGTTAAACTTGACGAGCCTAGCATGTACAGACATGGTCTCAGAACACTAGAGACCGAAAGGTCGAGTGTGAATCATATAGTAGATATGATCAACATAAGATGTTCACCATTGAAAACTACTCCATCTCATGTGATGATCAGACATGGTTTAGTTGATTTGGATCACGTGATCATTTAGATGACCAGAGGGATGTCTATCTAAGTGGGAGTTCTTTAGTAATATGATTAATTGAACTTTAATTTATCATGAACTTAGTCCTGATAGTTTTTGCATATCTATGTTGTTGTAGATCAATGGCCCGTGCTACCGTTCCTTTGAATTTTAATGCATTCCTAGAGAAAGCTAAGTTGAAAGATCATGGTAGCAATTACACGGACTGGGTCCGTAACTTGAGGATTATCCTCAGTGCTGCATAGAAGAATTATGTCCTTGAAGCACCGCTAGGTGACAAGCCCCCTCCCGCTAATGTAGACGCTTTGAACGTCTGGCAGACGCGGTCTGATGACTACACGATAGTTCAGTGTGCCATGCTTTACGGCTTAGAACCGGGACTTCAACGACGTTTTGAACGTCATGGAGAATATGAGATGTTCGAGGAGTTGAAGTTGATATTTCAAGCAAATGCCCGGATTGAGAAATATGAGATTTCCAATAGGTTCTACAGCTGCAAGATGGAGGAGAATAGTTCTATCAATGAACACTTGCTCAGAATGTCTGGGTACTACAATCATATGACTCAACTTGGATGCAAAGTTGACGAAGATAGTGTTATTGATAGAGTTCTTCAATCACTGCCACCAAGTTATAAAGGCTTCGTGATGAACTATAACATGCAAGGGATGCAGAAGACAATTCCCGAGCTCTTCGATATGCTCAAAGCTGCGGAGGTAGAACTCAAAAAGGAGCATCAAGTGTTGATGGTTAACAAGACCACTAGTTTCAAGAAAAAGGGCAAGGGAAAGAAGGGGAACTTCAAGAAGCAAGATAGTTGCTACTCCCATGAAGAAACCCAAGTCTGGAGCCAAGCCTCAAACTGAGTGCTTCTACTGCCAAGGGACTGGACACTGGAAGCGGAACTGCCCCAAGTATTTGGCGGATAAGAAGAATGGCAAGGTGAACAAAGGTATATGTGATATACATGTTATTGATGTGTACCTTACTAATGCTTGTAGTAGTACCTGGGTATTTGATACCGGTTCGGTTTCTAATATTTGTAACTCGAAACAGGGACTACGAATTAAACGAAGATTGGCTAAGGACGAGGTGACGATGCGCGTGGGAAATTGTTCCAAAGTCGATGTGATCGCCGTCGGCACGCTACTTCTACATCTACCTTCGGGATTAGTTTTAGACCTGAATAATTGTTATTTGGTGCCAGCTTTAAGCATGAACATCATATCTGGATCTTGTTTATTGCGAAACGGTTATTCATTTAAATCCGAGAATAATGGTTGTTCTATTTATATGAGTAATATCGTTTATGGTCATGCACCCTTGAAGAGTGGTCTATTCTTGTTGGATCTCGATCGTAGTGATACACATATTCATAATATTGAAGCCAAAATATGTAAGGTTAATAATGATAGTGCAACTTATTTGTGGCACTGCCGTTTAGGTCATATTGGTGTAAAGCGCGTGAAGAAACTCCATAGTGATGGACTTTTGGAATCACTTGATTATGAATCACTTGGTGCTTGCGAACCATGCCTCATGGGCAAGATGACTAAAACTCCGTTCTCTGGAACAATGGAGCGAGCAACAGATTTGTTGGAAATCATACATACTGATGTATGTGGACCGATGAGTGTTGAAGCTCGCGGCGGGTATCGTTATTTTCTGACCTTCACTGGTGATTTAAGCAGATATGGCTATATATACTTGATGAAGCACAAGTCTGAAACATTTGAAAAGTTCAAAGAATTTTAGAGTAAAGTAGAGAATCATCGTAACAAGAAAATAAAGTTTCTACAATCTGATCGTGGAGGTGAATATTTGAGTTACGATTTTGGTCTTCATTTGAAACAATGTGGAATAGTTTCACAACTCACGCCACCCAGAACACCACAGTGTAATGGTGTGTCCGAACGTCGTCACCGTACTTCATTAGATATGGTGCGGTCTATGATGTCTCTTACCGATTTACCACTATCGTTTTGGGGTTATGTTTTAGAGACAACTGCATTCACGTTAAATAGGGCACCATCTAAATCCGTTGAGACGACACCTTATGAACTATGGTTTGGCAAGAAACCAAAGTTGTCATTTCTTAAAGTTTGGGGCTGCGATGCTTATGTGAAAAAGCTTCAACCTGGTAAGCTCGAACCCAAGTCGGAGAAATGTGTCTTCATAGGATACCCAAAGGAGACTGTTGGGTACACCTTCTCTCACAGATCCGAAGGCAAGATATTCGTTGCTAAGAATGGATCCTTTCTAGAGAAGGAGTTTCTATCGAAAGAAGTGAGTGGGAGGAAAGTGGAACTTGATGAGGTGTCACAATGGTAGGGTGGCATACTACTAACTCGTAATAAAAAGGTGTTGGATATGTCACAGTGTAGTGGGTGGCGTGACTCCAATATCTTACAGTTCATCGAGTGTTGGAGTGAGACCCGATGAATTTATTTGGTGGTTGACGGAAGCGGTTATATAACAGTGATCAACTCCAGGATCGCAAGAGTCTGACTGGGACTCCACTAGACGTCGGACTCGCTATCGAACTCTTCATCCATGAGATCGCCTTCGTCAACATCTGGCCAAATCAACAAGCCAGGTGAGTACTTTGAATGTACTCGCAAGACAGTTCGGACATAAGATATAATAATTGCAAACATGAAGCATGTGAGTATTCTAGCAATATGTAACCGAATAATATACTTTCTGTGCTGCTTGTAAAAATGAAAGTCGGGCGGTAGTCCTCCCGAAATCCATAAGGTAAAATAAAAGAAAACCAAACGAGTGTCTGAGCGACGCCTCGTGAGGGAAAATGGATAAAAACATGCCACAGTCGGACGTTTGAGCGACATCACATAAAGGGATTATAACAAATAAATAACGAGAATGCCACAGTCGGACGTCTGAGCGACATCTCATAAAGGGCTTATAACAAAATAAATAATGAGAATGCCATAGTCAGACATCTGAGCGGCATCTCATAAAGGGCTTATAACAAAATAAACAACAAGAATGCCACAGTCGGACGTCTGAGCGACATCACATAAAGGCTTATAATGAAAATAAATAACAAGAATGCCACAGTCGGACGTTGAGCGACATCACATAAAGGGCTTATAATGAAAATAAATAACAAGAATGCCACAGTCAGACGTCTGAGCGACATCACATAAAGGGCTTATAATGAAAATAAATAACAAGAATGCCACAGTCGGACGTCTGAGCGACATCACATAAAGGGCTTATAATGAAAATAAATAACAAGTATGCCACAGTCGGACGTCTGAGCGACATCACATAAAGGGCTTATATAAACACTGGTATAACGAAAAAAATACTTCAAGAGATAAATTAGTGCAGAGATAACTGGTTAGTTCATCTACCCAAAATGAACCTAGACAAAAAAATCACCATTCTTGTTACTATCATAAATTACTAGAGACGGTCACCGGGGTTGACACGAAGATTGACTCTAGGCCATAAATATGGCTACTCGGAAGATTTGACTCTGCAGAGCTTGTACTCTTAAATCACAGCCAACGGATTCCACTAGCCACAGGGACTAGTTCCGTCTACGGTGTTTTAGCAGAAACACAACTGACCAGTACACACCCATTTCACATCCTGCTGCTCGGAATCACCCGTGACAACATTCACGAAAAACTTTAAGACGGGGAGGCTACAACCTCGAATAGCATGGGATCAAATTTATATATGCACGCTCTAAGGGGTGCCCCCTTCTCGGTCCCAACCGGAAACACTCATGCCCCCTGACCGGATGACGAGCTTTAATCCAGGGCCATGGAACCCTCATCCCGGCCCCTCTACTTGGTGTGTACACGGAAAGAGGTTTGCAACTGACTAAACCATAATCTTAGCAGACGACATATGACAGTACCAAAAAGGAGACGAACGGAATCACGACTTGATCCACATTGATACTAAAGTTAACCATTTGCTGGCATGCTCCAAAAATACCAGTACACAACCCATCATGTCACCACATGATCGGGGTGGCTCAACCATTATCATTAGGGGCTCACCCAAAGCTTGCTTGCATGAAAATATAATCATCACAAATGCTTATACGACCATGCTACGAAGAAGAACTACTCAAGCAAACATGCAACACACTCATCATATCAAAGGTTCAAACATGCTTGCCTGGTTCGGAGTAGTCGGAGTCTAACTCGGTGAAGTTCGCGGCTCCGTCACGTCCTTCAGTATCTACGTATCCAAACAAACGAACACTAACATAAATACCGTGCGTGCAAAAAAGTTGACCCAAATATTTTTCAAATATATATGACAAAAAACTAGACAGAAAACTAAAGAGGACAGAAAAAGAATCAACTCAAAATCATCTTTTGTTTAAAAGTTATTCAAGTTTCTGTCTAGGGATTTGTGTGTAATGAAACAGAAAGTTTCTAGGGGCTAGAATATAAAAACAGAAAACGAATCGGTACGCAGTACGCCAGCCGAATAGGAAGACGTACTTTGCTCGAAGGCGCCTCCCAGGAAAACGTTTCAGAAAGGAAAGAGAGGCTGACGAGGGGGTCCCACTCGTCAGGTTTAAAAACTGAAATAGAGTCGCGCCGGCGCCAGAGAACTGTGGTGGTCGCCGGCGCCGATCCATGGCGAGGTAGAGGGAGGGAGTGGTACCTACGGGTTCCTGGTGTTCTTCCGCATCAGTGGGTGGCGGAGTTGAGCGTCGGCGAGCCCCACGCCAACGGCGACCCTATCTCCGGCGGACGGCGGCTCGGGTGGTCGTGGGCCTCGTCGGAGAGAGTAGTTGGGGTCAAATTGGAGTGGGGGTTAGTCTTATATAGGTGTCAGGAGGTTACGAACGAGTCCAGAGCGGTGGAGGAGCTCTCACCAGAGAGGACGCTGCTGTGACCCGAGGCGGACGGAGGTGGCCGGAGTTGAGGAAGAAGGGCCCCTCGAGGCTCTGCGAGTGGCTGGGCGTGGTCTAGTGAGGTAGTAGAGATGTGCAGGGTCGAGAGCAAGCTCGGAGGCGCTATATATAGCCGGCCCGAGGCGGTTGCCGTGAACGGGATAAGTCCGGCGATCGATTACGGCGGCGCTGTGGCTGTACAGGTGGATTAGGTGCTTGAGCATCGACCAGGAGGTGCACTGAGTCCATTTCGGTGCCTAACCTAGCAAGGCAGGGGTGGTTATGGCCTGTCCCCGACGGAACAGCCGTGCGGCACGTCGGCGGCAGAGAGCGCGCCCTGTGTGTGCCAGGCCACGGCGACGGTGCTGCAGGCGTGCGCTGGCGATGGAGAAGGCCATGCGGAGCTCCCGGGTGGCTTGGGCGGTGCCAAACGGCGTTGTGCCGCAGGGTGCCTCCTGTTGGCCGCCACGGGTGGCTCTGCCGCCGCGAAAGACGCCGGCGTGGACGGGCCAGGGTGCCACCGACGCCAAGAACCAGCCAAGCACGCGTGCGGTGCTCTGGATAAGAGCGAGGTGCAGTGCAGCATCGATCCAAAGGGGCACTGGTGAGATTGACGAACACTGACTAACGAAAGTGACGAAGCTGCACTGTCGCATGTTAACTTCAGTTAACTTTTTCTGAAACTGACAGAAATAGTGCACGCCAGGTGTTTGACGAAATGATTTTGGCATGTGGAAAATCTTTCTGGAGCTGATATTTGGTGGAGTGGTCTCTTGATGCATCTAGAGTCTGCCTGAATTTTTACAGATTTTTAGGAAGAAGAAAAATATGAATTTCACCAAAATTTGCAAATCTGGTCCAAACTTGCAGCAAGTGAAATTTGAAAATTTTGAACTGTGGACCAGTGAAACAAGATGGATCTAGGTTGTGGGTACTAAGGACTATCCAGGGGAGTTGGTTTGGGGTCAAACATCAAAGTTAACATGGTGGTTCCTTTGTAAATCACCATGGCTCATTTCATAGGACAGAAATTTATTTTGGTGCAAAATAATTAGAAGAAAAATTCCAATAAGGTTGAAACTTGCTGGAATTGATGAGAGACTTGCCTCAAGGTGAAGAGGAGGTCCTGGAGAGAAATATTTTCATTGGGTGCCATGGAAGAGAAAAGTTTGAGAGGGAAGACAAGTCCAAGATTCTTATAAGATGGATATTCATGGAGGGAATAGAATCATACAAACCTTCTTGAAAAGAAACTTGTGTTTGAGCCAACACAAGTGGAAATCCTTCAAGACCAAAACCAAACTTGAGAAGAACAAACAAACTTTGGTCAGAAAAGATTTTAGAAAGGGTTTTCAAGAGAAGATCAAATACCCCCCTTCCAAAAGACCAAAAGTTTGGAAGAAAACAAATCAAAAAAATTTGGGGTGTTACATGAGGTAATTGTACCTTCTCCCATATTGGAAAGTAGTACATCACATGAACTTGTTCCAGTGATTCCTACACCAATTAGTGAGGAAGCTAATGATGATGATCATGAAACTTCGGATCAAGTTACTACTGAACTTCGTAGATCAACCAGAGGACGTTTCGCACGAGAGTGGTACGGCAACCCAGTTCTGGAAGTCATGTTACTAGACCATGATGAACCTATGAACTATGAGGAAGCGATGATGAGCCCAGATTCTAGAAAATGGCTTGAGGCCATGAAATCTGAGATGGGATCCATGTATGAGAACAAAGTGTGGACTTTGGTTGACTTGCCCGATGATCGGCAAGCCATCAAAAATAAATGGATCTTCAAGAGGATGACCGACGCTGACGGTAATGTTACCGTTTACAAAGCTCAACTTCTTGCGAAAGGTTTTCGACAAGTTCAAGGAGTTGACTACGATGAGACTTTCTCACCCGTAGCGATGATTAAGTCTGTCCGAATCATGTTAGCAATTGCCGCATTTTATGATTATGAAATCTGGCAAATGGATGTCAAAACTGCATTCCTAAATGGATTTCTCAAAGAAGAGTTGTATATGATGCAACCAGAAGGTTTTGTTGATCCTAAATGTGCTAACAAAGTGTGCAAGCTCCAGCGATCCATCTATGGACTCATGCAAGCCTCTCGGAGTTGGAATATACGCTTTGATGAGGTGATCAAATCATATGGTTTTATACAGACTTTTGGAGAAGCCTGTCTTTACAAGAAAGTGAGTGGGAGCTCTGTAGCATTTCTGATATTATATGTGGATGACATATTGTTGATTCGAAATGATATCGAATTTCTGGATAGCATAAAAGGATACTTGAATAAGAATGTTTCAATGAAAGACCTCTGTGAAGCTGCTTAGATATTAGGCATCAAGATCTATAGAGATAGATCAAGACGCTTAATTGGACTTTCACAAAGCACATACCTTGATAAAGTTTTGAAGAAATTCAAAATGGATCAGTCAAAGAAAGGGTTCTTGCCTGTGTTACAAGGTGTGAAGTTGAGTAAGACTCAATGCCCAACCACTGCAGAAGATAGAGAGAAAATGAAAGTTATTCCCTATGCCTCAGCCATAGGGTCTATCATGTATGCAATGCTGTGTACCAGACCTGATGTGTGCCTTGCTATAAGTTTAGCATGGAGGTACCAAAGTAATCCAGGAGTGGATCATTGGACAGCGGTCAAGAACATCCTGAAGTACCTGAAAAGGACAAAGGATATGTTTCTCGTTTATGGAGGTGACAAAGAGCTCGTCGTAAACGGTTACGTCGATTCAAGCTTTGACACTGATCCAGATGACTAGTCACAAACCGGATATGTATTTTTATTAAACGGTGGAGCTGTCAGTTGGTGCAGTTCCAAGCAGAGCGTCGTGGCGGGATCTACATGTGAAGCGGAATACATAGCTGCTTCGGAAGCAGCAAATGATGGAGTCTGGATGAAGGAGTTCATATCCGATCTAGGTGTAATACCTAGTGCATTGGGTCCAATGAAAATCTTTTGTGACAACACTAGAGCAATAGCCTGGGCGAAGGAATTCAGGTTTCACAAGAGAACAAAGCACATCAAAAGACGCTTCAATTCCATCCGCGATCAAGTCAAGGAGGGAGACATAGAAATTTGCAAGATACATACGGATCTGAATGTAGCAGACCCGTTGACTAAGCCTCTTCCATGGGCAAAACATGATCAACACCAAGACTCCGTGGGTGTTAGAATCATTACTTTGTAATCTAGATTATTGACTCTAGTTCAAGTGGGAGACTGAAGGAAATATGCCCTATAGGCAATAATAAAGATGTTATTTGTATTTCCTTATATCATGATAAATGTCTTTTATTCATGCTAGAATTGTATTAACCGGAAACTTAGTACATGTGTGAATACATAGACAAAACAGTATGTCCCTAGTATGCCTCTACTAGACTAGCTCATTGATCAAAGATGGTTATGTTACCTAACCATAGACATGAGTTGTCATTTGATCAACGAGATCACATCATTAGGAGAATGATGTGATGGACTAGACCCATCCGTTAGCTTAGCACTATGATCGTTTTGTTTTACTGCTATTGCTTTCTTCATGACTTATACATGTTTCTATGACTATGAGATTATGCAACTCCCGAATACCGGAGGAACACATTGTGTGCTATCAAACGTCACAACATAACTAGGTGATTATAAAGATGCTCTATAGGTGTCTCCGAAAGTGTTCGTGGTGTTGGCATAGATCAAGAATAGGATTTGTCACTCCGAGTGTCGGACAGGTATCTCTGGGCCCTCTCGGTAATACACATCATAATAAGCATTTCAAACAAATTACTAATGAGTTGGTCACGAGATTATGTATTACGGAACGAGTAAAGAGACTTTCCGATAACGAGATTGAACTAGGTATTGAGACACCGACGATCGAATCTCGGGCAAGTAACATACCGATGACAAAAGGAACAACATATGATGTTATGCGGTTTGACCGACAAAGATCATCGTAGAATATGTAGGAGCCAATATGAGCATCCAGGTTCCGCTATTGGTTATTGACCGGAGATGAGTCTCGGTCATGTCTACATAGTTCTCGAACCCGTAGGGTCCGCACGCTTAACGTTTGATGAAATCGGTATTATGAGTTTATGAGTTTTGATGTACCGAAGGTAGTTCGGAGTATCGGATGAGATCACGGACATGACGAGGAGTCTCAGAATGTCCGAGACATAAAGATTGATATATTGGATGACTATATTCGGACACCAGAAGTGTTCCGGAAAAGTTTCGGATTAAACCAGAGTGCCGAAGGGGGGGGGGGGGTTACCGGAACCCCCCGGGGAAGTATTGGGCCCGAGTGAGCTTTAGGGGAGAGAGAGGGCAGCAGCCCAGGAGGTGGCGCGCCCCCTCCCAAGGGGATTCCGATTTGGACTAGGGGAGGGGGCGCGGCCCCCTCTTTCCCTCTCCCTCTCCCTCTCCTTCCTTCCCCTTCTCTCCCTCTTGGTGGAGTCCTACTAGGAATAGGATTGGAATCCTATTCCTGGTAGGAGTGGCCCTCTAGGGCGCGCCATAGGGGCTGGCCGCACCTCCCCCCTTGCTACTTTATATACGGGGGCAGGGGGCACCCAAAGACACACAAGTTGATCAGTTGATCTCTTCCAACCGTGTGCGGTGCCCCCCTCCACAGAAACACACCTCAGTCATATCGTTGCAGTGCTTAGGCGAAGCCCTGCGCCGGTAACTTCATCATCTCCGTCACCATGCTGTCGTGCTGACCAAACACTCCCGCGAGGTTCTACTGGATCAAGAGCTCGTGGGATGTCATCAAGCTGAACGTGTGCTAAACGCAGAGGCTCCGTACGTTCGGTGCTTGACCGGTTGGATCGCGAAGAATGTTCGACTACATCAACTGCGTCACTAGACGCTTCCGCTCCCGGTCTACGAGGGTACGTGGACACACTCTTCCCTCTCATTGCTATGCTTCTAGTAGATAGATCTTGTGTGATCGTAGGATTTTTCTTGAAATACTATGTTCCCCAACATGAGTAGCGGGAAAAGTAAAGCATGCAAGTGCAAGAATATAGAGGGATGGGATTGGAGTGTGGTAACGCAATGGATATGTGGAGAATTTTTGGCGTGGTTCAGATAGGTGGTGCTATCGTACGTCCACGTTGATGGAGACTTCAACCCACGAAGGGTAAGGGTTGCGCGAGTCTATGGTGGGGTCCATCCATGAAGGGTCCATGAAGAAGCAACCTTGTCTATCCCACCATGGCCATCACCCATGAAGGACTTGCCTCACTCGGGTTCACGAAGTAGATGACCTCCTTGCCCATACAAACTTCCTGGTTCAACTCCACATCATGTCGGGGGCTCCCAAGCGACACCTAACCAATCTAGGAGACACCACTCTCGAAAAGGTAATAGACGGTGTGTTGATGATGAAGTCCTTGCTCTTGTGCTTTAAATGATAGCCTCCCCAACACTCAACTCTCTCTCACAGATTTGGATATGGTCAAAGAAGGGTTTGAGTGGAAAGCAACTTGGGGAAGGCTAGAAATCAAGGTTCAAATGGTACGATTGTAATCTCTTGATATCAACTCATGAGTAGGTGGTTCTCTCTCAGAAAATGAATGGTGGAAGTGTAAGCATGTTTTGATGACTCCTCAATGAGGAAGAGGGGGTGGAGGGGTATATATAGCCTCCACACAAAATCCAACCGTTACACACTTTTGACCAATCTCGGTGGCACCGATTTGTGAACTCGATGGCACCGATATGTGCAAAAATATGAACATTAGGAATCTTTGTGGGACCGATTGGGAAAACTCGGTGGGACTGATGTGCTAGGGCTTAGAGGAAACTTCATCTCGGTGGCACTGATTGCATCATCTCGGTGGCACGAAGTGAATGCAATGAGTAGCAGAGAATCAACCAAGCCATCTCTGTGGGACCGATTGCAACATCTCGGTGTGACCAAAGTGAATGCAACAAGTCACAGAGAATTGGCAAGGCCATCTCGGTGAGACCGAGATCCGTATCGATGTGACCGAATTGTTAGGGTCTTGGCAGTGACTATGTCAAGATGAACTCGGTGGCTTCGGGTAGGAAATATCGGCGGGGCCGAGTTTGGAAATAAAACTATTAGCCCAACTAAAGATATGTTGACATTAATACCAAAATCACCCAGGGAACACTTGTGCTTTCACATGTCCTACAACTGTAGCACACAAAGACAATAAGCATAGCAAACACTACCAAACCATCTAGTCAACACAACATGATATGAGCACCACACATGAACAACTAGCATGCTATCAATCCGTGGAGTTCAACACATTACCTCACAACAACATGCATGCTACAAAACCATTGAGCTCAACACACAGACACACATCAACAAGCATGCGGACAATCCATCACAACTAGCTACCAATCCCAGCTGACATGGATAGAACCCTAGCATGCTACAAATCCATCACCACTACCCATCAGAACATCACATTCTCACAGACCGATAGTGTACAATGCTAGAAAATGGTCATAGAACTAATGCTACCACATGCTCACAGATGTAGCTAGAATGAGTACAGAGAAGGGGGTGACTGAACTAAAACACGCATCAGTGCATCTCAAATGAGGTGTGGAACAAGTCGAAGAAGAGGACACGAGTCGCCGCCGCCATGTATCGCCAATCGGAGAAAAGCGCCGCTTACTTGCTCGTCAGTGCCGATCCGCGTCGAAGGGAAAGCTCGAAGTGGGTGGAGGGGGGATGGTGACGGGAGTTTGGGCGGTGAGGTGAAGCTAGTTATATAGGGCTGAAGGAAATATGGCCTAGAGGCAATAATAAAGTTGTTATTTATATTTCTTATATCATGATAAATGTTTATTATTCATGCTAGAGTTGTATTAACCGGAAACTTGATACATGTGTGGATACATAGACAAAACATAGTGTCCCTAGTAAGCCTCTACTAGACTAGCTCGTTATCAAAGATGGTTGAGTTTCCTAACCGTAGACATGTGTTGTAATTTGATGAACGGGATCACATCGTTAGGAGAATGATGTGATGGACATTACCCATCCGTTAGCTTAGAATAATGATTGTTTATTTTTATTGCTATTGCTTTCTTCATGACTTATACATGCTCCTCTGAATATGAGATTATGCAACTCCCGAATACCGGAGGAACACCTTGTGTGCTATCAAAAGTTACAACGTAACTGGGTGATTATAAAGATGCTCTACAGGTGTCTCCGAAGGTGTTTGTTGAGTTGGCATAGATCGAGATTAGGATTTGTCACTCCGTGTATCGGAGAGGTATCTTTGGGCCCTCTCGGTAATGCACATCACTCTAAGCTTTGCAAGAAATGTGACTAATGAGTTAGTTGCGGGATGATGCATTACAAAACGAGTAAAGAGACTTACCGGTAACGAGATTGAACTAGGTATGATGATACCGAGGATCGAATCTCGGGCAAGTAACATACCAACGACAAAGGGAGTGACATATGTTGTATGCGGTTTGACCGATAAAGATCTTCGTAGAATATGTAGGAGCCAATATGAGCATCCAGGTTCCGCTATTGGTTATTGACCAGAGATGTGTCTCGGTCATGTCTACATAGTTCTCGAACCCGTAGGGTCCGCACGCTTAACGTTCAATGACGATTTGTATTATGAGTTATGTGTTTTGGTGACCGAAGTTTGTTTGGTGTCCCGGATGAGATCACGTACATGACGAGGAGTCTTGAAATGGTCGAGAGGTAAAGATTCATATATTGGAAGGTTGTATATGGACACCGGAATGGTTTCGGAGAGGTTCGGGGATTTATCGGAGTACCGGGAGGCTATCAAAACCCCCCGGGAAAGTTAATGGGCCTCATGGGCCATGGTGGAGAAGAGGAGGCAGGCCACAGGAGGTGGCTCGTGCCTCCCCCTTGCCCAAACCGAATTGGACTAGGGGTGGGGGCGCCCCCCCTTTCCTTCTCCTCTCCCCCCTTTCCCCCTCTCCGTTGGAAGGAAGGGGGGGGGGTGGAATCCTACTAGGAGTGGAGTCCTAGTAGGACTCCCCCATTGCGCGCCATCCCTAGGGCTGGCCTCCTCCTCCTCCCCTTCTTTATATACGTGGGCAAGGGGGGCACCCCAAAGGCACAATAGTTGTTTCTTACCTGTGTGCGGTGCCCCCCTCCACAGTTTACTCCTCCGCTCATAGCGTCATAGTGCTTAGGTGAAGCCCTGCGTGGATCACATCACCAACACCGTCGCCGCACCGTCGTGCTGACAGAACTCTCCCTTGACCCTCTACTGGATCAAGAGTTCAAGGGACGTCATCGAGCTGAACGTGTGCTGAACACGGAGGTGCCATACGTTCAATACTTGGATTGGTTGGATCATGAAGACGTTCGACTACATCAACCACGTTAATACAACGCTTCCGCTTTCGGTCTACGAGAGTACGTAGACACACTCTTCCCGTCTCGTTGCTATGCGTCTCCTAGACAGATCTTGCGTGAGCGTAGGAATTTTTTGGAAATTGCAAGCTACGTTCCCCAACAGTGGCATCATGAGCCAGGTCTATGCGTAGATGATATGCACGAGTACAACACAAAGAGTTGTGGGCGATAATAGTCATACTACCTCCTTTTCATTTTGTAAGGCTTGCGCGTATCCCTAGGTATATAATTTGACTAACATAAAATGAGTTGTATAGTCTAAAAATTACACTATTAGAAAGTAAAAGATCTGAAGTTTCTAATGATATATTTTTTGTGACAGATAACTTGTATTACGTTGGTTTATTTTTCAACCTAAATATACGTGCAAGCCTTATAAACTGGAAAGGAGGTAGTACTGCTTACCACCAACGTCTTACTTTGATTCGGCGGTATTGTTGGATGAAGCGGCCCGGACCGACATTACATGACCGCGTTCATGAGAGTGGTTCTACCGACGTGCTTTGCACATGGGTGGTTGGCGGGTGTCTGTTTCTCCAACTTTAGTTGAATCGAATTTGACTACGGCCGGTCCTTGTTGGAGGTTAAAACAACACACTTGACGAAAAATCGTTGTGGTTTTGATGCGTAGGTAAGAACGGTTCTTGCTAGAAGCCTGTAGCAGCCACGTAAAACTTGCAACAACAAAGTAGAGGACGTCTAACTTGTTTTTGCAGGGCATGTTGTGATGTGATATGGTCAAGACGTGATGAGTTATACGTTACTGTATGAGATGATCATGTTTTGTAAATTACGGGCAACCGCCGGCAGGAGCCTTATGGTTGTCTCTTTATTCTATGAATTGCGAACGCCATGTAATTGCTTTACTTTATCGCTATGAGTTAGCGACAGTAGTAGCAATAGTTGGCGAGACGACCACGATGCTATGATGAAGATCATGGTGTCAAGCCGGTGACGATGGAGATCATGACGATGCTTTGGAGATGGAGATCAAAAGCACAAGATGATGATGGCCATATCATGTCACATATATTTTAATTGCATGTGATGTTTATGTTTTTTATGCATCTTATTTTGCTTAGAACGACAATAGCATTATAAGATGATCCCTTCAAAATTTCAAGGTACAAGTGTTGTCCCTGAGTATGCACCATTGCGACAATTCGTCGTGCCGAGACACCACGTGATGATCGGGTGTGATAAGCTCTACGTTCACATACAACGGGTGTAAGACAGTTTTGCACGTGTAGAATACTCGGGTTAAACTTGACGAGCCTAGCATGTACATACATGGCCTCGGAACACTGGAGACCGAAAGATCGTGCGTGAATCATATAGTAGATATGATCAACATAAGATGTTCACCATTGAAAACTACTCCATCTAACGTGATGATCAGACATGGTTTAGTTGATTCGGATCACGTGATCATTTAGATGACTTGAGGGATGTCTATCTAAGTGGGAGTTCTTTAGTAATATGATTAATTGAACTTAATTTATCATGAACTTAGTCCTGATAGTTTTTGTATATCTGTGTTGTAGATCAATGGCCCGTGCTACCGTTCCCTTGAATTTTAATGCGTTCCTAGAGAAAGCTAAGTTGAAAGATGATGGTAACAACTACACAGACTGGGTCCGTAACTTGAGGATTATCCTCATTGCTGCACAGAAGAATTATGTCCTTGAAGCACCGCTAGGTGAAAGGCCTGCTGCAAGAGCAACTCCAGATGTTATGAATGTGTGGCAAGCACGATCTAATGACTACTTGATAGTTCAGTGTGCCATGCTTTATGGCTTAGAATCGGGACTTCAAAGACGTTTTGAACGTCATGGAGCATATGAGATGTTCCAAGAATTGAAGTTAATATTTCAAGCAAATGCCCAAGTTGAGAGATATGAACTCTCCAACAAGTTCTATAGTTGCAAGATGGAGGTGAACAATTCTGTCGGTGAACACGTACTCAGAATGTCCGGGTACCATAACCACAAGACTCAACTTGGAGTTAAAGTTGATGAAGATAGTGTTATTGACAGAGTTCTTCAATCTTCAATCACTGCCACCAAGCTCTAAAGTCTTCATGATGAACTATAATATGCAAGGGATGGAGAAGACTATTCCCGACCTCTTCGCAATGCTCAAAGCTGCGGAGGTAGAAATCAAAAAGGAGCATCAAGTGTTGATGGTTAACAAGACCACTAGTTTCAAGAAAAAAGGGCGAGGGAAAGAAGGGAAACTTCAAAAATAATAGCAATACAGTTGCTACTCCCGCAAAGAAACCCAAGTCTGGAGCCAAGCCTGAAACTGAGTGCTTCTACTTCAAAGGGACTGGTCACTAGAAGCGGAACTACCCCAAGTATTTGGAGGATAAGAAGGATGGCAAAGTGAACAAGGGTATATTTGATATACATGTTATTGATGTGTACCCTACTAATGCTCGTAGTAGCGCTTGAGTATTTGATACTGGTTCGGTTGCTCATATTTGTAACTCGAAACAGGGGCTATGGATTACATGAAGATTTGCTAAGGACGAGGTGATGATGCGTGGGAAATGGTTCCAAAGTCGATGTGATCGCCGTTGGCACGCTAGCTCTACATCTACCTTCGGGATTAGTTTTAGACCTAAATAATTGTTATTTGGTGCCGGCGTTGAGCATGAACATTATATCTGGATCTTGTTTATTGCGAGACGGTTATTCATTTAAATTAGAGAATAATGGTTGTTCTATTTGTATGAGTAATATCTTTTATGGCCATGCACCCTTGACGGGTGGTCTATTTTTGTTAAATCTTGATCGTAATGATACACATATTCATAATATTGATGCCAAAAGATGCAAAGTTGATAATGATAGTGCAACATATTTGTAGCACTGCCATTTAGGTCATATTGGTGTAAAGCGCATGAAGAAACTCCACGCACATGGACTTTTGGAATTACTTGATTACGAATCATTTGATACTTGCGAACCATGCCTCATGGGAAAGATGGCTAAAACTCCGTTCTCCGGAACAATGGAGCGAGCTACTGACTTATTGGAAATAATACATACCGATGTATGCGGTCCGATGAGTGTTGAGGCTTGCGGCGGGTATCGTTATTTTCTGACCTTCACAGATGATTTGAGCAGATATGGGTATATCTACTTAATGAAACATAAGTCTGAAACATTTGAAAAGTTCAAAGAATTTTAGAGTGAAGTAGAGAATCATCATAACAAGAAAATAAAGTTTCTACTATCTGATCTCGGAGGCAAATATTTGAGTTACGAGTTTGGTCTTCATTTGAAACAATATGGAATAGTTTCACAGCTCACGCCACCTCGAACACCATAGCGTAATGGTGTGTTCGAACGTCGTAACCATACTTTATTAGATATGGTGCGATCTATGATGTCTCTTACCGATTTACCACTATTGTTTTGGGGTTATGCATTAGAGACAACTGCATTCATGTTAAATAGGGCACCATCTAAATCCGCTGAGACAACACTGTATGAACTGTGGTTTGGCAAGAAACCTAAGCTATTGTCGTGGAATTAACACGTCAGATGTCCGGATCAACGGACTTAGTGTTGAGGCGCGCATCTATGTGGTAGCTTGAAGGGGTTGAGCGGAATCGAGAGATGCGATGCAAGACACGGATTTAGACAGCTTCGGGCCCCGGGAAACATCATCCGGTAATAACCCTACGTGCTGTTTGAGGCTAGGTCTCATTATGATGGTGTGGCCGGTAAACCGGCTCTTGGCGTCTAACCCTAGAAACTTGTCTAAACTTCTCCTCTAAACTTGTCTCTTGTCTAACTTGTCTAAAACCTGTCCTCTTTGGGGAGCCCTGCCCCTCCTTATATATGTTGAAGGGGAGGCTTTACATGACTAGTCCTAGTAGGACTAGGATTGATCTATTACAAGGAGTCCTAGTCTTGCTTCCTTTATGGAGAATATTCCTTGCGCTTTATTATTAAACCGGCCCACTATTAATATGAACCGGCCTTCTGGGCCTTGGGCCTTGTCATCCATGATCCATACGCCGGGTTACCAGTGAGTAATATTATTTAGGCAGGTTGCTTGTAAACCGTCTGGTGATAACGGATCGCCAGTGAATCACCAAGTGTAAACCGCCAAGACCAGCCGGGTTATAATTCCGGCCGGTTCATACCGCGGGGGTATATCCCCGACATTAGCCCCCAAGTTTAGCTTGGATGTGTCCATGGTAAACTTTATGCTGCAAAATAAACACAAGAACAAATTGATAGGTTGTGCTCCGGGTTATGAATTCTTGTAAACCGGCACCTGATCATCTTTAAGTCCTTATCCTTCCTTCTTCTAGAAAATCCGGATCAATAGACCAGCTCCATAATCAACTTGCTTGCATAAGAAATATTGTAAATCCAGAATCCACTTGAATCGGCCTTCAATTCTCTAACTTGATAAAAATATTGGTCTTTGAAATATTCAACTGATATCCAGCCGGCTTTGAAGATGTAGAACTTGCCGGTTTATGATTGCCAAAATTGCCGGGTCACACAATTAATCTGATTGCCAGAACTAAAAATTTGAAGATGTTCCTCCTTTATATGCATATTACCTATAGCCCCCAAGTGCCGGGTCATTATGCAATAATGAGCAGGGACTTTGTATATACTCCATTAAAAATAGCCTTTGTGTAATCTTGAAGAAATCCAGATTTGTTCATCCAAATCACTATGAAACTGAACATTCCATATTATGTAGCCCCCAAGTGCCGGGTCATTATGCAATAATGAGCAGGGACTTTGAAAATATGATCATGTAAACTTGAATAGCAATATGTAGCCCCCAAGTGCTGGGTCATTATGCAATAATGAGCAGGGACTTTGTAGATATAATCATTAAAAATAACACTATATAATGTAACTTCCAACGTGGGGTTTGAATCCACGTCCACAAGGTTAAGAGCTTTGTGCTTTACCAACTGAGTTAGACGGGCCTTTCAATATAATGGATGAATACTTGTGTACCTTGAATTGTTGACAGGAGCGATTGGTAGCCCCCAAGTTCCGGTTTAGCTACATGTAGAAGGTGAACCGGTACTTCCAGATAAAGCAAATGATCTTTCCATTAGCCCCCAAGTGTCAAGTAGACAACTTGCTTGTGTGCTTGAGACTTTGTCTTTGAATTGCTGCTGTTTACTGCTTCAACTGCCCATTAGCCCCCAAGTGTCAAGTAGACAACTTGCTTGTGTGCTTGAGACTTTGTCTTTGAATTGCTGCTGTTTACTGCTTCAACTGCCCATTAGCCCCCAAGTGTCAAGTAGACAACTTGTTTGTGTGCTTGAGACTTTGTATATTTGATGTAATCTCAATCTGAATAATGTAGCCCCCAAGTGCCGGGTTGTAAGCCTGCAGCAACTCGGGACTATTCGTTTGTAGAATAAATCACTTCCATCGTTGAAATAATATCCATTGCGCTTTAAAGCGACCTTGAAAACCTTAACCATAATATTGATAACCATAATAGGAATCCAGCCATATTGGCTATTGAAGAATATAATCCGGTTTGAAGGTCGGTTCCAATGATGTTTGATCACAATCGGGCCGAGTTTAATAAACACCGGTCATTATTTTATCTCATACTGGCGACTTATAGTCAAAACCAGGCCGGTTTAAGGAACACCGGTCATCATAACTGATCATATGTTACCAAATATATATTTGAAAATAAAATACTTCATACCTGCGATCAAAATATGCTTGATATTCTTAATCCGGCGAAACTTGCTATTTTCTGAGGGAGTCTTTGATAGATCCAATAATAATTCCGGGCTTTGATGATAAACTCCGGTTCATTTTGTTCAGAAATTTGTGGCTTTGTTGCCTGATAGATGATCCGGGTTATAATGAACACCGGTTATTATTTTGTCTCATACTGGCGACTTATAGTAAAAGCCAGGCCGGTTTAATAAACACCGGTCATTATCTTACCTGTGATTAAACGTACCTGACATCCTTAATCCGGTAGGCATAATTGAATGTAGTATCTGATGAAGGCTCTTGGCTCTCTTGGCATTTGCCCAATGATTTGTTCCGGGTTATGATGAACGCCGGTTTAACTCTTGCTGGTGTTTATGACCCAGACTTTGAACTTATGCTGGTGCTCATGACCCAGACTTTTTCTTTGTAGATATGTGGTCAACTTTGAAGTTGCCCAGTTCCGGATCAAAAAACCATAGAAAACACATAAAAAGAAATCACAAACACAAAAATACAAGTTTGCAAATAATACCATGTAGTCGAGGCTTTTTTGCGAGCTGCCAGGCTCCAAATCGAGGCTTATGATTCGAATACGATCTATGTTTGACCAGGAATGGCTATGTTCTCTTTGGTTCGAATACGACCTATGTTTGAACATGAATGGCTATGTTCTCTTTGGTTCGAATACGACCTATGTTTGAACAGGAATGGCTATGTTCTCTTTGGTTCGAATACGACCTATGTTTGAACAGGAATGGATATGTTCTCTTTGGTTTGAATACGACCTATGTTTGAACAGGAATGGCTATGTTCTCTTTGGTTCGAATACGACCTATGTTTGAACAGGAATGGATATGTTCTCTTTGGTTCGAATACGACCTATGTTTGAACATGAATGACTATGTTCTCTTTGGTTCGAATACGACCTATGTTTGAACAGGAATGGATATGTTCTCTTTGGTTCGAATACGACCTATGTTTGAACAGGAATGGATATGTTCTCTTTGGTTCGAATACGACCTATGTTTGAACAGGAATGACTATGTTCTCTTTGGTTCGAATACGACCTATGTTTGAACAGGAAGCCCCCTAGTTTGGTCCCTTATAGAATTATCCTGCATAGCAAAATAACTTGATCAAAGCATCGTGTTTTTCTTGATGATCATGATATATATCAAGAGAAGTAGATTTAGATGGATATCACCTGATGTATTTGAACCGGTATGTTGAATAGACCGGATCACAGGATGGAAAGTAAACGACCGCAGTATCAGAGGCGGCTCGGGCAGTTAAACCGGTAGTGGGGTTGTAAACCGGTGGAGACGAGTAAGTTGTCCTCCGTGTTGTAAACCGGTGCGGATGCGTGAACCGGCCGTAGTTGTAAACTGGTGCTTGAATCCGTGGAATAACGATGATCACTTGTGTCGAACAATGTTTGGCGTGCCTCCATCTCCGTGGTATAATACCATTTTATAATAAATAATTTTCCTGCGTAAAAAATACAACAGGGCGGTGTATTCTTGCTTGAATGAATTAATATATATTAAAAATGAATAGGACAGATATCACCTGATTCGCCTGGAGGACAGATGAGTCGGCAGCGGCGTCGCAAGCCGGCACGTGCGGGTGAGTTAATCGCAGGCGCAGACATCTGTGTGTTTGATGTAGACCGGATCGTAAAAACGGCGGCGTTCGCTCGCGTTCATTGCAAGGGAATCCCCGCGGTGTTGGAGACCAGTGCGCGTGGGCGCGGACAGACGAGTCGGCCGCGGCTGTGGTAGCTGGCGTAAGCACGAGATTTGGCCACGACACTTAAACCGGTGCGAGCCTCATATTTATGTTGTCACCTTTGTAGTAGACTTTGTCCTGCACAGAATATATTACAGACCAGAGTAACTGTTCTTTGATAAAAAACAATGAATACTAATAAAAGAAATTTAGATGAATATCACCTGATTTACTTGGCCGGCTCAAGGCGTCGCTGTAGTGCTCGGACGATTTTTTTGCAACAGTATGGAAAAAATTTCTGTTGCACCGTAGTAGTCCTCCTTGTACGCGGTGTACCCTCCTGTAGTAGCACTTGCTTTGATCCGGATAGATGTAGCTATTAAAGATAGAATACCTCTGATCTAGTAATATTTTTGTTTTGTCTTTATGCCAGTGAGTCTTTCCCCATCTAGTCTGATTCCTGTTTTTTGTATGGCAGCGCACCCGTGAAGACTGATTGTCGGTCACGGCGGGCTGCGTATCGCGAGACTGCGGTGGCATAGTACTAATTTAAATAGTACTAGTTCACATGGCTAGTCTAGTACTTTTGATTGATTGGATCGTGAGTAGTAGTAGTGGCCGGTAGAGGCAGCTCACGGACGAGGCCAGCGAAACGGCCAGGTAGAAGCGGGTCATGGCAAAGGAACGACACGCCAGCCAAGGCAGAAACGTGGCTGCGGGGGCGAATCAAGCCAGACTGGTCGGTTTTGCTGGAAACATCAACACTCTGCAACACCATCTTGGCTCCAATCTTCTCGATCTCATCAGGCCCGGAAACAGTTGATTCCGAGTTGTGGCAGAAAACGGGTTCGCAGAAGGATAGCGATGCGGCGTGGAGAGCCGGCGGTGACACGGGTCATCTGGTGAAGCGGCTTGGAGCTGGCCTGAGGCGCGAGGCAACGGTGGCGGCGAGTCGGCGCGGTGGCAGGGCCGCGTTCAAGGCGGAGGCGGCCACGCGGCCGGATGGTCCGACGCCGGCTATGACGGCTCAACGCGGCAGGTGAGTCTACGGTGGCAAGGACTTGAAGGCGGAAACCGGGCCGGCTCAAAGCAGCGAGGCCGGGCCGTGGAGACCGACCAAGATGCGGTCGTGGGGGCGGAGCAAGGGCCACGGCAACTTGAGGCGACGCCGAGGGTCGTCGTGGCAAAGGGAGGTCGGAGTGGCGAGTCGACATCGGAGCAGATGACGGTAAGGTCGAGTTGGCGAAGCCGCAGCGGCTCAGACCATGGATGAGCGGGGCGGTTCAAAAGCAATGGTGAAGCGGCTGGGGACTCAGGCCGGAGGTGACTCGCGGAGATGGATGCAGGCTGGTCGTAGCGACTTGGAGACGTCGCCACAAGCCAACCGCCGGGGCGGAGCGACTTGGAGACGGCGGCACAAGCCAACCACATGGAAAAAAATCTACTTCCGAATCGTAGACTGTTTCCATTTTCTTTCTTTCCTTTCTTATCTTTCCTTCCAACACTAGAATAGTCTTCGTTGGATCTCCACATTGCACGTAATTGTAGTATTAATTGTCTGATTCGGTCTTGGAACACTTGATCTTTTCGTCTTTGGCTGGTATTGAATCCCTCGTATAATTGTCTCAGGCTAGAAAGGTAGAGCAGGTGGTCTTCTCGGCAAGTGTAGGTTTTGGTCTAGGCCGGGGCAAGACACAGGTGCCTCGGAACTTGAAGCAGACTCCGAAGCCGTGGAGCAGTAGCAGCGGCTTGGCGGACCGGACAAAAAACTGCTACCGCAAAAATTTTCTGTCCATCTCAGTGTAACACGCTGTTCCAACTGCTCATCGATGATATTAATTATCCAAAAAATTGCGAACTTCTCGAATCCCTGAGAAAGATCCCTTCAAGAACTCAGCACCACCGTGCGCGAGCCCCACGGTGGGCGCCAACTGTCGTGGAATTAACACGTCAGATGTCCGGATCAACGGACTTAGTGTTGAGGCGCGCATCTATGTGGTAGCTTGAAGGGGTTGAGCGGAATCGAGAGATGCGATGCAAGACACGGATTTAGACAGCTTCGGGCCCCTGGAAACATCATCCGGTAATAACCCTACGTGCTGTTTGAGGCTAGGTCTCATTATGATGGTGTGGCCGGTAAACCGGCTCTTGGCGTCTAACCCTAGAAACTTGTCTAAACTTCTCCTCTAAACTTGTCTCTTGTCTAACTTGTCTAAAACCTGTCCTCTTTGGGGAGCCCTGCCCCTCCTTATATATGTTGAAGGGGAGGCTTTACATGACTAGTCCTAGTAGGACTAGGATTGATCTATTACAAGGAGTCCTAGTCTTGCTTCCTTTATGGAGAATATTCCTTGCGCTTTATTATTAAACCGGCCCACTATTAATATGAACCGGCCTTCTGGGCCTTGGGCCTTGTCATCCATGATCCATACGCCGGGTTACCAGTGAGTAATATTATTTAGGCAGGTTGCTTGTAAACCGTCTGGTGATAACGGATCGCCAGTGAATCACCAAGTGTAAACCGCCAAGACCGGCCGGGTTATAATTCCGGCCGGTTCATACCGCGGGGGTATATCCCCGACAGCTATCGTTTCTTAAAGTTTGTGGCTGCAATGCTTATGTGAAAAAGTTTCAACCTGGTAAGCTCGAACCCAAATCGGAGAAATGTGTCTTCATAGGATACCCAAAGGAAACTATTGGGTACACCTTCTATCACAAATCCGAAGGCAAGATATTCATTGCTAAGAATGGATCCTTTCTAGAGAAGGAGTTTCTCTCGTAAGAAGTGAGTGGGAGGAAAGTAGAACTCGATGAGGTAATTGTACCTTCTCCCAAATTGGAGAGTAGTTCATCACAGAAATCAGTTCCAGTGATTCCTACATCAATTAGTGAGGAAGCTAATGATGATGATCGTGAAACTTCAGATCAAGTTACTAACGAACCTCGTAGGTCAACCAGAGTACGTTCCGTGCGAGAGTGGTATGGTAATCTTGTTTTGGAAGTCATCTTAGTAGACCACGACGAACCTACGAACTACGAGGAAGCGATGATGGGCCCAGATTCCGCAAAATGGCTAGAGGCCATGAAATCTGAGATGGGATCCATGTGTGAGAACAAAGTGTGGACTTTGGTTGACTTGCCCGATGATCGGCAAGCCATTGAAAATAAGTGGATCTTTAAGAAGAAGACTGACACCGATGGTAATGTTACCATCTACAAAGCTCGACTTGTTGCGAAAGGTTTTCGACAAGTTCAAGGAGTTGACTACAATGAGACCTTCTCACCCGTAGTGATGCTTAAGTCTGTCCGAATCGTGTTAGCAATTGCCGCATTTTATGACTATGAAATCTGGCAAATGGATGTCAAAACTGCATTCCTTAATTGATTTCTCAAAGAAGAGTTGTATATGATGCAACCAGAAGGTTTTGTCGATCCTAAAGGCGCTAACAAAGTGTGCAAGCTCTAGCGATCCATCTATGGACTGGTGCAAGCATCTCGGAGTTGGAATATACGCTTTGACGAGGTGATCAAAGCATATGGTTTTATACAGACTTTCGGAGAAGCATGTATTTACAAGAAAGTGAGTGTCTTTGTAGCATTTCTGATATTATATGTGGATGACACATTGTTGATTGGAAATGATGTAGAATTTCTGGATAGCATAAAGGATACTTGAATAAAGAATTTTTCAATGAAAGACCTCGGTGAAGTTGCTTATATATTGGGCATCAAGATCTATAGAGATAGATCAAGATGCTTAATTGGACTTTCATAAAGCACATACCTTGATAAAGTTTTGAAGAAGTTCAAAATGGATCAATCAAAGAAAGGGTTCTTGCCTGTGTTACAAGGTGTGAAGTTGAGTCAGACTCAATGCCTGACCACTGCAAAAGATAAAGAGAAAATGAAAGTCATTCCCTATGCTTCAGCCATAGGTTCTATCATGTATGCAATGCTGTGTACTAGACCAGATGTGTGCCTTGCTATAAGTCTAGCATGGAGGTACCAAAGTAATTCAGGAGTGGATCACTGGACAGCTGTCAAGAACATCCTAAAGTACATGAAAAGGACTAAGGATATGTTTCTCGTTTATGAAGGTGACAAAGAGCTCGTCGTAAATGGTCACGTCGATGCTAGCTTTGACACTGATCCAGATGACTCTAAGTGACCAACCGGATATGTATTTTTGTTAAACGGTGGAGCTATCAGTTTGTGCAGTTCCAAGCAAAGCGTCATGGCGGGATCTACGTGTGAAGCAGAGTACATAGCTGCTTCGGAAGCAACAAATTAAGGAGTCTGGATGAAGGAGTTCATATCCAATCTAGGTGTAGTACCTACATCGGGTCCGATGATTTTTTTTGTGACAACACTGGAACAATAGCCTTGGTGAAGGAATCCAGGTTTCATAAGAGAACCAAGCACATCAAGAGACGCTTCAACTCTATCCGCGATCAAGTCAAGGAGGGAGACATAGAGATTTGCAAAATACATACGGATCTGAATGTTGCAGACCCATTGACTAAGCCTCTTCCACGAGCAAAACATGATCAACACCAAGACTCCATGGGTGTTAGAATCATTACTATGTAATCTAGATTATTGACTCTAGTGCAAGTGCGAGAATGAAGGAAATATGCCCTAGAGGCAATAATAAAGTTGTTATTTATATTTCCTTATATCATGATAAATGTTTATTATTCATGCTAGAATTGTATTGACCGACAACTTGATACATGTGTGGATACATAGACAAAACACAGTGTCCCTAGTAAGCCTCTACTAGACTAGCTCGTTAATCAAAGATGGTTGAGTTTCCTAACGATAGACATGTGTTGTCATTTGATGAACGGGATCACGTCATTAGGAGAATGATGTGATGGACATGACTCATCCGTTAGCTTAGCATAATGATTGTTTAGTTTTATTTCTATTGCTTTCTTCATGACTTATACATGTTCCTCTGACTATGAGATTATGCAACTCCCGAATACTGGAGGAACAAATTATGTGCTATCAAATGTCAAAATGTAACTGAGTGATTATAAATATGCTCTACAGGTGTCTCTGAAGGTGTTTGTTGAGTTGGCATAGATCGAGATTAGAATTTGTCACTCAGTGTATATCGAAGAGGTATATCTAGGCCATGCACATCACTATAAACCTTGCAAGCAATATGACTAATGAGTTAGTTGTGGGATGATGCATTACGAATCGAGTAAAGAGACTTACCGGTAACGAGATTGAACTAGGTATGATGATACCGACGATCGAATCTCGGGCACGTAACATACCGATGACAAAGGGAATGACGTATGTTGTCATGCGGTTTGACCGATAAAGATCTTCGTAGAATATGTAGGAGCCAATATGAGCATCCAGGTTCCGCTATTGGTTATTGACCAGAGACGTGCCTCGGTCATGTATACATAGTTATCGAACCCGTAGGGTCTGCACGCTTAACGTTTGATGATGATTTGTATTATGAGTTATGTGGTTTGGTGACCGAAGTTTGTTCGGATTCCCGGATGAGACCACAAACATGATGAGGAGTCTCGAAATGGCTGAGAGGTAAAGATTCATGTATTAGAAGGTTGTATACGGACATCTGAATGGTTCCGGAGAGGTTCGGGGATTTATCGGAGTACCGAGAGGCTATCGAAACCCCCCGAGAAAGTTAATGGGCCTCATGGGCCATGGTGGAGAAGAGGAGGCAGGCCACATGAGGTGGCGCGTGCCTCCCCCATGCCCAAACCGAATTGGACTAGGGGTGGGGGCGCGACCGCCCTTTCCTTCTCCTCTCCCCTCTCCCCCTCTCCGTTGGAAGGAGGGGGGGGCGAATCCTACTAGGAGTGGAGTCCTAGTAGGACTCCATGGTGCGCTGCCCCTACGGTCGGCCTCGTCCTCCTAGCTCCCCTCCTTTATATACGTGGGCAAGGGGGCACCCCAAATGCACAACAGCTGTTTCTTAGCCGTGTGCGGTGCACCCCTCCACAGTTTACTCCTCCGGTCATAGCGTCATAGTGCTTAGGCGAAGCCCTGCGCGGATCACATCAGCAACATCGTCGCCACTTCGTCGTGCTGACGGAATTCTCCCTCGACCCTCTACTAGATCAAGAGTTCATGGGACTTCATCGAGCTGAATGTGTGTTGAACATGGAGGTGCCGTACGTTCGGTACTTGGACCAGTTGGATCGTGAAAACGTTCGACTACATCAACCGCGTTAATACAATGCTTCCGCTTTCAGTCTACGAGGGTACATAGACACACTCTTCCCGTCTCGTTGCTATGCATCTCCTAGATAGATCTTGCGTGAGCGTTGGAATTTTTTTGAAATTGCATGCTACGTTCCCCAACAAGGGCGACCAAATCGGCGGGAGGTAAGCCCAATTCTTCTCGCCGATTTTTCTGAGACGAGCGCGAGCATGCGCCACCTCCATGGTCACATGATCTCAGCACTATGTGCTCCTCCCCTGCATCGATCGAGCCTGTCTCGCTAGAAAACCGCCGATTCGGCCATTCCTATCGGGGCTGGCTGGAAGGTGCTTTAAAGTCCGTCTGATGGAGGCTAAACAGTGAATGCGGGCAACCAAACAACCCAATTTCTTGCCGCATGGGTCTGGTTGGGCTCAATGCGGTCAGCCAAACACGTCATTTGTGTTGCTGCTTCATCTGGCTTGCCCTCGTTTCTAGCTAAATGGTAGCGCAATGAAGGATAACACACGTTCTAAAAAACTCGAGGTTAACACACTAACACTGCAATATTCGAACACCAAAAGAAAAGCTTAGATAACATTGCATCCTTTTCATTTTGGGTATGAATGCAGAAGCATTTAAACATATGCAACGTTCTTTTTTGTGTGTATATACTTGCTTCGCTCGGGCCACTATACAGAAATGAGTTTGGGCATCTTCAACACGGACACTCAAAACGCCCGCAAACGACTCAGCGCTTGAATCGCACTACCGCTTCGTATTGGTTGTACGATGTAAAATGTCTTTCAAAGGTTAGTGTCCCCTCCTATTTTTTGGCACGCATGCCCCTGCTTGATATTAACTTGTGAAGAGTACTAAAAGTGTGAAAATTACATCAATAATAAACAGAGGGCTAGGTCTCGTGGAAACACATAACAATCTCAGTGTAGATCATATGTACTTTGTACTCCTACCCAAAGCAATAAACACAAGCAAGACATAGGGTGTTATCTCTTTGGAGAGTCGACCGAACCTAGCTAAAACCTCATGTCCTTGTTACCCTCGCATCTAGAAGCTTAGTCCGGGGCTGCTACCCGAGATCTGCTAGATTTAGCTCCGTCATCCGGAGTTGCATAAAACATTAGACTTATTGGAGTAGAATTAGAGGCTGCATCCAAAATAATCTCTCCGACACTAGACTTAGGGGTCGCATCACAAAAGTGGACCTCCCCGTAGTCAGCTCAAAGGCTGCATCAAGGAACCTCTCTAAATGTTGGACCTGGGGGCTGCATCAAAACCGACTTCTTTGAGGCAACGCCTAGGGTGTGCATCGAAAATCTAACCGGCATCCCGGATTTTCCTTTATTGCTTGTAATTTGCACTGGGTTAAAATAACTTCATAAGTTATACCTGAAAAAAAAGTACTCCCTCCGTCCCATAATGTAAGACGTTTTTTAACACTACACTAGTGTTAAAAAACGTCTTACATTATGAGACAGAGGGAGTATTACATTAATTATACCTGTAAATGTCCAGTTGGTGTTCCAATGTTTTGACCAAATATAGTCGCAAGTTTGCCTTGTTCTCTTGACCTTTAAGGTACTACGACCAAGCCTCGCCCAACTCGAAGGCTCCGGACTCGCCGCATCTAGACTCGAAGGCTTCAATTCGCCCCATCAGGCTCTTCACCGCATCCAGGCTCTGGGGCTTCCCTTTGCCTCAACGGCTCGAAGGCTCCAACCATGCCGCATCTTGGCTCGAGGGCTTCACTTTGCCCCAGCAGGCTCCTCACTGTATCGAGGCCCGGGGCTTCGCTTTACATGAGCAGCTTGAAGGACCTGGCCTCCTCGCATCCAGGATCGGGGGCTTCAACTCACCCCATCGGGTTCCTCGCCGCATCCGGTCCCGTGGGGCTTCTCTTCCCCATGTTGGTCGGCTTGAAGGCTCTGTCTCATCACGACCAACTTTATGCAGCCGCCATCATCGCATGACCCTCCACCCAATCACGCCCCCAGTGTCTAGAGAAGACAACAATTGCGACGCATCCAAGTTGTCTTCGGGCTCGGTCCGCGGCGTGTCAGAGTCGTTGCCGGTCTCGGTCCTTCAAAGTTAACCATCTTCAATGACAAAACAAGATTAGAGGTCGGACGCCCTATGCACCCCGCGCGGTGAGCTCCGGTCCCCACTTTGGGCATCCAAGCTCGGCATATCATGTTGTTCCACTCTGTGGTCGATATGGCACATGGTTTGCATTTCAAAAATCAATGAAGAACCCTTTGCTTGACTTCCCAGTTTCCCCCTGAAGCCAGACATCTCCAACAACTAAGATAGAGAGGTCAGACACCTTGCTCGCCATGCACGATGGTCCTCGGCTTCCTCCTAGGGGCAACGAGCCCGATGGATCATGTTATCTCCAACCTCTTCAACGAGAGACGACACAAGATCCATTTTTCTTTCAAGAACACTAAAGACTCATGAAGGCACTCCCAGGGAGGTCGCACGCCTGGTAATCCTGAATATCTCTGAAGACAAACTTATGAAGACATACCACATTTTTCGTACAAGAGAAGCCTGCCTAGGTTCTCATTCCTGAAGGCAAAAATACTCCAACTACAGATACACTCGTGGGCTAGTGACGGGGCGCTATACCAGGGGTAGCCCGCCTACCGGGAAGCCCGACAGTGGGCTGACCTTAGGGCCCTCGCCCTGACAGCGATCCTCCTCCTGTAGGAGACCTCTTACTTCTACTACAAGACATGTACTCTAGTGGATAAGTTGGGCAATAAGTCATGTAAACTGGGCCAGAGGCGGAGCCAGAATTTCCCAAAGCCTAGGGCTAAAACTAACTGACTAAAAATAACGCCAAATACCATGCACGCCAATTTGTGCTAGAAGTATGCCCGAAATTCACATTAAAGATGAAATATTAATTTATTATTACCATGAGAGAAAATTCGATAAACAAATAATTTAACCAAGTGCATTTTTACAAACATTGTTTGGTACCAAATTAATGAAGACTTGCTTAATTCGAGCTGCAAACATAAAATTGAGTACTTAAAATCAAGGCACTGGACATAAAATCGGCTCTTACTGGTTCGGTAGGCGAATCATTGGTGTTGGTGTTGTTGGTTGCGGGCTGGCCAGATGTTGACTGAAAAAAGATTCAATTGTTCGAATCCTCTTCATCTTGGATTTAAAAATATATTTCCAGTTAACAAATAACAATGAAACAGAAGTGATTAAAGTAATACAATTGAATGTCGCAAACTCATTGATTTCGGGCTAATAGAAAGAAACTAGGGAAAATTAGATGATAGGTACAGTAAACTGAAGATTAACTTGTCCTGATGTCTAGCCGATTCTGAAGATACAAAGGAAGAAGGGCCGGAGCCTGGAGGGCACTGCTCGGAGTCGACGAGGCGATGATCCGTGCTCTGAGCGGCGAGCGGCAGCCGCCTGGGCACAGACGCGGGACGCCGGTCTGTCTCGTGGCCTCCTGGGATGGCGGCCGGCTGCGGCGGCGCAGCTGCGAACGGGAGACTTTTTATTTTGATCAATTGGGCGAAAGATCAGGCGAAACACTGGACGATTGATTCCTTAGAAATCGCTACTAACTAAACCAACCGTGGTGGTTGGGCTGGGAAGTGGGAACTTACGTGGGCTGAGCATGGGGCTGTGCTTGCACGTCTGGGGCTGGGCCTTATACGTCTATAAATATATATAAAAAACTATTGAATGTATGCCTACTAGATGGGCCAAGCCTGGGGCTATAGCCCCAGTTGCCCCAGGCCCAATTCCGCCCCTGAACTGGGCCCATGTAACCCTACCCCTCATCCACCTATATAAAGGGAGGTAGGGGATTCCCAAGTCGGCATCCGATCTCTCATATGAAACAAACACATTAATACAATGACATGCACGATGTATAGTACTACCTCACCACGAGTGCTTGAAACCGGGTAAAATCTACGTCCAGTGTGTGCCCTATTTTGATCCTCTATGCACGTTCCACCCCATGAGCAACCCTATACAGGGATTTGCCAGTTTTCGGCACGATCAGTGTCTATCCCATTCCGAGTTGCCCGGTGGGCATGCGCGCGGCTCGCCGCACTGCGGTCCGGTCTACGTCAACACACCAGAACCAGATGAATACATGAGTGTCTTGCCGCCATTCAGTCCATTATACATTAACACGCGATGCTTGCCCAACGACCCTTGTGCAAATGCCAAACGAGGGCTGGCCGATCGCTAGGGCCCAGCAACGCCTGATGCACCTCCGCCACCACATGTGTCACCGCACTGACTTTACCGTTGGGCCTTCATTGTGGATCTCACCGTCCGGGCCTCTCCACCCCTGGCTCGAGGATTTTAAATATCTGTTTGCGGCTCCAGGTGCTACCTATCCAATCATTTTGGAAAACGATTATCTACTTGACAAAAAAACTTGTTTACGTCTGCTACTACTACCTTATGTATGTAGATAAATCGACCGCTTTATGTCATGCGTGTCACCTCGCCGAGTCTGAATCCTCGATTCGCCAACGTCAACCTTGCCGCACCGCCACTGTGTCGAACCTACCCGTCGCGCTCTGAGACCTGCTCGTCGGTGCCTTCGGCTCCCGTAAGGCCTCGTTTGGTAGAAGTGGATGGGAGGGGTTTTCAGCGGAATATCCTCGCGTGGCCCAGAATCCTCCCAAATCCCCGTTGGCCCATTTGATACGCGAGTATTCCACGGCCCAAACCCCTCCGAGCCCCATCCGATACCCTGTTTCCACGCGGTTTTCAGCCCTCGAGGGGTGACTTGGGGATTCGCAAGGGACAACGCCGCCGCCTGCTCAACACGCCGCCGCCGCCGCCCGCCGCCTCGACTTCGGCGTATCTTCTCCGTTATACCCCCGGCTGTAAGTCCTCGCCTCGCCTCGCCTCCCTGCCGTCCTCTCGTGATCTAGGTTTCTTCCACCCCCGACCATGGCTGCCGCCTCATCCTCCCCAGTTCGCTCGCCAATCTACAACTGTCGATATTGCTGTGTATCTGCAAGGAATACAAGTGTAGATGCATTTTACCCTGGATTGTTTCACCTCATGAAAATCCATTCAAGTCAAGGACGCCTCATTTTGTACACTTTTCTTTTGATAGATATTTTTTGGGGGGAGAATTCTTTTGATAGATATAAGGTGGCAGAAAAGCTTTCTTTGACTCATCTTCACATGTATAATTCTCTCTCATGATGGTTCACTCATAAACAAGATCCCGAGTCACTGATCTAAATAGTAAGAATAGTGGATGCTCACAAGCTGTTTTATATGAAGTCAGAGCCTCATATGAACAACAGAATGCGTAGAAATTCTTGTTTAATACAATCAATCTTGACCGCTTTTAGATCTTTGTGTCATGGTGGTTCTCCTGAGTTTCAAAGCAAATCATATGGGTGAGATGATCGACTCAAACTTCCCCTTGGAGGCACACAAAGCTTCAGCCTTCCCCTTGCAGATACACGCCGTCATCTAGGTTTCTTCCACACCCCGGCCACCGGGTGGTCTGGCTGGAGGTGGCTATAGGTAGGTGATGTAGATGGAGATGCGCCGCGTGCGGCGGTGCCGGCCGGCTGATAATACGTGCGTGAGCGCGTATACATTCCAGCTAGCTTTGTTTGTGACCTGTGGGCCATGCCAATTCCGAGGCGAGGCGAGGTGATGGCCGGCCTTGCCTTGCAGGTGCAGATTGCAGCAGCTAATAGAGACAATGTGTGTCTCTGTCTAGAAGACTCACTCATCGCGTGAGAGACAATTTGGTGATTCCATCCATGGATTGGTTTGGTTTGGTTGTTCCATCGATGAATCCCATGCACATCCGTCCGATTGACCCGGCCGGTTCTGTATACTTTCCGCGTCCTCTTTGCCAGCACTGTTATATTCCTAGACAGAAACAAAACATCTACATCCAATATTCTTCTTCTAATTATTATTACATCTGGAAAAAAACATACCCCTAGATAGATAAATGGATGGATGAATTTGTGTGTCATCTTTGATTTTCTAAGTTGACTGAGATGAATTCAGAATTGAAGAGGAGGACCAGGCAGAATTAATGTCCGATGAGCCAAACTAAATGTGCTTATTTCCGAATAATGTTCAGTCAGAATAAAGGACCTGATTCCTGAACCAAAACTAAACAACCTACGATCATTAGGAAATTCTTTGCACAATATTCAAGCTTAAAGAGACCCAACTAAATTGAATGTTTTGTTTTCAAATAATTTGTTCTTTAAAATCTGAACAATCTGAATAAATTTTTTCTGGACAACCAACTCGCTAGCTGTTTCATTTGTTGGGTGTAAGAACTGAACGTGTTGCTTTTGCAAACTGGTTATCTATCCATAATGTTGCAGTTGTGGTACTACATGATCTTACTAATGATGTCTTTTCTACTCAATGTGGCTGTAGTTTCTTGGTGGTATCACGCAGATTGGTTCTTATATATGGCATCTATTTTTTTATCTAGCTAGCTAGCTAACTTGGTCCATTTCCATTGAACTGAATCTATGTAATGGACCATGCTAATTTGTTCTCCCTCCATGAACCTTGCAGCCTCTTCCATGCTCCACCACCATGAGCCTCCTTAACCTCGATCGAAGAGCTGGCCTTTTACCCTGGCAGAGTTGCCTTGAGGTATGTTCTTGCTCCTGTGATCCATTTTCATTTTGCACTTGCCTGAAGCTAATCTAAGTGACACTGTTCATATGAATCCATTGTAAGTTGTGGGAACACACTGTTCATATGGAGGAAATAGTAGTGGTTTCAGTAATATCATGCTCAATTCTTACCATGATCATCTGTAGGATCGAAAGTATGTCTAGAGGGGGGGTGATTAGACTACTTGTAAATATAAAAATTCTGCCTTTGACAAAGAACAGTTTTAGGTAGTTTCACAATTAAGATCAAGTCAAGTATCACCCTACACATGCAATTCTAGAGTATAAGCAGCGGAAAGTAAATTGCACATGTAGTAAAGAGAGGTGGAGAAGATCAAACGCAATTTGGAGACGCAATGATTTTTCCCGTGGTTCCGATAGGTAGTGCTATCGTACATCCACGTTGATGGAGACTTCAACCCACGGAGGGTAACGGCTGCGCGAGTCCACGGAGGGCTCCACCCACGAAGGGTCCACGAAGAAGCAACCTTGTCTATTCCATCATGGCCTACGCCCACGGAGGGCTAGCCTTACTCGGGGTAGATCTTCACAAAGTAGGCGATCTCCTTGCCCTTACAAACTTCTTGGTTCAACTCCACATCTCGATGACGGAGGCTCCCAAGCGACACCTAACCAATCTAGGAGGCACCACCCTCCAAAAGGTAATAGATGTTGTAGATGATGATGAACTCCTTGCTCTTGTGCTTCAAATGATAATCTCCCCAACACTCAACTCTCCTCACTGATTTGGCTTTGGTGGAAGAAAGGATTGAGTGGAAAGCAACTTGGGAAGGTTAGAAATCAAGTTTCATATGGTAGGAATGGAGCAACTTGATCTCAACACAAGGGTAGGTAGTTCTCTTCTCAGAAAGTGTAAGGTAGGAGTGGTAGTTCTTTCTGATGGCTCTCTCCACGAATGAAGAGGGGGTGGAGGGGTATATATAGCCTCCACACAAAATCCAACCGTTACACACATAATTGAGCAATCTCGGTGAGACCGAAGTGGAAACTCGGTCAGACGAAAGTTCAAATATAGTGAACGTTGGGGTTTTTGGTGGGACCGAAAATACCATCTCGGTTTGTCCGATTTGAGTCAAAGACAGGAACTTGCCAGTTTCGGTGGGACCGAAATCAACAACTCGGATATTCCGATATGATGACAAACGGTTACAGAAGGTTGACAGCCCGTGTTTCGGTGAGACCGAACTCAAACTCGGATTGACCGATTTTTCTAGGGTTTGGCTTATGGCTGATGTGGTTCATCTCGGTGGGACTGAGTTTGGAAAATCGGTTTGTCCGAGATTACTTATGAGTGTGTATAGTAGTGAAAGTTGCTGATAGTTGAAGGAGATATATCACTAAGCACTTGAGCAACCAGATCATCAACACAACCTCATCCCCTTTTAATAGTATTGGCTTTTCCTATGGACTCAATGTGATCTTTGATCACTAAGCCAAAAATGGAGTCTTGAGCTTTTGCCAATGCTTGCCTTAGCATTTTGAGGGGTCCACTTCTTCAGTCATTTCCATACCCATATCACTGAACTTCTCTGAAATGATTCTCAAGTAGCTATTAGTTCAATGATATATATGTTGTTATTAATTACCAAAACCACCCGGGGATTAGTTGCACTTTCAATCTCCCCCTTTTTGGTAATTGATGACAACATATAGATCAAAGCTTCGACAAAAGATATAATCAATGAATAATATCGTCGCTTTGAGAAGTATGTGATAAACAAGAGCTCCCCCTAAATTTGTGCATTATTTAAAATTTGCGTTTGAATGCAAATGCACAATCGATTAGGATTATGGGTCACTCTTCCATGTCACATACATCTTGGTGGAGCGCACAAAATGATAAGAATGAATAACATGCACCCTATCACCAAGACATGAGTAAATAACCATACAAAAAGGAATAGCATATGATAAGCATTAAGCACACATTAAAGCATAGTATGACTAAGCACTCATTAAGGTAGCATCAAACGTAGTATCAAGCACACTGAAAGTTTCAAGAACCAAAAGAACCAAATGTATCTCAAAGAAAACCGGCAAAAGAACGAAAGAGCACTCTCTCTCTCGAAGCCCTGTGATCTATACAATTTCTCCCCCTTTGGCAACAAGTTACCAAAAAGTTCGAAAAAGCATAGAGCTAAACGTCACTGTGGGCTCTGCTGGCGGCTCCCGTCTGGGTAGATGTCGGAGTAGAAATGACGGCATCGGCGAAGACTTCAGCTGATGTCTGCGCTGGAGGAGTGGATGCTGGAGCTGTGGCTGGAGTAACTGCTGGAGCTGTAGGAGGTGCTGAAGTGGTAGCCCTGGAGTCAGTCACTGGGATAGCAGCTGATCGGGATCCTCTGGGAACCGGAGCAGTCTGTCGATGAGTGTCCTGGACTAGGTCATCCTGCATGAGCTCTGCTCTGTCCTGCCTTGCTTCCTCCATGTCTGCCTCAAGCTTGTTGACGGTCACCTGAAGTTCAGTCAGCTTCACGTCCAGAGCATGGACCTTCTCGTCAATAATCCTCTCTAAGCTTTCCTGAGATTGTTCAATGCTGGCCAGGCGTTGTTCAATCCTCTGGGTAGCTTCAAGAATCTGCTCTCCGAAGCTCTTTGGTTTAGCTGCTGCCTCTTTATCAGCTTTGGCTTTCTTAGCAGCTTCAATCTTGGCTTGACCTTCAACTGAAGTTGGATCCTCTTCATCCATCACAACAATGTTATCTTCATGCTCTGGCTGCAGTGGTGAGTGCTTCCTATCCAACATGAATTTGCCCGTGCCAAACTTGGCATTGATAAGCATCTGAATCTGCGGGGCAAATCCACACGACCTCTTCTGGTCAGCTGCAGTCCTCTTAATGGTCTCTACCATTAAGTCCATCACCTTGAAAGGTGCCTTCTCATCAAGTATGTGCAGCATGTTGATAGAATAGCCTCGGATCATGCGATGGTCTCCAGACTTGGGCATCAAGGTATGTCTCAGAATAGTGTTTGTGGTAGGTAGACCTGCCTGGAGATAGTACACTGAGCCAAGCTTCCACCCTTCCAAATCTGCTGCGGGGATCTCCTTATACATGTTCTTCATGGAATCATGGTTCTTCTTGGGAATCCCATAGACATCAATGTCGTCCTCTCTCTGCACTGGAGCATTCAGAAGTTCTGCCCATTCTTCAACAGACAAAGAAAACCTTTGACCTTCAGTCATCCAGGTGATCTTCTTATCAGGATAGAAGTGGGCTGTGGCGTAGAACTGCATAATCATCTCATCGTTCCAGTCTGTCAGTTTCTGACCCACAAACTCATCAACTCCACATGCAGTGAAGCTCTCATGCACATGGGGAAAGAAGTCTCGGTGCTCTTCACTGTTAATGTACTTCCAGTCAACATATCTGGTATCTACAACAATAGGCTTCTTATCCATCAGCACAGTCTCATAGAAGTCCTGCTGCTCTCTGGTGTGGAATCTGGGGTCCACAGCAGTCCTTCTCCTCACGGCATATGGATCAGACTGTCTCCATAGCCTGAGACCTCTATCCTTCCTTGCCTTCATATCCTCGGCTTGAGGATGAGCATCGTTGTGGAGTGGCAATTTTGGACGGAGCTTCAGCAACACATGTTCTTCATCAGACTCAGACGGTGGCATATCACCTTTGTTCTTCTCAGAGGCTGGGATGTTCCTGGTTGTCCTCTTGGGCTTGGCAGAAGGCTTTGCTGGAGCTGCCTTAGCTTGAGCAGGCTTCTTGGGCTTAGAAGTGGCTTGAGCCCTAATTGCATCACCCATGAGTTTCTGCTTCTGAGGAGCAGGCTGGGGTGCTTCTTCTTCTTCTTCTTCAACTGCTGCTACATCTGCATGAGAATCAGCATACACAACTCTCTTCCTCTTGGAAGTTTTCTTCACTTTACTTGGGGCTGGCTCTCCCAAGTTTAGCTTCTTGGCAACAGCTGACTGCTTGACCTTGCTGGTGCCTTTCTTGAATTGCTGCCCTTGGTGCTCTTTGGCAACAACATTTCTCTTGGGCTTGGAGGTTACTTCCTCAGCAATGAAGTCAGAGTCCTCATCATCAGAATTTCTCTGCTTTCTGGTTCTGGTGGCTGCAGGAGGCAAACCACTAGGGGTACTCCTCTCACCATCATCACTAGGACTACTAGCCTCAGGACTAGTATCTGCCTCAGGGATCTCTGCAAAAGGTGATTCTGACCTGTTCTGGCTGTCACTGGCATCTGACATGGCTGACAACCTGTGAATAGATAAGGTATAGACAGAGTAGAAGAGTTATCACAAACTGCAGAGGTTTTTGCAAAAAAAATGAGTTCAAATCTTAGTTTTGAGTTTTCACAGAATGCATTTCGGTCAAACCGATTTTCAGTTTCGGTGAATCCGAAGTGTATAACAGAAACTTACACACCACTTTCGGTCAGACCGAAATGGGTTTCGGTCCTGCCGATAAACTAGGGTTTCACTAAAACTGAGCTTCGGTCACACCGATTTGCACGACTTGGTTAGACCGAAAGTGGAGTGCAATGGCCAGAGGCCAAATCGGTCACACCGAAAATATAAATTCGGTTTCACCGAGATGTGTTCCGTGGAAATTTAAACCTAAGAATTTTGCTCGAAACTAGAACGATCTGATGGAACGGAAGTTTTTCAATCGTGGCTAGATGCAGGGCAAACCAATCGCGCAATGAATCAGACGGGGAGCACGAGAGGGATCGAGACTCACCCTAACTTGGTAGAGTCCCTCTACGACGGCAACGGCGCGGAGAAGAAAACCGTTGACGGCGGCGGAGACCTGCGGCGAGGGCGCACAGGCGACGACGGCGACGATCCGGAGATCAGGGCGACGGCAGCAGGGGACTCGGGGGCGAAACGGTTTGAAGGAATAATCGCGCGCTGCCCTCAGTATTTATATCCCCTTGCTGTCGGTGGGACCGAGTTGAAAAACTCGGTGACACCGAAATGGATAACTGCTGTGCAGTTACGCATATCGGTCACGCCGAGATTTAGAACTCGGTTTCACCGAGATGAAACCTAGATCAGTCTAAGCGTTTCGGTTGGACCGAGTGGGAGAAGTTGGTCTGACCGAAATTGACTTAGAAGGTTTTGGAAGTCAGCCTTAGACGGATCGGTGGCTCCGAGTGCTCCTCACTCGGAGGGTCCGAAAATGACTTGTTCAAAGTTTGTGATGTAAGCATGAATAGAATTTGAGACAAGAAAGCATAGATAGCTAGGGAAGGTGCTTAGGCATTCTTGTCCATCCATTTGGCCAGAAAAATCAAAACAACCAAAACAACAAATGGATGTCCTCGAATGGATAAAATCATGCATTCAACATGCTCACACAATAAGATAGCAAATGAAATATGTGTCAAACATGCACAACCAAAACTCTAGCTACTAGCACACAATTTGTCGATGACTAGGTCATCTTTATATGAGTATTTTGACTTAGGAGCCAAATGAGAACATTTGATCATAGGTCATACTCATCGTTTAAGCACAAGTGGGGTTACCACTTTTACATAAAGCATTGATGTGTTCACATCATTTGGAGATGCTTTAGCTCAATTTTTAGAGCAAAGCTCCCCCTAGATGTGAGAACCCCTTTTAAAGGGTCAAACTAACCTTGGGTTGTTGTAGAAGACTTCATGTAGATGTTGAAGATGTGGATGCTCAATGTTGATGTAGATCATCAAGAGTTGGGAGCTATCCTTTGGATTAGGGCACTTTTAATACCTACATGGGTTAGTCCCACAAGGAACAAACAAGGATATCCATAGACATAGATTGAAGTTCACAAAAGATGATGTCCATGAAAGCAATGATTACCTTGTCCCTTGACTTACCAACAAGAGGGTTTGTGACTCCATGAACTAGTGCATGATGTGGAAGTTGATTGCACAAGTTGCCAAAATGAATGTGAGTGAAGTATGTTGGCGGAGTCACCCTCAAGAACCTTCTAGTTCTTCTTCTTTGGGATCCACATCATCTTGATGGGAATCCTTGGGGTTGTAGTTGAGCTTGACGAAGTAGAACTTGACGTGTCCTTGGGAACCCACTTGACCATGGCTTGAGGTGCTTCAATGAATGCATCAATCTCCTCTTGAAGCTTGTCCTTGGCCTTTAGCTTGTGGTCTTGTGGTGGAAGGTCATCTTGAGTTTGTTCCACATTGGAAGAAGTAGGATCATACTTCTCCTTTTGAGAAACAAACTGTGGAGTAGGGTATTGACCTTCTTCCCACTCAACACCTTCGGCGTTGAACTTTCGCTCAAAACCAATCCCTTGATTCTTCCGGTGCCTTCCTTGTTTGCGAACAATTTCCTCAAAGTTCTTGCTTCCGGCAAGACTTTTGTAGACACCTTTCTCTATGATTTCCTTCAATAAGCTATTTTCTTGCTTAAGTGTAACTTGGCTTGAAACATTGTTAGTGGAATCAAGAGAACTACTAGAAGCAACAATATTAGGTTTAACATGGTTATTGTTACTACTAGAGGAAGAATTTTTCTTATGCTTGTCATGCTTAGTCTTAATAGGTGGCAAGAAATTAGACAAGAGAAGTCTTTTGGCAAGATATGAAGAACTCCTCTTTCGAAGATCGTCATTGATCGCTTTTAGAAACTCATGTTCTTGCTCTAGAGTGAGCTTCTCGAAGCGTAGCTTCTCATGAGATCATAGGAGCTCTCTATGATCTTCTTGAGTTGTTTCATGAGCTAACTTAAGAGTGTTTAGTTCTTTAGTTAGACGCTCAATCTCCTTCATAGCATTGTCATTCGACTCTTCTCAACTATAAAGACTACTAGCATTTTCATCGTTACTAAGCTCACTAGATTTATCATGCAAGAGCTCATCTTCACCAAGCAAGTCATCCTCATCACTATCAAAGTCAATGA
This sequence comes from Secale cereale, assembly GCA_902687465.1. Taxonomy (NCBI): domain Eukaryota; kingdom Viridiplantae; phylum Streptophyta; class Magnoliopsida; order Poales; family Poaceae; genus Secale; species Secale cereale. The sequence goes on from LR738709.1 coordinate 360,163,805, forward strand.
ATTCAGGGTGTGTTACCTTGGGGCCTTTAGCCATGAAGCATCTTCCAATTCCCTCATTTGGTGAATCAAATAAGTCGTAGGAGTTGGAGTTGGAGGATACGAGAGCAAGACCGACAACACCTTCATCTTGACTGTAGTCGGAGTCGGAGTGATAGCTTCCATCGGATTGATTGTCGGAGTCGGAGCCGGAGACCCATTCACCTACATGAGCTTGATGTCTTCTTCTTGTGTAGCTCCTTGATGACTTGTCTTTCCTCTCCGAATCCTTGCTTCTCCGAGAGGGTCTTCGTTCATAACGATCATCTCTACTCCTTCTCTCTCTCCGAGGTGACTCATCTCTTGATCTTCTTCTTGGAGATTCTTCTCTTCTCTTGTGGGGAGCCGTACACCCATTTGAGAAGTGTCCGGGTCTTCCACAATTGTAGCAGTTTCGATCACGACTAGAAGATCTCTTTTCATCATATGATCTAGACTTTGAGCTTCTTTCTTTGCCTCTATTCTTGTAGAACTTGTTGAAGTTCTTAACCATTAGGCTTATCTCTTCATTGGAAATTATCTTGTCACTTGAGGTTGTGGGAGCATCACTTGTAGCTTTGTAAGCACCACTTGACTTGTTGTGAAGCTCTTCCTTATCCTTAAGTGTCATCTCATGAGCAACAATTCTTCCAATGACTTCAGTTGGCTTGAGAGTCTTGTAGTTTGGCATCATTTGGATCAAAGTGCACACGGTGTCATATTTTCCATCCAAAGCTCTGAGAATCTTCTTAATGATGAATCGGTCGATCATTTCTTCGCTTCCTAAGCCGGCAATCTCATTTGTGATGAGAGCAAGCCTAGAGTACATTTCAGCGACTCCTTCACCATCCTTCATCTTGAACTTGTCAAGTTGACCTTGAAGAATATCTAGCTTTGATTCCTTCACAGATTCAGTACCTTCGTGCATTTCAACCAAAGTATCCCAAATCTCTTTAGCATTCTCAAGACGGCTGATTTTGTTGAACTCCTCGGGACACAAAGCATTGAAGAGAATGTCACAAGCTTGAGCATTGTTTTGCAACATCCGCAACTCTTCCGGTGTAGCTTCGTGATCCGGAACTTTTCCTTCCTCGAAGAATTCACCTTGCATACCAACGCAAATAATGCCCCATGCGGCTGGGTTATGACCAAGAATATGCATTTTCATTTTATGCTTCCAACTAGCAAAATTTGTACCATTAAAGTAAGGACCTCTACGATAATTACCCTCACTAGACGCCATACTCTCCTAGGTTGTGAAACCAAGCTTAAGGAGTCCAATGCAATGGAAACCAAAACAATGGAGACCAAAGCTCTGATACCACTTGTAGGATCGAAAGTATGTCTAGAGGGGGGGGTTTGATTAGACTACTTGTAAATATAAAAATTCTGCCTTTGACAAAGAACAATTTTAGGTAGTTTCACAATTAAGATCAAGTCAAGTATCACCCTACACATGCAATTCTAGAGTATAAGCAGCGGAAAGTAAATTGCACATGTAGTAAAGAGAGGTGGAGAAGATCAAACGCAATTTGGAGACGCAATGATTTTTCCTGTGGTTCCGATAGGTAGTGCTATCGTACATCCACGTTGATGGAGACTTCAACCCACGGAGGGTAACGGCTGCGCGAGTCCACGGAGGGCTCCACCCACGAAGGGTCCACGAAGAAGCAACCTTGTCTATTCCATCATGGCCTACGCCCACGGAGGGCTAGCCTTACTCGGGGTAGATCTTCACGAAGTAGGCGATCTCCTTGCCCTTACAAACTTCTTGGTTTAACTCCACATCTCGATGACGGAGGCTCCCAAGCGACACCTAACCAATCTAGGAGGCACCACCCTCCAAAAGGTAATAGATGTTGTAGATGATGATGAACTCCTTGCTCTTGTGCTTCAAATGATAATCTCCCCAACACTCAACTCTCCTCACTGATTTGGCTTTGGTGGAAGAAAGGATTGAGTGGAAAGCAACTTGGGAAGGTTAGAAATCAAGTTTCATATGGTAGGAATGGAGCAACTTGATCTCAACACAAGGGTAGGTAGTTCTCTTCTCAGAAAGTGTAAGGTAGGAGTGGTAGTTCTTTCTGATGGCTCTCTCCACGAATGAAGAGGGGGTGGAGGGGTATATATAGCCTCCACACAAAATCCAACCGTTACACACATAATTGAGCAATCTCGGTGAGACCAAAGTGGAAACTCGGTCAGACCGAAAGTTCAAATATAGTGAACGTTGGGGTTTTCGGTGGGACCGAAAATACCATCTCGGTTTGTCCGATTTGAGTCAAAGACAGGAACTTGCCAGTTTCGGTGGGACCGAAATCAACAACTCGGATATTCCGATATGATGACAAACGGTTACAGAAGGTTGGCAGCCCGTGTTTCGGTGAGACCGAACTGAAACTCGGATTGACCGATTTTTCTAGGGTTTGGCTTATGGCTGAGGTGGTTCATCTCGGTGGGACTGAGTTTGAAACATCGGTTTGTCCGAGATTACTTATGAGTGTGTATAGTAGTGAAAGTTGCTGATAGTTGAAGGAGATATATCACTAAGCACTTGAGCAACCAGATCATCAACACAACCTCATCCCCTTTTAATAGTATTGGCTTTTCCTATGGACTCAATCTGATCTTTGATCACTAAACCAAAAATGGAGTCTTGAGCTTTTGCCAATGCTTGCCTTAGCATTTTGAGGGGTCCACTTCTTCAGTCATTTCCATACCCATATCACTGAACTTCTCTGAAATGATTCTCAAGTAGCTATTAGTTCAATGATATATATGTTGTTATTAATTACCAAAACCACCCGGGGATTAGTTGCACTTTCATCATCCCTGCTTATTTTTGTTGATTATCTCTGTTTATTTTAGTAAATCTCATGATTTATGTTTGCATATAACAAGTGATTCTTTAGTAAATATGCATACCAAAGTGATTTTTTTTTGTGAATTGTCACAGCAGTATTATGTGTAGTTTTGGGATGGAAGTACCATACTGAAACTGTGTACCTAAGCCATCATCACTTCAGAAGTACTAGCACTCCTGTTAACTGTGGCAAAATATCCAACTCTGGAAAAAAAAATGAACATGTTTTCCTTATGATAATTGTGCTAAAATATCACATTCCATGATCTCTTTTTAGTATGTGTAGAAAGAATTTACACTTCATGCTGAGCAGTTCATCTATGCCAATCAGTATCATCATCTTTTTTGGGGTCTCATTGAATCAGGTTAAGAAGTGGAATGAGCAGAGGGAGAATGGGACATTTGCAGGCCCCCTCTAAATCATCTGCTTGAGAGTCTCCTCACTTGCTTTTGTGTCATCGCTATTGTTGTCTTTTGGTTTGAATTTGTACTTCTTTTCAAGGTGGTTTACTAATATTAATCATCTGCAGGCTACAGCAAAGAATAGGTTGCATTTTGCATTTCCAGTAGTATCACAGCAAAGAGAGCTTTATGTTTATCTCTTGATTTTGAGTGCCTTCTTTTGCATGCAGACAAACAAAACAACCTAATAGTATGCCATGTCCAATACATATAATAAAGCATTCGGTGGGTTGATTCATTAGTAATATTTTGTTGTTTCCTGATGCTTTAGTGTTGCCTCATTTTGTTTAATTGGTTTTAGTTTCTGTTACATGGGAGAACCAATTCCCTGTAACTCAAATATAAATGACTAGTTTCTATCTATCTACCTCCCTATTAAGTTGATACGATAATTGTGTGTTCTGTTCTCACACAAATCTATGTAATTGACCTTGCTAACTTGTAGTAACGATGCCTTTCTAATTGATCTGAAATATAGTAACAATGTGGTGGATCTCTTGGGAAACCTTGGTTCTGAACCTAGTTCTACTCGGACCAGACTAAAAGGAATGTTTCTCACTTTCATCGATCCTCCTTTTTTTTCCAGAAATGTTCAGTTATCATAGCATTTTTATTTCAGACCTTGTATAATAGCTTGGATGATGTTGTGTTATGGTTCAGTCTTTCTTCAGTTATTTCTTTCAGTATATCACTGTTCACTTTTGGTGTGGCACATGATCATGTCGATTATTATTCAAGTGGCTTGCTAGTTATAGCCACTGAGATCTATCGATTATAGCTACTGAGCTTTTATTTAAGCTTCGTTTCGCCTTGTTCAATGCAACGAAGTGGAGTTCTCAACTTTGATATGTTCTTATTTTGACAGAGACATGCTGCGTGGAATCTTGTCAGAGTAAACAAATTACCGCCGTCCTGAGATTTAATAGTCTGTAGCAAGTTTTATCTTTGTTGTAAAATTATGTGGTGGCTGTGATGAATTGTTATTACTGTGAAAGATCATGATGTTATGATAAATTATGATTGCCGGGATTTCGGATTCGAAGTCATGTTACTATGATAAATTGGTGTTGTCGTGATGAGATATTAATTTCAAGTCATGCAAAATTAGGTTGCTGCTGCTAAATCATTCCCTGTAGCAACTTGGTCTCATATTTATTTGGTGACCTTTATAATTCTGTAGCAAAGATATAAGGGGAGTTAGTTACATTGTAAAGTTTGAATTTTTAAATGTTCTACACCATGTTATGTCAATATGATAAACCCTACCTACCAAACAAAAAATTTAGACAAAGAGGATTGTGGATGGAGGGGTTTTGTGGATTCAAAGGGTTTTGAGGGGATTGGGTGGAAGGAAGGGATTCACCCAATCCTCTGAAATCCCTTCCTCCACAAACCTCTTCAATCCACTCCTACCAAATAAGGCCTAAGGAGTTTGTGCGCCTACGTGCTTCCTTCGTGGGCTGCATTGTATGAAGCCCACTCATTCTTTCTAGCTGTTTCATTGTGTTCGTTGGCTCGTGCGTGTACGCTCGTTGGTTGCCTAGCTATTTCGTTGGTTCGTGCATGTTCGCTCGTTCTTTTGGTTGTTTCTTTCTGTTGCTCGTAGTAGTAAAGTTTGGTTTTGGCTGGTTGAGGATTTTTTTGGTGTGTAGTTTTTCTGTTGAGCTAATTAATTATTACTTTTTTGTTTGAATAATAATCAACATTGGATAGGCTCATTGAAAAAATTAAATAAATAATTTCAACATGAGCTAGATACTACAATCTCCATAAATGTTAAATTAAGAATAATAATAAGAAAATTCACAAAAAAACATGAATTAAAAAATGTACATGAATTTCCAAAAAAGTTCGCAAATTCTAAAACAAATCATCAAATTTGAAAAAGATCATTGAATTTGAAACAAGTTCATCGAATTTGAAAAAAAGTTCATTGAATTTGAAAAAAAAAGTTCAGTGTATTTAAAAAGAGTTCATCAAATTCGAAAAAGTTCATCAGATTTGAAAAATAGTTCACAAATTTGAAAAACTTCATCAATTCTAAAAAATGTTAATCAAATTTTGAACACACAATTGAAAAAAGTTCATTGAAATTAAAAAAAAGTTCATCGGATTTGAAAAAGGTTCACTGGATATGAAAAAAGTTTACCGAATTTGAAAAAGTTCATCAAAATTTTGGGAAAATTTCGTTGAATTGGAAAAAAGTTCATCAAAGTTGAAAAAAAGTTCGTCGGATTGGAAAAAAGTTTGTCGAATTTGGAAAAAAGTTCATTGAGTTTGAAAAAAGTTCACCGAATTTGAAGAAAGTTCATCGATTATGGAAAAAGTTCATTGAATTTGTAAACAAAAAGTTCATCCATTTTTCAGAAAAAACGTGAAGAAATAATATTTATCGAACTTGAAAAGAGAAATTTTGGAAAAAGGAAATATGAATGAAGAACGAACAAAAATAGATGTAAATTACCACGGCAGGCTAGGTGGCCCAGCGGTTGTTGGAGCTTCTCACGAAGTGGGAGGTCGCATGTACGATTCTCTCTAGTGCCCTTTTTTGCGATATTTGTGATACACAAAACATACAACGAACGTGGAGGCGGGCCAACCCGTTATTAACGAAGGAAGGGGAGGGGGTGTGCGCCCGTTTGCGCAAACAGCTATATCGGGCGCAATAGGCGCCAAACAGGATTTAGCGCGAGAGCCTCACCGCGTTGACTTCATCGCGCATGCCTCACCGCTCTGGGCTTATCGCCCGACAGACTCGAGCCTCACTACGTGGACTTCATCGCATGGGCCTCGTAGCTCCGACTCATCGACATGCGTACTAGGGTTTCACCATTTGGACCTTCTCGCGCGGGCCTCACCAGTGGACTTTATCGCACTGACCTCACGGCTCCGGCCTCGTCAAGCCTCACGCTGAATCAACCCCATCACTTGGGTATCATATGTCCGATTATTTACTCCATGCAAATCATATTTTTTTCTTTCTATCTCTGCTAGTACTGCTATGTGTATGCAGATAAATCGACTACTCTGCATTACGCGAGCACATTGACGAGCCGGCTTCGTCACCCCGTGGACTCGGGCCTTACCGCTATGGCCTCGTCGCCCGTGGCTCGAGTGTCCAGACTTGCCGTTTGCGGCTCCAGCCAACCTCAACGCTCTACGGCCATAGAGCTCGCCGTCCCTGATACGTCTCCAACGTATCTATAAGTTTTGATTGTTTCATACTATTATATTATCTATTTTGGATGTTTTATATGCATTATTATGCTATTTTATATTATTTTTGGGACTAACCTATTAACCTAGAGCCTAGTGCCAGTTTCTATTTTTTCTTTGCTTTTGAGTTTCGCAGAAAAGGAATATCAAACGGAGTCCAAACGGAACGAAACTTTCATGATAATTTTTCTTGGACCAGAAGATACACCACAAGCTTGAGAACCAAGTCAGGAGAGCCACGAGGCGGCGACAAGGGGGGAGGGCGCTCCCAGGGGGGTAAGGCGCGCCCCCACCCTTGTGGGCCCCTCGTGGCTCCACCGACCTATTTCTTCTGCCTATATATTCACATATATTCCAGAAACCCTAGAGGGGAGGACAAAAACCACTTTTCCACCGCCGTAACCTTCTATATCCGCGAGATCCCATATCGAGGCCTTTTCGGTACTCTGCCGGAGGGGGATTCGATCACGGAGGGCATCTACATCAACCCTATCACCCTTCCGATGATGCGTGAGTAGTTTACCATAGACCTACGGGTCCATAGCTAGTATCTAGATGGCTTCTTCTATCTCTTTGATTCTCAATACCATGTTCTCCTCGATGTTCTTGGAGATCTATCCGATGTAATCTTATTTTGTGGTGTGTTTGCCAAGATCCGATGAATTGTGGATTTATGATCAGCTTATCTATGAATATCATTTGAATCTTCTCTTAATTCTTATATGCATGATTTGATATCTTAGTAATTCTCTTTGAACTATCGGTTTGGTTTGTCCAACTAGATTGGTTTTTCCTGCAGTGGGAGAAGTGCTTTGCTTTGGGTTCAATCTTACGATGATCTCACCCAGTGACACAAGGGGACAAGGAACATATTGTATTGTTGCCATCAAGGATAACAAGATGGGGTTTTCATCATATTGCTTGAGTTAATTCCGCTACATCATGTCATCTTACTTAAAGCGTTACTATGTTCTTCATGAACTTAATACTCTAGATGCAGGCAGGAGTCAGTCGATGTGTGGAGTAATAGTAGTAGATGCAGGCAGAAGTCGGTCTACTGGACACAGACGTGATGCCTATATTCATGATCATTGCCTTAGGTATCGTCATAATTATGCGCTCTTCTATTAATTGCTTGGCAGTAATTTGTTCACCCACCATAATATTTTCTATCTTGAGAGAAGCCTCTAGTGAAACCTATGGCCCCCGGGTCTATTTTCCATCATATAAGTTTCCGATCTACAATATTAGTTTCCTATTTACTCTTTTTGTAATCTTTTACTTTCCAATCTATAAACCAAAAATACCAAAAATATTTGCTTTACCGTTTATCTATCTCTATCAGATCTCACTTTTGCAAGTAACCATGAAGGGATTAAGAACCCCTTTATCGCATTGGGTGCAAGTTGTTGATTGTTTGTGCAGGTATTCGGTGACTTGCATGTTGTCTCCTACTGGATTGATACCTTGGTTCTCAAACTGAGGGAAATAGTTACTCTACTTTGTTGCATCAACCTTTCCTCTTCAAGGGAAAAACCAACACAAGCTCAAGAGGTAGCAGGAAGAATTTCTGGCGCGGTTGCCGGGGAGATTTACGCCAAGTCAAGAGTCAAGATTTGTCTCCTGTCAACTCGCCAATTTCTGGTGCCGTTGATATCTACGTCAAATAAAGACATACCAAGTACCCTTCATAAAACTCTCATCTCTTGCATTTACATTATTTGCCATTTGCCTCTCGTTTTCCTCTCCCCCACTTCTAAAATGATTTTCGAAAAGATTTGCCTTTTCTTTGCCCTTTTTCTGTTTGTCTTCTTCATTTGCTTTTGTGTGCTCGTGTGTTGGATTGCATGCTTTGTCACGATGGCTCAAGAGAATAACAAATTGTGTGACTTTTCCAACACCAATAATAATGATTTTATCAGTACTCTGATTGCTCCCGCTACTAATGCGGAATCTTGTGAAATTAATGCCGCTTTATTGAATCTCGTTATGAAAGATCAATTTTCTGGGCTTCCTAGTGAAGATGTCGCATCCCATCTAAACAATTACGTTGATTTGTGTGATATGCAAAAGAAAAGAGATGTGGATAATGATCTTGTTAAATTGAAGCTATTTCCGTTCTCACTACGAGATAGCGCTAAAACTTGGTTTTCATCTTTGCCTAAAAATAGTATTGATTCATGGAATATGTGTAAAGATGCTTTTATTTTCAATTATTTTCCTCCCGCTAAGATCATCTCCCTTAGGAACGATATTATGAATTTTAAGCAACTTGACCATATACATGTTTCACAATCTTGGGATAGGATGAAACTTATGATAAGAAATTGCCCTACTCATGGTTTGAATTTATGGATGATTATACAATATTTTTATTCTGGATTGAACTTTGCTTCTAGAAGTCTTTTAGATTCGGCCACGGGAGGTACTTTTATGGAAATCACTTTAGGAGAAGCTACTAAACTTTTAGATAATATAATGGTTAATTATTCTCAATGCCATACCGAAAGATCTTCCACTAGTAAAAAAGTGCGTGCAATTGAAGAGATTAATGTTTTGAGTGGAAAGATGGATGAGCTTATGAAATTATTTGCTATCAAGGGTACTCACATTGATCCTAATGATATGCCTTTGTCTACTTTGATTGGGAATAATAATGAATCTATGGATGTGCATTTTTTTGGTAGGAACAATTTTGGTAACAACGCATATAGAGGAAATTTTAATCCTAGGTCGTTCCCTAGTAATTTCTCTAATAATTATGGTAATTCCTACAACAATTCTTATGGAAATTATAATAAGATGCCCTCTGATTTTGAGAATAGTTTTAAAGAATTTATGAGTGCGCAAAATAATTTTAATACTTCGATTGAAGAAAAATTGCTTAAGATTGATGATTTGGCTAGGAACTTGGATATAATTTCTCTTGATGTTGATTCTTTGAAACTTAGATCTATTCCACCCAAACATGATAACAATGAGTCTCTCAAAGCTATGAGAATTTCCATTGATGAGTGCAAAGAGAGAAATGCTAAGATGCGTGCTAAAAAAGATTGATTTGTCAGAACGGGTTTTTCTAGTTTCCGTGAAAATAATGATGAAGATCTTAAAGTGATTGATGTGACTCCTATTGAATCTTTGTTTTCCAATATAAATCTTGATAAATATGGGATTGGATATGAGTCAACTTTAGTTAAAAGGCATCCCAATGATTCAGAGTTTTTAGATCTTGATGCAAAAGTTGATAAAAGTGGGATTGGAGAGGTCAAAACTTTAAGTAGCAATGAACCCACTATTTCGGATCTCAAGGAATTTAATTATGATAATTGTTCTTTAATAGATTGTATTTCCTTGTTGCAATCCATGTTGAATTCTCCTCATGCTTATAATCAAAATAAAGCTTTTACTAAACATATCGTTGATGCTATGATGCAATCGTTTGAAGAATAGCTTGAATTGGAAGTTTCTATTCCTAGAAAACTTTATGATTAGTGGGAACCTACTATTAAGATCAAGATTAAAGATTACGAGTGCTATGATTTGTGTGATTTGGATGCTAGCGTCTCCACGATTCCAAAAACTTTATGTGATGTGTTAGGTTTCCGTGAATTTGATGATTGTTCTTTAAATTTACATCTTGCAGATTCCACTATTAAGAAACCTATGGGAAGTATTAATGATGTTATTATTGTTGCAAATAGGAATTATGTGCCCGTAGATTTCATTCTTCTTGATATAGTTTGCCATCCTACATGTCATATTATTCTTGGTAAACCTTTCCTTAGAACGATTGGTGGAATTATTGATATGAAAGAAGGAAACATCAGATTCCAATTTCCATTAAGGAAGGGCATGGAACACTTTCCAAGAAAGAAAATTAAAATGCCTTATGAATCTATTATGAGAGCTACTTATGGATTGCATACCAAAGATGAAAATACCTAGATCTATTCTTGTTTTATGCCTAGCTAAGAGCGTTAAACGATAGCGCTTGTTGGGAGGCAACCCAATTTTATTTTTGCTTTTTGCTTTTTGGTTCAGTTTTTCAATTTCCACACATTATTACTTCTTTAGTAATTGTGTTTTTCTGTTTTAATTAGTGTTTGAGCCAAGTAAGACCTTTGAGATGACTTACGGTGATCGTTGATTTGATTTTGCTCAAAAACAGAAAATTCTGCGCTCAGTGCAGAAAATTCAATAATTCGCTAGAACATGAAATCCTTCTGAAATTTTTGTTTTACTAGCGGAGCTCATGAGTTTTTTGTTGAGTTTTGTGTTGTGAAGTTTTCAAGTTTTGGCTAAGGATTTGATGGACTATGGAATAGGAGTGGCAAGAGCATAAACTTGGGGATGCCCAAGGCACCCCAAGGTAATATTCAAGGACAACCAAGAGCCTAAGCTTGGGGATGCCCCGGGAAGGCATCCCCTTTTTTGTCTCCGTCTATCGGTAACTTTACTTGAGGATATATTTTTATTCATCACATGATATGTGTTTTGCTTGGAGCGTCTTGTATGATATGGGCCATTGCTCTTTAGTTTGCACAATCATCCTTTCTGTACACACCTTTTGAGAGGGACACACTTGAATCGTGATTTATTAGAATACTCTATGTGCTTCACTTATATCTTTTGAGCTAGGTAAGTTTGCTCTAGTGCTTCACTTATATCTTTTTAGAGAATGGCGGTAGTTTTATTTTATAGAAATTGTTGAACCCTCTTGCTTAATTTATATTACTTTGAGAGTCTTTAAAACTACATGGTAATTTGCTTGGGTTATGAATTTAGTCCTAATATGATAGGCATCCAAAGGACATATAATAAAAACTTTCATATAAAGAGCATTGAATACTATGAAAAGTTTGATTCCTTATAATTGTTTTGAGATGTTGAGATGGTAATATTAGAGTCATGCTAGTGGTAGTTTGTGAGGTTAAAGAAATAATTGTGTGAAGGTTTGTGATTCCCGTAGCTTGCACGTATGGTCTCCTAACTATGTAACCAAATTGGCACGCATTGTATCTTGACTGTTTATCTTTGTGTGAAGATCAGGCGCGCACGATGGTTAACCCCTACCAGCCTCCCCCTAGGAGCATGCATCGTAGTATTTTGCTTCGAGGGCTAATAGATTTTTTGCAATAAGTATGTGAGTTCTTTATGACTAGTGTTGAGTCCATGGATTATATGCACTCTCACCTTCCCACCTTGCTAGCCACTCTAGTGCCACACAATTTTCGCCGGTGCATCAAACCACCTTACACTCCTCAAAACAGCCACCATACCCACCTATTATGGCATTTCCATAGCCATTCCAAGATATATTGCCATGTAACTCCACCGTTCCAATTGTTATGACACACACCATCATTGTCATATTGCTTTGCATGATCATGTAGTTGACATAGTATTTGTGGCAAAGCCATCGTTCATATTTTTCATAGATGTCACTCTTGATCATTGCACATCTCGGCAGACCACCGGGATGCATTCATATAAAGCCATACTTTGTTCTAGTATCGAGTTGTAAGTAAATAAAAGTGTGATGATCATCATTATTAGAGCATTGTCTCATGTGAGATTATAAATAAAAGAGGCCAAAGGAGCCCAAATAAATAAAAGAGGCCAAAGAAGCCCACAAAAAGGCCAAAGTTCTCAAAATAAAAAAATAAAAAAGAGAGAAAAAGAGAGAAGGGACAATGTTACTATCTTTTCCACACTTGTGCTTCAGAATAGCACCATGTTCTTCATGATAGAATGTCTCCTATGTTTTCACTTTCGTATACTAGTGGGAATTTTTCATAATAGAACTTGGCTTGTATATTCCAACGATGGGCTTCCTCAAATGCCCTAGGTCATCATGAGCAAGCAAGTTGATGCACACCCACTTAGTTTTCTTTTGAGCTTTCATACACTTATTTCTCTAGTGCATCTGGTACATGGCAATCCCTACTCACTCACATTGATATCGATTGATGGACATCTCCATAGTCCATTAATTTGCCTAGTTGATGTGAGACTTTCTCTCTCCTTTTGTCTATCACCACCTTCTATTCCACCCATAGTGCTATGTCCATGGCTCACGCTCATATATTGCGTGAAGAGTTGAAAAGGTTTGAAAAAGTAAAAGTATGAAAACAATTGTTTGGCTGACACCGGGATGGACATGATGGGTTCCTTGTGTTAAGAAAAGGGAGCATAAAAGACTATATGATTTTGTCGGGATAACTTTCTTTAGCCATGTTATTTTTGAAGCTTCGTAGATTGCTTTTGGTATGCTTGAAGTATTACTATTTTTATATTGGTAAACTTTTATTTTGAGTCTTATGGATATGAACATTCATGCCACAATAGAGAATAATTACATCGATAAATATGTTAGGTAGCATTCCAAATCAAAAATTCTGTTTTTATCATTTACCTACTCGAGGACGAGCAGGAATTAAGCTTGGGGATGCGTGATATGTCTCCAATGTATCTATAATTTTGATTGTTCCATGCTATTAAATTATCTATTTTGGATGTTTTATATGCATTATTACGCTCATTTATATTAGTTTTGGGACTAACCTATTAACCTAGAGCCCAGTGCCAGTTTCTGTTTTTTCCTTGTTTTTGGGTTTCGCAGAAAAGGAATATCATACAAAGTCATGATGAGTTTTCTTGGACCAGAAGACACCCCAAAAGCTTGAGAACCAAGTCAGAAGAGCCACAGGGCGGCCACTGATACGTCTCCAATGTATCTATAATTTTTGATTGTTCCATGCTATTATATTATCTGTTTTGGATGATTAATGGGATTTATTATGATCTTTTATATTATTTTTGGGACTAACCTATTAACCGAAGGCCCAGTGCCAGTTTCTGTTTTTTTGCCTATTTTAGAGTTTCGCAGAAAAGGAATACCAAATGGAGTCCAAACGGAATGAAACCTTCGCGGTGATCTTTCTTGGACCGAAAGCAATCCAGAAGACTTGGAGTAGACGTCTGTGATTCCACGAGGCGGCCACGGGGCAGGAGGGCGCCCAAGGGGGTAGGCGCACCCCCACCCTCGTGGAACCCTCGTAGCTCCACCGACGTACCTCTTCGACCTATATATACCCTTATGCCCTAGAAACATCGCGGAGACGAATGAAACCACTTTTCCACCACCGCAACCTTCTGTACCCGTGAGATCCCATATTGGGGCCTATTCCGACAATCTGTCGGAGGGGGAATCAATCACGGAGGGCTTCTACATCAACACCATAGCCTCTCCGATGAAGAGTGAGTAGTTTACCATAGACCTTCGGGTCCATAGTTATTAGCTAGATGGCTTCTTCTCTATCTTTTATCTTCAATACAAAGTTCTTGATTCTCTTGGAGATCTATTCGATGTAATACTTTTTGCGGTGTGTTTGCCGAGATCCGATGAATTGTGGATTTATGAACAACTTATCTATGAATATTATTTGGTTCTTCTCTGAATTCTTATATGCATGATTTGATATCTTTGCAAGTCTCTTCGAATTATCAGTTTAGTTTGGCCTACTAGATTAATCTTTCTTGCAACGGGAGAAGTGCTTTGCTTTGGGTTCAATCTTGCGGTGTCCTTTCCCAGTGACAACAGCAAGGCACGTATTGTATTGTTGCCATCGAGGATAAAAAGATGGGGTTTATATCATATTGCTTGAGTTTATCCCTCTACATCATGTCATCTTGCTTAATGTGTTACTCCGTTCTCTATGAACTTAATACTCTAGATGCATGCTGGATAGCGGTCGATGTGTGGAGTAATAGTAGTAGATGCAGAATCGTTTCAGTCTACTTGACACAGACGTGATGCCTATATTCATGAACGTTGCCTTAGATAACTTCATAACTATGCGATTTTCTATCAATTGCTCGGTAGTAATTTGTTCACCCACCGTAATACATACTATCTTGAGAGAAGCCACTAGTGAAACCTATGGCCCCCGGGTCTCTTTCCTATTATATTGAATCTCTTTTATTTACTTCGCATCTCGTTTAATATTTTGCAATCTTTACTTTCCAATCTATACAACAAAAATATCAAAAATATTTACTTTACTATCTTTATCAGATCTCACTTTTGCGAGTGGCCGTGAAGGGTTGACAACCCCTTTATCATGTTGGTTGCAAGGTTCTTGATTGTTTGTGCAGGTACTAGGTGACTTGTGCGTTGTCTCCTACTGGATTGATACCTTGGTTCTCTAAACTGAGGGAAATACCTACGCTACTTTGCTGCATCACCCTTTCCTCTTCAGGGGAAATCCAACGCATGCTCAAGAGGTAGCAAGAAGGATTTCTGGCGCCGTTGCAGGGAGATCTACGTCAAGTCAATATATACCAAGTACCCATCATAAACTCTTCTCCCTCGCATTAAATTATTTGCCATTCGCCTCTTGTTTTCCTCTCCCCCACTTCTAAAACGAGTTTCGGAAAGCCTTTGTATTTTCTTCTCCCCTCTTCTGTTCGCCTCTTTCTGCTTTCCCCTTGTGTGTTTGTTCTTAGTGCGGTTTGTTGCCATCATGTCTGAAACTGGGGTGGTTATCGTTGAAAAAGATAGTAGCAACAATGTGGGAAACTTTGATGCTTTTGATAATCCTCATGAAGAAGCTACTATTTAACACACTAAAAAGTTCCGGATTGTTAGCGGTAATATTATTGGAAAAGGAGTTATTCAAGATTTCTTTACATGTGCCGGTGCTTTGCCCACTATGGGTGGGTCTATTCTTCATAGAACCAGTAGTCTTGCAAATGCTATATCTTTGCTCGTAGTTGAACTCAAAAGACAATTTATCCACATGCATCCTTGCATACAAAGGACTTCTCTAGAATTTTCCAATATTGAGCATTCTTCTGTTAAGTGAGCGACAACCATCTTTCTAGCACATGAGTTCGGATTTATAATAAAAGAGACCAATGAAATTCTTGCGCATTATAGGGTAGATGCTGGTCGTCCTCCCATAGAAGCAATCATTTTTAATCAAGAAGACATAATGCGTTTACGGTCTTTAGATCATGTTGCTTATAATGAAAACCTTAGAAAAAGGGTTCCTGCCGATGTTTTAGTTGATAGGATTTCTGAACTTAATGATGATTTTTCTATTCAGAACAATGGTTTAGGTTTTCCTATTGAACAAAGGCTCAGGACATCTTGCTAAAGAATGCTTATAATGATGTATTGGTTGTGCAATATGAGGGACCAAAGGAGGAACCAATACCTCCCGAGCTTGATCTTGGAGACTTTTGTCCCATTATTTTTTTTAGCCCTTTTGATTACTTATGCCTGCCACAAAGGAAACTTGCTTCCGAACATAGGGAGTATGAAATGAGCTTTCGCGATTTACCCTATCATTACTATGACAATACCAAGATCTATTTGCGTTTTTATGCCTAGCTAAGGGCGTTAAACGATAGTGCTTGTTGGGAGGCAACCCAATTTTATTTTTGTTCTTTGATTTTTTTATTCTGTTTAGTAATAAATAATTCATCTAGCTTCTGTTTAGATGTGGTTTTATGTTTTAATTAGTGTTTGTGCCAAGTAGAACCTTTGGGAAGACTTGGGTGAAGTCTTTGCGATCTTGCTGTAAAAAACAGAAACTTTTGCGCTCACGAGATTAGCTGCCATTTTTTACTGGAGAGTGATTTTAGGTTGATTATTTTTGAAGATGATTAATAGAAAAATTCCTCACGTCCACCAATTTATTTCAGAATTTTTAGATTTACAGAAGTATTCGAAAGTTACAGATTGCTACAGACTGTTCTGTTTTTGACAGATTCTGTTTTTCGTGTGTTGTTTGCTTATTTTGATGAATCTATGAGTAGTACCGGGGG
>LR738709.1:360180263-360210091 GCA_902687465.1 Secale cereale
GAACCATAGAGAAGTTGGAATACAGTAGGTTTAACACCAATATAAATAAAGAATGAGTTCATTGCAGTACCTTAAAGTGGTGGTTTATTTTCTTATACTAACGGAGCTCACGAGATTTTCTGTTAAGTTTCGTGTTGTGAAGTTTTCAAGTTTTTGGGTAAGGATTTGATGGACTATGGAATAAAGAGTGGCAAGAGCCTAAGATTGGAGATTCCCAAGGCATCCCAAGGTAAAATTCAAGGATAACCAAAAACCTAAGCTTGGGATGCCCCAGGAAGGCATCCCCTCTTTCGTTTTCGTCTATCGGTAACTTTACTTGAGACTATATTTTTATTTACCACATGATATGTGTTTTTCTTGGAGCGTCATGTATGATATGAGTCTTTGTTTTTTAGTTTTCCATAATCATCCTTGATGTACACATCTTTTGGGAGAGACACGCTTGAATCGAAATTTATTAGAATACTCTATGTGCTTCACTTATATCTTTTGAGCTAGATAGTTTTGCTCTAGTGCTTCACTTATATCTTTTTAGAGCACGGTGGTGGTTTTATTTTATTGAAATTATTGGTCTCTCATTCTTAAATTATATTATTTTGATAGTCTTTTAGAACAGCATTGTAATTTACTTTAGTTATAAAACTAGTCCTAATATGATGGGCATCCAAGATGGGTATAATAAAAACTTTCATATAAAGTGCATTGAATAATATGAGAAGTTTGATACTTGATGATTGTTTTGAGATATAAGGATGGTGATATTAGAGTCATGCTAGTAGAGTAATTGTGAATTTGAAGAATACTTGTGTTAAAGTTTGTGATTCCCGTAGCATGCACGTATGGTGAACCGTTATGTGACGAAGTTGGAGCATGATTTATTTATTGATTGTCTTCCTTTGTGTGGAGGTCGGGATCGCGCGATGGTTAACTCCTACCAACCCTTCCCCTAGGAGCATGCGTGTAGTGCTTGGTTTTGATAATTTGTAGTTGTAGATGTTTGCAATAAGTATGTGAGTTCTTTATGACTAATGTTGAGTCCATGGGTTATACGCACTCTCACCCTTCCACCATTGCTAGCCTCTCTTGTACCGCGCAAATTTCGCCGGTACCATACACCCACCATATACCTTCCTCAAAACAGCCACCATACCTACCTATTATGGCATTTCCATAGCCATTCCGAGATATATTGCCATGCAACTTTCCACCATTCTGTTTATTATGACACGCTTCATCATTGTCATATTGCCTTGCATGATCATGTAGTTGACATCGTATTTGTGGCAAAGCCACCCTTCACAATTCTTTCATACATGTCACTCTTGATTCATTGCACATCCCGGTACACTGCCGGAGGCATTCATATAGAGTCATATTTTGTTCTAAGTATCGAGTTGTAATCCTTGAGTTGTAAAGAAATAGAAGTGTGATGATCATCATTATTAGAGCATTGCCCCGTGTGAGGAAATAAAAAAAGAAAAAGAAGAGGGAAGGCCATAAAAAAGAAATGGCCCAAAAAAATGAGAGAAAAAGAGAGAAGGGACAATGCTACTATCCTTTTTCCACACTTGTGATTCAAAGTAGCACCATGATCTTCATGATAGAGAGTCTCCTATGTTGTCACTTTCATATACTAGTGGGAATTTTTCATTATATAACTTGGCTTGTATATTCCAACAATGGGCTTCCTCAAAGTGCCCCAGGTCTTCGTGAGCAAGCAAGTTGGATGCACACCCACTTAGTTTCTTGTTGAGCTTTCATAAACTTATAGCTCTAGTGCATCCATTGCATGGTAATCCCTACCCACTCACATTGGTATCTATTAATGGGCATCTCCATAATCCATTGGTACGCCTAGTTGATGTGAGACCATCTTCCTCCTTTTTGTCTTCTCCACAACCACCATTCTATTCCACCTATAGTGCTATGTCCATGGCTCACGCTCATGCATTGCGTGAAAGTTGAAAACGTTTGAAAATACTAAAGTATGAAACAATTTCTTGGCTGAAACCGGGGTTGTGCATGATTTAAATATTTTGTGTGATGAAGATGGAGCATAGCCAGACTATGTGATTTTGTAGGGATAGCTTTCTTTGGCCATGTTATTTTGAGAAGACGTGTTTACTTTGTTAGTATGCTTGAAGTATTATTATTCTTTTGTCAATATAAACTTTTGTCTTGAATCTTTCGGATCTGAACATTCATGCCACAATAAAGAAAATTACATTGATAATTATGTTAGGTAGCATTCCACATCAAAAATTCTGTTTTTATCATTTACCTATTCGAGGACGAGCAAGAATTAATCTTGGGGATGCTTGATACGTCTCCAACGTATCTATAATTTTTTTATTGTTCCATGTTATTATATTATCTCTTTTGGATGATTAATGGGATTTATCATGCTCTTTTATATTATTTTTGGGACTAACCTATTAACCGAAGGCCCAATGCCAGTTTCTGTTTTTTTTGCCTATTTTAGAGTTTCACAGAAAAGGAATACCAAACGGAGTCCAAACGGAATGAAACCTTCGCGATGATCTTTCTTGGATCGGAAGCAATCCAGAAGACTTGGAGTAGACGTCTGGGACTCCACGAGGCGGCCCAGAGGTAGGAGGGCACGCCCAGGGGGGTAGGTGCGCCCCCACCCTCGTGGGCCCCTCGTAGATCCACCGGCATACCTCTTCGCCTATATATACCCTTATACCCTAGAAACATCGGGGAGACGAACGAAACCTCTTTTCCACCGCCGCAACCTTCTGTACCCGTGAGATCCCATCTTGGGGCCTTTTCCGGCGATCTACCGGAGGGGGAATCAATCACGGAGGGCTCCTACATCAACACCATAGCCTCTCCGATGAAGCATGAGTAGTTTACCACAGACCTTCGGGTCCATAGTTATTAACTAGACGACTTCCTCTCTCTCTTTGATCTTCAATACAAAGTTCTCCTCGATTCTCTTGGAGATCTATTCGATGTAATTCTTTTTGTGGTGTGTTTGCCGAGATCCAATGAATTGTGGATTTATGAACAACTTATCTATGAATATTATTTGGTTCTTCTCTGAATTCTTATATGCATGACTTGATATCTTTGCAAGTCTCTTCGAATTATCAGTTTAGTTTGGCCTACTAGATTGATCTTTCTTGCAATGGGAGAAGTGCTTAGATTTGGGTTCAATCTTGCGGTGTCCTTTCCCAGTGACAGTAGGGGCATCAAGGCATGTATTGTATTGTTGCCATCGAGGATAAAAAAATATGGGGTTTATATCATATTGCTTGAGTTTATCCCTCTACATCATGTCATCTTGCTTAATGCGTTACTCCGTTCTTATGAACTTAATACTCTAGATGCATGCTGGATAGCGGTCGATGTGTGGAGTACTAGTAGTAGATGCAGAATCATTTCGGACTACTTGACACAAACGTGATGCCTATATTCATGATCATTGCCTTAGATAACTTCATAACTATGTGCTTTTCTATCAATTGCTCGGCAGTAATTTGTTCATCCACCATAATACATGCTATCTTGAGAGAAGCCACTAGTGAAACCTATGGCCCTCGGGTCTCTTTCCTATTATATTGAATCTCTTTTATTTACTTTGCATCTCGTTTACTATTTTGCAATCTTTACTTTCCAATCTATACAACAAAAATACCAAAAATATTTACTTTACTATCTTTATCAGATCTCATTTTTGCGAGTGGTCGTGAAGGGATTGACAACCCCTTTATCGTGTTGGTTGCAAGGTTCTTGATTCGATTGTTTGTGCAGGTACTAGGTGACTTGTGCGTTGTCTCCTACTGGATTGATACCTTGGTTCTCAAAACTGAGGGAAATACTTACGCTACTTTGTTGCATCAACCTTTCCTCTTCAAGGGAAAAAAAACGCATGCTCAAGAGGTAGCAGCCACAAGGGGGAGGGTGCGCCCAGGGGGGTAGGGTGCGCCCCCACCCTTGTGGGCCCCTCGTGACTCCACCGACATATTTCTTCCGCCTATATATTCACATATATTCCAGAAACCCTAGAGGGGAGGACAAAAACCACTTTTCCACCGCTGTAATCTTCTGTATCCGCGAGATCCCATCTGGAGGCCTTTTCCAGTACTCTGTCGGATAGGGATTCTACCACGGAGGGCATCTAGATCAACCCTATTGCCTTTCCTATGAAGCATGAGTAGTTTACCACAGACCTATGAGTCCATAGCTTGTAGCTAGATGGTGTCTTCTCTCTCTTTAATTCTCAATACCATGTTCTCCTCGATGTTCTTGGAGATCTATCTGATGTAATCTTCTTTTGCGGTGTGTTTGCCAAGATCCAATGAATTTTGGATTTATGATCAACTTATCAATGTATATTATTTGAATCTTCTCTGATTTCTTATATGCATGATTTGATATTTAGTAATTCTCTTCAAACTATCGGTTTGGTTTGGCCAACTAGATTGGTTTTTCCTGCAGTGGGAGAAGTGCTTTGCTTTGGGTTCAATCTTACGGTGATCTCACCCAGAGACAGAAGGGGACGAGGCACATATTGTATTGTTGCCATCGAGGATAACAATATGGGGTTTTCATCATATTGCTTGAGTTAATTCCGCTACATCATGTCATCTTACTTAAAGCATTACTCTGTTCTTCATGAACGTAATACTCTAGATCAATGTTGGGGATATCGCTTATCGGGAACTTATCGGTCGACCCATGATAAGGGGTAAATCGGCCAGTTTATCGGCATATCGGCCGATTTATCGCCATATCGGCTAATTTATCGGCCAATTTATCTTATCGGTCAGACAACGGTAAGCGATAAATCGGCCGATTTATCGGCATATCGGAAGATATCTTGAACAGTGCTCTAGATGCATGTAGTAGTCGGTCGATGTGTGGAGTAATAGTTGTTGATGGAGGCAGGAGTCGGTCTTCTTGACACATACACGATGCCTATATTCATGATCATTGCCTTAGATATCATCATAATTATGCGCTCTTCTATCAATTGCTTGGAAGTAATTTGTTCACCCATCGTAATATTTTGTATCTTGAGAGAAGCCTCTAGTGAAACCTATGGCCTCAGGGTCTATTTTCCATCATATAAGTTTCCGATCTACAATATTAGTTTCCTATTTACTCTTTTTGCAATCTTTTGGCTTTACAATCTATAAACCAAAAATACCAAAAATATTTACTTTACCATTTATCTATCTCTACCAGATCTCAGTTTTGCAAGTAACCGTGAAGGCATTGACAACCCCTTTATCGTGTTGGGTGCAAGTTGTTGATTGTTTGTGCAGGTATTCGGTGACTTGCGCATTGTATCCAACTGGATTGATACCTTGGTTTTCAAACTGAGGGAAATACTTACTCTACTTTGCTGCATCACCCTTTCCTCTTCAAGGAAAAAACCAACGCAAGCTCAAGAGGTAGCAGTCCCCACACAGACTACAAGATCGTGTCCACCTTCGACGTGATCGGCTCGAGGACATTGGTCTTGCCACATCTGGCTCAAGGGCTGAAGCAGTCAAACCAGTTGCTTTCCTCTAAGAGTGCAGTATATATATAATTATTTTGCTCACATATATTAATTCATATGAGAATATTTTTCTTCTGCTAGTACTACTTTATGTATGCATGCAGCTACACCAATGTTCATGACCAACTCCCTACCACACTCATCATCGGGGGCTTCACCTCATCACGCCTGGTTTGAGGGTTCAAATCTCATGACCATAACAGATCAGACCACATTGTTAATGTCTAGAGCATATAAATGAAAGTCATTTTCATGCTTAAGCTTCGTAATTTCGCTCCACAAATGTGTCTATTATCTTCCGAGTTGTCTGAGCTCCGATTGTTTATACTCCACACCCACACCCACCGAGTGAGCTGCGCTCCAGCACATTATTTCCGATCTCCATGATGACAAACTTAGAGGTTGTATTCATATCGATCTATCCAAGGCTAAGACATGGGGTTGCATCGATTATCGACACCCGTGCGATCAGCCGGAGGCTATATCAAAGTGATATCTCTAAGGTCGGACCTTTGCATGTATCCAATTGAGCTCTCTTAGGTTAGACTAGAGGCTCCATCGAAGTGATCTATCTGAAGCCAGACTCGGGGGCAACATCACAAAAGTGGACCTCCCCGTAGTCATCTTAGAGGCTACATCTAGTCAACCTTTCTTAGTCAGGTCGAAGGCTGCAACAAAGTGATCTATGTGAGGGCGAACCCAAGTGCCGCATCTGAAACATTGAACCTCTCAGGGTAAACCTAGGGCATGCATCCAAAATGACCTCTCTGAATCCATACTTAGGAGTTGCATCACAAAAGTGAACCTCCCCGTTGCGAGCTTAGAGGTTGCATGAAAGAGATTTCTCCAAATGTTGTACCCTGGCATTGCATCAAAATCTCCATATAGGCATCACCCAGGGGCTGCATAAAAAATCTGGCCGTCATCCTCGGCTTCCCTCTATTGCTTATTATTCGCGTCAGGGTAAAATGAACTATGCATACACCTGCCCAGTTGGTGTTCCAATGTTTGACAAAAATGTAGTAGTTACGTCGCCTTGTTTTCTTAAACTTATAGGTACTCCATCCTCGTCGCATTCGGGTTTCAGGGGGTTCACTTTGCCTCATCCGGCTCAGAGGCTCCATCTCGCCACATCCATGCTCGGGGCCTCACTCCGCACCATTAGGATCCTCGTCGTATCTAGGCTTGGAGGCTTCACTTCACCTTATACGGCTTGAAGGCTCCGGCCTCGGGCTTCACTCCGCCCCATAAGGCTCCTCATCGTAGTAGGCTCGAGGGCTTCACTTTGCCTTGTTCGGCTCGAGGGATCCGACCTCGCTGCATCCAGGCTCCGTGGCTTCACTCGCCCCGTCAAGCTCCTTGCTATATTCGAGATCGAAGGATCCGGGCTCCGCATTGGGTACCGGGGGCTTCTCCTTTCCATATCGTTGGGTTTTAGGACTCCACCTTGCTGCATCCTGCTAGAAGGCTCTGGCCTCGCTGCATTGGGTCTCGAGGCTTTTGCTTGCCACATCATCCAGTTTCAGGACTCCAGCATCGCTACATCTGGCTCGAAGGCTCTGCTTCACCCCGACCACTTGTATGCAGCTACCGTCATCACAAGACCCTCCACCAAACTCCACGAGTTGGTTGGAGGCTTGGGGGCTACAACCACCAGGTGATAGTGCCCCAATGTCCATAGAAGATAAATTAATCATGGCACATCACAAATGCCGCTAGACTCAGCCCTCCAAAGCCGACCATCTTCAACGATAATACAAGAACGAGAGGTCAGATGTCCAGCGCATCCTGTGCGGTGGGCTCCAGTCACCCCTACGGGCATCCAAGCACGACAAATCACGCCAGTTCCCTCCACGTGGTTGAGCCGGCGCGTGGTCCACTATGCCTTTCAGAAAATTAATGAAGACCCTCCACCTAACCTTGCAAGTCGACCAGAGGCTCAGCGACTACGCTCATCAGGTGCATTGTCGTGCCTCAAATATCTAAAAAATAAGAAATATTTGTGGCATTTTGTGCTTCGCTCAAATCATGCATCTATCGATAGTACCAAGTGCATTGCATAAATCAAAAGGCAATATCTATAAACATAAGATCCAAAAGGACAAGTAAAAGTGGTTTTTTATTGATCACCGAGATGAACATGTACTTGAGAGAAATCAAAATAACCATCTACAAAGCAAAAAAAAGTGTGTATGTTTAGACCATCTTTCTAGCATTTGATCAATGAAAGGCAATGGGTAATGATCCTCCCTAGTAGCTTTATTTATTTTTCTGAAATCAATAACCATCCTATTTCCAGTAACAACTCTTTGTGGGATAAGTTCATTCTTATCACTAGGAAAAACAGTAATGGCGCCTTTCTAAAGGACACAATGAATAATACTTAACCATCTAGTATAAGCTATATGATAATTTATACCTGCCTTTAGAAGCTTCAATATTTCAGTTCTTACCACTTTCTTCCTCTTAGGATTCAAGCAACATTGATGATCAACAACTGGTTTCGCATCTGGCTCGATAACAATTTTTTGCTGGAACATAGTTGTGCTAATGCGTTTGAGATTATCCAGAGTACAACCAATTGCAACATGGTGTTTCCTAAGAACATTCAATAATATTTTGTCTTCATGCACTGAAAGGTTAGAGTTGATAATAACATGATATATTTTTTCATGAACATAAGCATATTTCAATGTGCATGGAGGGTTTTAAGTTCAAATATAGGATCACCCTCAGGAGGTGGAGGATCCCCCAAAATTTCAACAGGCGAATTATGTTTCAGAATAGGTTCTTTCCTAAAGAAAATACTATCTATTTCTTTCCTTTCACACATATTACTTTCATTCTCATGATCTAACAAATATTGATCCAAAGTGTGAGCAAGAGGCACAAAAGTGGAAGCATGACTAAGAACTAAATCTTCATGAGGTAAATCTTTAGCATGATGTTGTTTGGTGAACTTAGAAAAAATAAACCCATGAGATTCTTCACCAAACTTAACAGTAAATTTATCCTTTAAGCAATCTGTAACATCACTATTATTATTCAAGGAGGATCCATAAAAAAATTATAGGACAAAAGTTATCTTGTTTAGGTCCAATAACTAGGAAATCAGTGGGGTATTGAGTGTTACCACATAGAACTTCAACATCCCTCACAATTCCTAAGGGTGAGATTGTAACATTGATCTCTTCTATCTCACAAGGTGACATATCATACATGAATAAGACTTACACTAGCACCCATATCACATAAACCATGACAGTAACGATCACCAATCTTGACAGAGATAACACGCATGCCGCAGATTTCTTCATCTCTGCCGCCGCCGTAGCTGTTCTTCGTCGCCAACATAGGGTGCAGATGATATGAACGAGCAGTTTTCTCTGTCTCACTCCTCTGTTCATCTATTTCATCATTGGGTAAATTAAACATTCATTTTTACCGCCTAATTTCATCTCTACAATATCTATATTTCTGCAAAGTGTTGTTTACTCCACTTCCAATGTCTTCAGCACATTTCCTCTCATTGTCTTGCATTTATTCTTCTAAGTTTAGATTAACTTTTTGATTCCTCAATTCTGCATTTCTCGATTTGTTCAATTCTAGAACCGGGGTCAAGAACACTTAGAGAATTTCATCAAGTCGAAGCTAGTCAAATTCTTCAACCTGGTTTTAATATGAAAATCTTCTGAGAATGCATATGATTGTACCCCATTTCCCTCGCAACTATATATGTTCATAGGTACTCATCTTAGATGACGAAACTTGGTTCTCATCATTGGAATTAATTTGTAGTGTAAGCAAAATCACCAGGCATATCAAATTCATCACACGTTCAAAAGAGTCAATTGAAGAAAATGGCTGGTGAAAAGAGACCTCGGGAGGGTGGAAAATGGAAAGAGGAACAGACTGCCATTGAAATACCAGATCATCTTTATGATTGCTATTGCACCCCAACTGGTGTAGAAGAAATTGAAACTCAGCGCAAGATGAGGTTGCAAAAGATCAAGCGGTGCTGGATCAAGGAATGGAAGAACTATCATTATGTGATGCATAAGTACATGGTAGAATTTGCTGTCAAGCCAGCATGCCATAGACCTGCTCCTGCTCCAAGGCTCAAGACCCAATCCTACCAGCGTGAGACGCGGTGAAGAATTTCGCAATGAGTGGGAAAAATATCAAGAGAAACTGAAGAAAAGGCATAAAAAGTGGTTGATGAATTTGATGCCGCCACAAAAGCTTCAACTGAAGCTGGTGCCAGTGGCAGTGCAAGTGCTTCAAAGAAGTCTATGCCAGATAAGCCTGCACACAAGACAAAGCCTTCTGCTCCTGCCACAAAACCTTCAAGACAAATGTCTTAAGCTGCCCCAAAGTCTCCTGCACTCGTTGGTCATGCATCATTCCTGCGCACATCTGGCATCTCAATTGATTCACGAGCCATGTCATCTGCGTCTACCATTGGGCATACTTCTTCAAACACCCCAAGGCTAGAGATCAAGGGTACGACTGGCCATGGAACTATGCCAAGCCCCAAGAAAAGCATGTTGTTGCAGTAGAGGTAACTGACGCAGATGATGAGGATGAATTGACTAAAATCATGAGAACGGGGTTGAGCGTGCTGTTGTTGTGAAAGGACCTTATGTTTCTTTGCTTCTCGATCCGACGATAATCCTGGATTTCATTGACATTTGGTTCAAAGACCCCAATACTCCACTTGACGAATTGAATCCACCTCCTGGCCCGACCCATGTTTTCTCTTCATTCATCTTGAATGAGAATCATAAGACTGAACAAGTATGTTAAATTAAGAAACAACAGTACAAGAAGCAACGAGCACTGAAGGACAACATGTTGACAATTACTCCTGATCAGTTGCTTACTATGCAGACTGATAAATTCAACAACTAAGTGATGAATATGAAAGGCAAAAAGAACACTATTTGGGAGTGAAGGACAGATTCATTGCTCAAACTCATCACATTGTTGGTGATTATACCTCTAGAAAATCTGCTGAGCAGTCACAAATTCCTCAAGCTAGTTCTCAACACTGCCTCCTCCTGAAGTAACTGTTGTGTATGAAGAACCTGCTAGGGAAACTGCATTAGTTTCTCTTGATGAAAATGTTCCTCAAGTGACAATTAAGTCTAAAGAACATGTCATCTCTGCTACTCCTCCAAAATCTTCTAGTTTGAAGAAATCCATATTTCCTCCCGCATGAGAAGTGAAGAATACCAAGGTAGCTGAGAAAGAGGCCATGAATTAGAGGAATTCCTCTGACCCCCCTACTGCTACTACTCCTGTGAAGAAGTTGAAGACTGCACCAAGTTCTTCAACTGAGCTAATCTATGTTGAACCATTGGCCTCAGCGCCACCCACTGATGTTAATACCGATCACCAAATCATTCCGCTCTGTAAAGAACGTGAAGATAAAGACCACTCTGCTGCTTCTACAGAGCAGATGGATGAAGAAAAGGAGGTTGAGGACAATACTTCATCTCGAACGGTATCGTCACCCCAGCCCCAGTTAACTGTTGAAGAGGTTGGTTTTGAATAAGAAGAGGATGGTGTGGAAATTGATGGTTCCACCAATCACTTATCCATGCTGAAGTTTTGGAGGATGCTCACCCGAATTCACCACATACCACCCCACTCACGCAAATGCCCCAATCACCAAGCCAAACAGAAGAAATTGATGGTGGTTTTAAAGAGCGTCATACTCCTCTTCAGACCATACTTGAAGAAAATTCTTCTAATGAAGCTGCTATGCAAGACCAGACTAATGATGCAAATGAGGCTGCTGCCGGTGAAGCAAATGCACTGGATCAGCCTGAAGCCTCTGTGAATTCAACTGACACTGAAACCGTGCCACTTGCAACTGCCAAAAAAATGGCCAAGGCTGACTTGGTCGCGGGCATGAATGACTCAACAGTATCTCCTCGTGCCATATTGAATGTGAGGCCTAACAAAGTAAATCTTCAACCCAAGCCTGTTATGCAAAAGATTGGAAGGGGCTGCTCAAGGCTAAATTTTAACCGAGTCAAATTCTTCAATGAGAAGAATTTCTTCATTGGTGAGTCCCCTTATGATTCTGCAAAGATCATAAGACTTCGCTTCAGGACAACTCATCAAATGAATTTCTATACATCACTGTTGTTTAACAAGGACAAAGTATCACCTCATCGTCACATTCGTCATGTGGATATGGAGTAAATTCCTTACTTTGATCTTGTGCTAAATGTTCCACATGATGTTGGACTTCTTGCATTCTGCTCTGATGTGTGCGATTGGAATGAAAAGCTCATTCTTCATTTCTAAGCCACCATTCGTCGGTCATGAGATGTTGAGGACTATCACTCTTGGGGCATTGACTAGATGTTTGAAAATACTCACTACAAGGCCCATGTAAGTTAATTTCTCCGTGCATTGCCTTTTAATATTCCTCCAGAGAATGCCACGCATCTATGAGCAACCAAAACTGCCAAATCATATGCCACAAGTGTTGATGAAGCAGTTATCTGAAGATGAAGCTCCTCCGATGAAATTCCTTGTGAAGAATTTGTTGTATGTGCCACAGACTGTATTGCATCCTTGCCAATACCCTCAGTCCGATCAAAGTCCACAACTCTAACACTGATGAAGTGGGAATCAGGAAAAACTTGTTGTTTAATATCATTCATGGCATTCCTTTTGATACCCATGATTTCTTCTTGAGGACTTTGGCAATAGTTGTGTATTCTTTGTTTGACTTGAAGCCTTACGCTCCATGGATAATGAGATTCATCAGAACCCGGACTGCCTTTCATTATTAGGCTGATCGTCAAAATCACCTCAATTATCTTCCAACTATTGAAGTTCTTCTGAATACTATTGCTTCAGTTCCAGGAAAAGGCAAAAATGTGATTATTGAAATTCTTTGATGGTCAATTTCGTCAAAAAGCTTCTCAGTCTACTAGTCATGAAAATGGTTCTCAAGATACCAGAGGTCACACTTCTCGTGAAGAACCGCTTGGTGAAGCTCCTCGCATCATGGCTGATCATGAATTGCTTATCAACCTCCACCGGAAGATAGACAAAAATCATGACTGAGTTCAGCATCATTTTGCTTCAATTCTTCACAACATGATTGTGACGCAGTACTCAGTGAAGAAAAATCTCTACTATGCCCATGAAACTTTTGATCGAACCTGGGCTATCCTCTCTCACCTCAAGTCAAAAGAAGAACTCAAGGAGCTTGGATTTCAACACGACCTTGACTGGTCGTATCCTCCTGATACGCCTCCGTCCTATCTATAATTTTTGATTGTTTCATGCCAATATTCTCAACTTTCATATAATTTTGGCAACATTTTACATTATTTTTGGGACCGTGCCTAGTGCTAGTTCCTGTTTGTTGCATGCTTTTTGTTTCGCAAAATATCCATATCAAACAGAGTCGAAACACGATAAAAATTTACGGAGATTTATTTTGGAATATATGTGATTTTTGGGAAGAAGAATCAATGCAAGTCAGTGCCCGAGGTGGCCGCAAGGTAACATGGTGCGGGCAGGAGGGTGTCCGCATCGTGTTGGGTTGTGAATCCCTCGTAAGGCTGCTACAACTCTTCTTATGCCGCAAGAAAGATAATTTTCGGATAAAAATCCCCAGCCAAATTGGAGTTACGGATCTTCAGGAATATAAAAAATAGTGAAGGTGTCAAAAAACATACGCGAAATAGGAGAGAAACATAGAGACAGATCCAATCTCGGAGGGACTCCTGCCCTCTGGGAACCCTAGAGACCAAGGACCATAGGGGAAAACCTCCTCCCATCTAGGGGAGGCCAAGGAAGAAGAAGGCGGAGGAGGGGGCTCTCCCCCTCTCTCCCTATGGTGCCAGAACACCGTGGGGGCAATCATCGTATGCGACGATCTACAGCAACAACTCCATCATCTTCATCAACACCTCCATCACCTTACCTTATCTATATTCAGCGGTCCACTCTCCCGCAACCATTGTACCTATTGAGGATATACCCCATGACATGACCCGGCATCCCATGGTGGGTCGTCGTTAGGCCATCTACACAGGCCGTAATTCAAGACCCGTAGGCGACTCAGAAAAGAGGTTGGCTCATGGGCCAGTACCTGTCGGCTCATGGGCTAGTACCTATTAAGCCGGGTAACAAGGAAATCTATAAGGAGTTTCCCTTGGAGGAGAAGATACACAGGAAATAGATTAGTACACGGGTCGAGGTACGACCCGGATTCTGTTGTAACCTCGGGGCCTAAGCCTATATATATAAATACTATTCTCTCACGACCATTATTCTGATCACGGGATGAGAATAATATTCTGATCACAACCTGACATGGCCGCTAGTAGCATTTGAACT
This sequence comes from Secale cereale, assembly GCA_902687465.1. Lineage (NCBI taxonomy): Eukaryota > Viridiplantae > Streptophyta > Magnoliopsida > Poales > Poaceae > Secale > Secale cereale. Next base: position 360,194,170 of record LR738709.1, read on the forward strand.
TCCCTCTAGGCTAGGTTGAACTTCCGCAAAAATTGTCCAAATGAGGCTTGCAATATACCGTTGGAAAGCTATGAACACCAGTATCATGACCCAACTTAAATATTTGGCAAAATGTAAGCGGTTTAAGAGCAGTTTTGAAAACTGTTTTTTGTTCAAAAAAACGTGAATCATATTTTCATTCGCATTTCTAAACTGTTTATCAGAGTGAGGCAAATAATATGGCGTTGGAAAGCTGCTGCAAAACCGCTCCTTCCACATGTTGAAAGTTTTCTCTAATTCCCTATGGCTAAAGAATAATTTGGAAAATCGTAAACTTTCGCAAACCAAACAGCCGAGTTCATATTTTCCATGTCAGTTCTAAACGGCTAATCCAATTGAGGCACATAATATGGCATTGGAAAGCTTATGAAAATGCACTACTTTTTCATGTCGAAAGTTTTTTCTAATTTTAAATGGTTTAAGAGTAATTTAGAAAATAGTACAAGTCCTACCTTGTTCGTATTTTTGAGCTCATATTTTAACCGTACGTCCGAATGTAGCAAATGATATGGCGTTGGAAAGCTTGATGAAATGCGAAACTTTTTGGTATGTATTGTTTCTCTCAATTCTTTAAGGTTTCAAGTCAATTTCGAAAATGGCTAAAAAGGTATTTTTGCCATGATTTCTACAAACTTTATTGGAATGGGGCAAATAATATACCGTTGAAAAGCTACGAAAAATGCGAAACTTTTTCATGTTGACCGTTTTCTTCGATTCTCAGCCGTTTTCAAGTAATTTAGAAAACAGCAGGATTATTCGTTATCGCGAAACAAATTCGTCGAAAATGCATCGCGTGAAGTACTTGAACTTCTGTGGCAGTTCTGCTTGAACTTCACTCTGTTTTCACCTATTTTTTTTTACTCGTAGCTCTTCATCCACTCACCGGAATTGAGCAAGTGATATTCCGATGGAAAGCTGCTGTAAACACACAACTTTTCCGTGTTGATCATTTTTGCATACTCGCGATGATTTTAGAAGTTTTTCATCTGAAATTCATTCAGTTTAGTAGTTGAACTTCTTGCTGTTTTCACGTTGAACTTCTGTGACGTATGTTCGTTTGTAATTTTCTCATCCATTCGTCGGTGTTACACAAATGATATTCCCTTTGTACAAACCTCTCACAATATTTTTTTGAACTTTCTTCGACCAAGGGCTTGAACTTACACAAATGATATTCCTACCGTTTTGAAGTAAAATATAAAATGGCGAGATCGTGTTTTCTGCCTTCACCGCGAATGGAAATGCACTGCATGAAGTAGTTGAACTTCTGGGGCATGTCTGTTTGATCTTCATTATGTTTTTGACATGCTCTTTTTTATAAACGTTGAATCACACCATTATTTTTATTTGAACTTCTAGTTTTTATAGAACGTGGAAAATATTTTTTTATAAATTATTTTAAAATGTTCTTCTTTTTCATTTGAACTTCTTGCTCACTTTTTCAACTTCCTCATTTTTAGAATAGTTTTTGTACACCTCTATCTTTTAATGCAACATACAATCACACTATTCATATTCTATTTAATTTTTTTAGTTGTTTCTTTATTTAAATTTGAAATTCTTCATTTTATTCTTTAGTAACGAGAAATATCTGAGTATTTTATTCACACCGAACTTCACCGTTTTTTAAATTTGGACTTCTTGTTTTTTTAGTAATGGGAATAAACCTAGTTTTAGTAAAATCGAAACGCTCTATTATTTTAATTTGAACTTCGAGAGTCTTTTGTTTAGAAATGGTGAAAATCATTTATACTTTACCTTTTAAAATTGAACATACTTACTTCTTCGCAAAATGAGAAGAATCTGATTTTTTTTGTATACATCGGACCCTCCATTTCTTTAAAGTGAACGTCTTGGCTTTGTTATTAGAAAAAAAACCATCTAAGAACTTTTTGTTTAGCTTGTTGCATTTGAACTCCAAGAGGCTTCAACAAAAAATTAAACAATATGGCTAAACATGCACTAGTCGTACATCATAAACATGACTTGTATATTTTTTATTTGTGAATTTACATGTTTTTCTCGCACATGAATTTCTCATAAACGAACATTTTTTGTTACATATTTTGAACGCTTACATTTCTTATTTTTGAATGCTTCCTTTTTACACAGAAAACATGATTGTTTTAAACCCATTTCCATGAAGACACACACAAAGAACACACACACACACACACACACACACGCACACACACACGCACACGCACACGCACACGCACACGCACACGCACACACAACCAATGCATGCACAAACGGTACCGCAACATCTCCATTGTTCTTTTGATGCCCGTTATTGATCTGAATCCTGTACTATAGTTGTACTTCTTCATCTAGGAGATATAAGGGGCAAGCAAGGATTGATTTAGTGGGATGAACCTAGGAGATGCCTACAACTACAGACCTTCTGGAACACTTTCTGTTGACCTTCAGGAATAATTTCTATTGACCTTCAGGAATAATTTCTATTGACCTTCAGCCATTTTTTTCATTCCAACAAGTGAGCAAACTGGACAACAACATATAATGCTCCTTTTTTAGAGCTGAACTAAAGAATCTAGCGAAGCCGGGCTGCAACAATGGCCAATTTTTTCAGAGGATAGATGCAAACAAATGTGTATAAAACCAGCGCAATCTAATGTCGATTTTTTATATGTTCAATAAAACCAGAGCAGTCCAATGTCATAAACATCCATAATCCGAAGAACAAACTGACCACATTATATATATACAAATAACTCTTTTTTCTACCACACACGCACCTTTATTCTCATACATCTCCCAAAAAAATCAGAGCCATCACCATTGAAAGCTAGTCATGCAATAGGAAAAAGATGAGCACTTCTTGCATAAGCGAATGACTAAAAGTTGGTGAAGAACTAGGACTATTTAAGTGAAGCGCTTGTAGTATTAACCCGTAGCTCCTTCATGTTGACCAATTCCACGAGAAAACACCATGTATGGATTTGAACAGTACAAACGACTATACTAATCTCTCCTTGCGTTGGTTACAATTGACTCGGCTTGCATCGGGGTGTTGTGCCAGCATCGACAGCTCACCACCTTGGCTCCTTGCCGTCAGGTGGTGGAGGTTGGCAGTCTGGTGGCCGATGCAGCCAAACACCGCCAGACCGTGCACGCAGAATTTTTTGAACTAACAATACAAAGTGACCTGAACTTCTGTTTGTTTGGATATGAAAAATCATTTTTCTGAAGACAACACGATTTTGATAATATAGCACATGAGTTCAGTTAGTTTTCTGAACTTTTCTCAACAGAACAAGCCATGAGCAGGCCAGGCAACCTACGACCGCTCGCTGCTGTCATAGAAAGGTATGAACTATAGACCTTTTGGAAGTTATCTAGTCATGTACTGTAGATTCAAGCATTTTAAACTCAAAATATGCCTACAATTACCAGTTTGTGCCTAACCTAGGAGTCGAGGAGATCACCACACAAGACTAGATAGAGGAGTGCAAGTGAAGGAACCCTTTTCTTCAAAAAATCAACAAACTGAATTTCAGAAAATCAACAAACTGAACTTCAAAGAGAGCAGAGTTGTGTTGTTAGAGATGCACCTACTGCTACCTGTAGCAACAAGAGATACAGGGGAAATCAGCAAGGGCGTGCGACTGAAGCGGTGAACTTCTGAGAGTTCCATCGTTGAACGACCGGAGGTGGCGGTTATGAATGGTTCCGCGTCGTTATGTCCCCACAAGGAGGAGGCTCCGTGAGGGGGGCAGCGAGGTTGCTCATCTTTAGTCGGGGATCCTAGCGGCAGCCGGCGGGATCAGAGCTTGCGGCGGCGCCCAGGATCCGTGGCCGGCGATGGCGCCGGGTGTCGGAACTGTCCTGGGAACGATGGCTACTCATTGAGACGGCGAGGAGTGGCCAGAGAGGCGTCGCGCGATGGGGCGGGAGGAGAAGAGGGTGGCCGCGACAGCGCCACCATGGGGGGGGGGCGGGTTCTAGACACGGGCTAGGAGTGGACAGAGGAGAAGCCAGGCGCGCGACGGCGGAGGTCGGCGGTCGCCGACGATGGGATCCAGGGAGGTTGGGGATCGTGGAAGCTGGGAGGACGAGCGGTACAGTGTCAGCCTGAGCGGGCCCCTCGCTCGTCGCCAGGTTGGTCAACACCAGATCATTTCTTGACCCCGCCGGATCACTTCTCCAACCCAGTCGACAACATGTTGGCAGCGACTACAAATCTTGCCGCGCTTCCGATCACAAGGAACTCCCCAGTTGAGATGTTGAAAACCGCCGTCGCTCAATAGGCGAATTACTCCTATAGTCAACAGCGGATTCACTCTACCCCATAAGCTAGTCACAACAAAGCCGGCACGCCATGTCACCAGGAATCTCCAGCAGTGCACGCCAGCACCGCGAACAACTACGTGACCCGCCCGGGCATGAAGTTTGAATGCTCAGGAAATCGTTGATGTGGCTCGAGCCGCACGAGAAGCTGAAGCGGCAGGAGCCCCATGCCCGCCCACCTCAACCCCCATAGCTTCACAAGCTGCAGGGCTAAATACAAGAACCATTGGAATATCTTGCCTCTCACCGGCTTTATGCAATAAACGCATGCCTAATGATTTCAAAGGCTCTCGCAAAGTTCCCAATTATATGACTAACCTCGAGCCGACTGCTTGGATTGATGTCGGGACCCCGATCCTAAGTCACACAGGTCTAGCCTGTAACACATCATATCACTTTGTGGCCTCACGCACGGTATCCCCACGGGTGCCACCTTACCTGGCCCGGGACCGTTTGCGCATTTTGGCACACGTATATGATAGTGTCGCTAGCATCCATATGACAGAGAACCCGGGCCGACATGACCAGTTATAAACCAAAAGTGGCACTAAATTACAGAGACATGCATACATGACCCATCAACGAACGTGTCGGTCATCAACGTATGAACCCAAGTCGTAGCAAGCTACAAGGACTTAAAGGAGCAACGCGTGACATTTCCCCTAAGGGATAGACACAGGAACGAAGAAGGACACATGCCGGCCAGCCTAAGTGTTCCGGAGCAGTAGCAAGCTACCAAGGCTCAGTGGAAGCACTAGGAGACATTTCCCTGTAAGATAGGCTACCAAAGGTAAACAACTAGGTGTCGGATCCCACACATAGCAATACACATTACACGTACGCATAACATGCAAGTATGTGTTGTACAACATGGCATCACAACATAACTCAACAACTCATATAGATAAAGGCCCAGAAGAGCCATCATAGCATTTATTACAATCAGAGGTCACATGACCCAACGTACAGAGCATACAGGCAACGGAAGCATAACATGTCTGAGTACAGACAACTACAAAAGAAAAAGGTTGAGAAGCCTGACTAACTACTAGACCCTCCCAAGGGTACAAGATCGTAGCTGAGGTAACAAGCTAAACGTCGAAGTCCACGCGGAACCACTAGCGAGACTGAAGTCTCTCTGCAAAAACATAAATTAAGCAAACGTGAGTACAAAGGTACTCAGCAAGACTTACATCAGAACTAACTACATATGAAACAGTATCAACAAGGGGGTAGTGGAGTTTGACTGCAGCAAGCCAGCTTTGACTCGTGGCTATCCTGAACTACGACTGCAAGTAACTCTTTTGAGGTGGCGCACACGAGTCCACATATTCACCAATCAATACACCACTATGGACCCGCTCCCGTCTCCCTACGAGAAGGCCATCCATAGTACTCACACTTGTCTTGAGTATTTTAGAGTATCCACTTTCGATTGTCTATGTACCACGTAAGCATCCAAGAAGTCCATATCCGCGGACCCGGCTATTCGAATAGATCATGTTAACCCTGCAGGGGTGTACTTCTTCACACACGCTCTCGCCACTTACCGCCATGTACACGTCATGTATCTCAGCAACCTTCAAGCGGAGGCTTGGCGAGGGTGTCGGCCACGACCTGACTAACCACACAAGACTCTAGTCCAGGTTTATCGCCTATTCGGGTTCCATCCGTGGGGAGATCCGGCCGGGGTGTCGCTCACGGCCCCAAATGATGTGTACAGGGTTCCCGCATCACCAAACGGGCGATCGGTACACCGTGCCACGGTGCCTAGTCTGGCCCAAGCCCACCTGTACCGGGTGCCACTTGGTATACTACTAGCACTACCTACAAACACCAGAAACTAGTTGCAACTCCTGGACCGAGATCGAGTTGATTAATAAGTCGAGAGGGTCAATTAAGGATCCCAATTCGTGGTAGTAGCTTTGTCATTGGACAACTTACACAGAACTCAGTTCTTAAGGACGGTTCCAGTGAGACAACCCACCATGTACTCCTACATGGCCTCTCACCGCTACCTTTACCAAATCGTGTTTACACACTTAGCTCTCAACAGTAGGGCATGTTCACCACATTCCAATTCATCCCCGATGAATCAGACCTGACACAACTCTAAGCAATAGCAGGCATAACCAGAAAGCATGAATGAGTAGGCACAACATGGCTCAAACAATTCCTAGTCATGCTAGTGGGTTTCAACTATTTACTGTGGCAATGACAGGTCATGCAGAGGAAAGGGGTTCAACTACCGCAGCAATAAGCAGTTCAATCATTGTTGTTCTAATGCAGTAAAAGAGAGCAGGAGCGAGAGAGTGGGATTGTATCGGAATGAACAAGGGGGTTCTGCTTGCCTGGCACTTCTGAAGATATTAATAGTTCTTCATCGGTCTCATCGAACTCATCGTCGGAACGTCGTCTACTGAGAGAGAACAAAACCGGCAAACAGAGAAAGAACACAATCAATGCAATGCGACAATATGATGCATGATCATGACATGGCAATATGTTGTTGGTTGAGCTAATGCAACTAGCAACACAATTAAATGAAGTTGGTTTGAACCAAAGGTTCAAATTCAAACTCCATATGTGATTATTCAAATGCCATTTATTCAAATTGCCCTAAACAGTGGCTGTTAGTTATTCAAACATGCATGAAAATGCCATAAACAGATTCCTTGGATTTTTCTGATCAATTTTCATATATAAATTATTTTCATCTGAGCTACGGTTGATTTTATATGATTTTTAGAAGTTTTGGCTATTTTCTGAAATAAATAAATCATTTCTGATTTATTTAAAAACCCAGAAAACATTTACTGCGTCAGCACTGCGTCAGGCTGAGGTCAGCAGGTCAACTGACCGGCCAGGGTCAAACCTGACGTGTGGGGTCCACACGTCAGTGACACATGGACTGATTCTGGTCAAAACCAGCGCTGATTGGAGTTTGACCAGGGCTAGGGCCCACTGTCAGTGGCTGTGAGGGTGATTAGCGGGGTCATTAGTGCTAACTAAGTGAGCCACATCGGCGGCTTAACACCGGCGACCAAAGAACACGGTGGAGGGTCGCCGGACTTGCTCGGGACGGTGCTACGGAGCTCCGTTTCGTGCGTGGTTTGCGGCTACGGCGAGCTGGCGGTGCGACGCATCTTCTGGCGCAAACGCGAGGAGCCGGGGTGGCCGGAGCTCGTCGGAAACGAGCTCGCGGCGGCGCCGGAGTTCGGGCACCGACGGGATAGGTGCTATAAGGCACGGGGTGGTGAGCTAAGTGGTGCGTTCGGCTCCTGGGAGCTCGGTGAGCATGGTGACGTGCTCGTTTTCGAGCTTGCGCGTCTGTGGCTACGACGGCGACAAGCTCAGCGGCAGCTGGCGACGGTAAAGAAGGGGGCAACGACTACGGCAAGTTACAGGCCACGGGGACAGGGGGAAACGGCGGGGGAGCTCACTGCGAGGTCGAAGCGCAGCTCGGCGGCTCGGGGGAGGCTCTGGAGGCGACGGAGAGACGACGGCGATCTCGGACGGCCGCGGTTGAAGACGACGGTGGCGAGGGCGTTCGGGGGCGTCCGGCGTCGCATAGGTACTTAGGGGGGGCGTAGAAGACAGAGGCGGAGCTCGTGGACACTTTGCGGGGGCGTGGGGAGGGCTGTGGTCACGGTGGTGCTCGCCGGCGGCGACGGCTTCGTTCGGTCGCCGCGTGAGAGAGAGAGAGACAGAGGAGGGAGGAGAGAGTAGCGAGTGAGGGGGGAGGTCGAGGGGGTTCCAGGGGTGTCGTGGCGTTCGTCCAGGGCATCGGGGTGGGAAGCAGGCAGGGAGGAGGTGGAGGCCGCGGGCGTGCGCCATCGCCACGCACCTGCCTGTCCTCCTGGCAGGAGGAAGAAGACCACACAGCCCCTGGTGGGCTGGGCCTCTTCTGCCAGGTAAGGCCCAGGTGAGTTCTTCTCTCTCTCTTCTGTTTCTGTTTTCTATTTTTCTTTCTTTGTTTTATTTTCTTTTGCCACTGTTTTGAAATTTAAACAATTTCAAACAATGCCAAAAACTCCTCTGAACAATTTTATGTTGCTAGATGGACTTTTCCAAAAGCACATAAAATATTTCAAAGTTATTTGAAAATATATTCTATATATTATGAATATAGTTCCAAATTCAAATACAATAATAAATTAAATTCCATGCCCAAAATATTCCACAGAAATGTCCATTATTTTTGGTTTGCTGCAGAAGTCTTGCCAAAAATATCCAACAAATATTAGGAACATTTTGGAAACATTGAATGCAATTTTTTTCCTGGACCTATTTGGAATTTGAAGTGCTAGGGTTTGAACAATCCCCATTTCAAGTTTCCTTTGAAAATAAACATGATGACATGATGATCAGGCAAGGACCACAGGGGTTGATCTAGGGATGTGACAACTCACCCCCACTAAAACAAGAATCTCGTCCCGAGATTCAAGCGTAGGGTAAGAAATCAGAGGGGACACAAGCTAGCACAATCTTCACAATCCAATTTTCCTTCTCGGAGATGTTGATTTATTGCATCATAATGATCTTGTCATCCTTGCTTGAGATCTTCATCCAACCAGATGATAACGGAGACATACTCTGTAGAAATCGATCTTCCCGAAGATCGAGGAACTCAAGATCAACTCATGGAGTGAGACATTGAAGTATCTCTTGAACTGAGACATGGAACACACATCCAGGGGGATGGAGTGAAACAAATGATGAAGGTTCACTTGGTAGGCAATAATTCCACACCTAAGAAGATGGTGATCGATGTCACCAAACGGGGCACCTTAGCGAAGGTGACTCGTAGAGTTATTCCTTTAAGTGGCAAAAAGAACTACTTTTGATATAGAGATCATTGAAATTCCCTATACCAGCCTGAGACGGATCACAATCGATCATTTGACAGGGTCCGTAAGAATGACATACTCCACCTAGGATAGATGACATGGACTACCTTGTTGAAGACAACACAACGGATGATTTTGCTTATCATCGGAAATGGATGGAACCCATGGTAAAATGGCACATTGATGGTGCAAGCTGGAAACAAAAATGCAAATGCTGGGAGTGATTTTGGTAACTGGGATAAATCCCAATAGTAGAGGGTAAATATACTCTTTGAGAGTTTTTAACATAACCAAGAACACTGTGAGCAATCCCGGTTAGTACCGGTGATAACACCTAGTGCTTGTACGTGCTCTCAAGAGCTTGAGCATTCCCATATTCATTAAGGTTTTGGCAATATCCGAGTCAAGGATCCTGGCAACACCACATACTACCATGATGAATAACGATGGATAATGCAGATGCAAAGGAAGATAACACTTTTTCAGATTTCACCTTAGCGGAGTCAAGGGAAAAATCTGGATGATCGACCGAGAGACATTTAGCACTCCGCTTCTAATGTTCTCCTTGATGTTCTAGCACAACCCATTTATTAAAATGGTTTGGTACCTAGAACGTCAAGTATAAGGTCGGACTTCGAGAGCACAAGAATCCATAAGGAACAACTAGGAAATAAATCCTACAAAATTCTTATGGGGAAGTGGCCAACTTCTTCAATTCAAGATTCTACAACAATAGGTCTTCCGGCTGGATGGGTTGGCCACGACCTCCACTTTACCGGTTAATTAGAGACCAATATTATAGTTCCTGGAACATGCTCCATCCATCATATCTGCCTGAGATTCAGTTCTGGTTGGTGTCAGGATATTCCAGACTCATTGAGTCTAGGAAGAAAAATGAAAGCTTGCAACACAAATCAACGAGACGACGTTGCGAGATTCTCAGGAAATGGACTACGGTAGTAAGCTCCAAAACATGAGCTGGTTCTGCTACGTACCTGTGAACACGTTGTCCAAGACAAACATGACCACGTAGTAGTCTTACAATGAAACACTACCGAGTTCGGGTTGGGGAACCATCATTGCGGATAACGAAGTCCTTGCATAAATCCGGATCTTAAGAAGGAACTTCTTCTCCTAGGACAATCAATCAGTGGCTTGGTGTGCTAGGAATACATATAGAGTGAAGGTTGCAAGTCTCCAAACCACAGAATAGTTCGCACGTATGCATGACTGATTTGGGATGATTCCACAGGAAGCAAAACAACTTTCTCACATTCACGGTGACAACTTTCATCAAATGCTCATGAATTTGAGGAAGTCACTTCTTTCTTCCGTACATATGCTTCACGAACGGCCATGAAGATAATGCTTATAAAAGTTTCCAATACTAACTGGATGTGCAACATAGATCATGGAGGAGATAACAATGTTGCTGGTGGGCTCAACAACAATTCATCCAGGTTTCCATATAGATGGAATTCCATGACAATGTGAACAAAATGATAGCATTGGTCAGACCCAAAAGATATAATGGTGTATGCTCAAGGGAACAACCATGAGTAAGACAACACTACGAATATCGTTGGTTCTGATTTGACTTGATGATAACCCATACTCAAATCAAAGTTTGGACAGGACAATAGATCCACAAATGATCACGGGGATCAATTGAAGAAGATATCATCTATCTTCAATACACACACAAGATATCCCTTTGGAGTGAGCTATGTGGGTTAAGCTTTTATCTTCCAACTCTCCAAGTTGTTGTTTAGCTTAACCAACTAGTTCGGGGTACCCAACACAGATTCTTGGATAAGTGGTGGTTTAAAAGAAAACCAACTTGATCATGAATTCAACATAGCGGTCAGGGAACAACCTGGTAATACTTCCGAGAAGATATTCGGAAAATCACGGACCACCGATATGTTACTAAGCTCGGGAACAATCTTGCTTTTCAAGGCAAGACGATATGATCAAATGAGCAAGGGCTTGACAAAATCCTAACTCATCAATCAAGGAGTGCACCAGGAAAGTGGACTAGGTAGCACGATCAATCTTAGGATGGTGATTCGGTAACCATCATGCTAAGAATGAGATTATCGTCCATTTAACTACCAAGCAACAAAGTTGCTAGGAGTATTGATTTCACACATCACAATTCACTTGTCAGCATTCCGGTTACAATAACACGGAAACCGAGGGATGAACAATGATGGCAAGAAGTATTACTACATCAAGAATTCTTAAGAGATAGTGCAATTCTCACGACATTCTTGACATAAAGATGGTAATACTCCAGGATAGAACAGTTTAGAAACTGCATTAGCATTCTTCATCTGTGAAGTACAACTTCGTTGACCAAATCCTGGATATGGATAAGGTACTGGAGTTTGTTTCTCCTAGTCATTCCGGAATAGAATGGCTTGACGGACCTCAAGAGTAAAAGACACCGATGAACACAAGTGCACGACTACTCCTGACTATCAACTGATAGACGAGGGTCATAATACAATGAAAAAGGAGACAACTCAAGGAACATATAACTTCTGAGTTGTGGAAGCATAGATTAACATGTCGAACGAGTTCAACCTATTTCTTCCGGATAACCCATGCAGAAAGGTAGGATTGGCAGAGTCACAATATGAACGGAGTACTACTCAAGAGCACTCAGGTTGTGATCTTTTGGTTCAGAAGAACTTCTGCCATGATGGATCATGGTATTGGAAGAACGATATACCACGGACCTCGAGGACTATCACAAGGTTACTAATAACCTAAAGGGACGAGCAAACACTTACCAACATGAAATAGGTAAAATGAATCTTGGGTTCAAGAACCCAGGAGTAGGATGCCTACTAACTAAATGGCATCACGGGATGCTTTTGAGAATGACGGCCAGAATCATCACACTGAGGACACAAAGTATTGTTGCATTACCGGGTAATCTTCTAAGACACTTAGGGTCATAGTAGTAGCTCCAACCTATATGTCGTGGCAACGAAGTACCTCAACATACCGACTAGTGTGGTTAATCTGGCCTAAAAGGACATTAAGAACAGATAGGAATGGTTTGCAAATGCATCAGATTATTTAGAAACCTGGGATGACTCGGACAACATAATGACTGCAAATGCTCGAAAATACTGTTGAGACTCATGCACAAGGATAGCATAACCACTCAACATCATAATGTGAAGGTTCTGAGACCAACAGTTGAACAAACAGAAGTAGAAGAAACTGAACTGAGGGTTGAATCCACAATAACGTGGTCCTGATAAATAGAATGAGAATCCTAGTTCTTAATCCCCGTAGAAAGAAGAAGGTGACTCAGATCAGAAGGGCATAGGGTAAAGTAGTAAAAAGAGCATTACGTTCCCTTCCACAATCAATTCCCTTATATAACTAAAGAGTTTCTAGACATGACTTCGACCAGTTTGGCTTACTAATCCTACAGGCAGTCAGGCTCTGATACCAAAGCTGTCGGGACCCCGATCCTAAGTCACACAGGTCTAGCCTGTAACACATCATATCACTTTGCGGCCTCACGCACGGTATCCCCATGGGTGCCACCTTACCTGGCCCGGGACCGTTTGCGCATTTTGGCACACGTATATGATAGTGTCGCTAGCATCCATATGACAGAGAACCCGGGCCGACATGACCAGTTATAAACCAAAAGTGGCACTAAATTACAGAGACAGGCATACATGACCCAGCAACGAACGTGTCGGTCATCAACGTATGAACCCAAGTCGTAGCAAGCTACAAGGACTTAAAGGAGCAACGCGTGACATTTCCCCTAAGGGACAGACACAGGAACGAAGAAGGACACATGCCGGCCAGCCTAAGTGTTCCGGAGCAGTAGCAAGCTACCAAGGCTCAGTGGAAGCACTAGGAGACATTTCCCTGTAAGATAGGCTACCAAAGGTAAACAACTAGGTGCCGGATCCCACACATAGCAATACACATTACACGTACGCATAACATGCAAGTATGTGTTGTACAACATGGCATCACAACATAACTCAACAACTCATATAGATAAAGGCCCAGAAGAGCCATCATAGCATTTATTACAATCAGAGGTCACATGACCCAACATACAGAGCATACAGGCAACGGAAGCATAACATGTCTGAGTACAGACAACTACAAAAGAAAAAGGCTGAGAAGCCTGACTAACTACTAGACCCTCCCAAGGGTACAAGATCGTAGCTGAGGTAACAAGCTAAACGTCGAAGTCCACGCGGAACCACTAGCGAGACTGAAGTCTCTCTGCAAAAACATAAATTAAGCAAACGTGAGTACAAAGGTACTCAGCAAGACTTACATCAGAACTAACTACATATGCAACAATATCAACAAGGGGGTAGTGGAGTTTGACTGCAGCAAGCCAGCTTTGACTCGTGGCTATCCTGAACTACGACTGCAAGTAACTCTTTTGAGGTGGCGCACACGAGTCCACATATTCACCAATCAATACACCACTATGGACCCGCTCCCGTCTCCCTACGAGAAGTCCATCCATAGTACTCACACTTGTCTTGAGTATTTTAGAGTATCAACTTTCGATTGTCTATGTACCACGTAAGCATCCAAGAAGTCCATATCCGCGGACCCGGCTATTCGAATAGATCATGTTAACCCTGCAGGGGTGTACTTCTTCACACACGCTCTCGCCACTTACCGCCATGTACACGTCATGTATCTTGGCAACCTTCAAGCGGAGGCCTGGCGAGGGTGTCGGCCACGACCTGACTAACCACACAAGACTCTAGTCCAGGTTTATCGCCTATTCGGGTTCCATCCATGGGGAGATCCGGCTGGGGTGTCGCTCACGGCCCCAAATGATGTGTACAGGGTTCCCGCATCACCAAACGGGCGATCGGTACACCGTGCCACGGTGCCTAGTCTGACCCAAGCCCACCTGTACCGGGTGCCACTTGGTATACTACTAGCACTACCTACAAACACCAGAAACTAGTTGCAACTCCTGGACCGAGATCGAGTTGATTAATAAGTCGAGAGGGTCAATTAAGGATCCCAATGCGTGGTAGTAGCTTTGTCATTGGACAACTTACACAGAACTCAGTTCTTAAGGACGGTTCCAGTGAGACAACCCACCATGTACTCCTACATGGCCTCTCACCGCTACCTTTACCAAATCGTGTTTACACACTTAGCTCTCAACAGTAGGGCATGTTCACCACATTCCAATTCATCCCCGATGAATCAGACCTGACACAACTCTAAGCAATAGCAGGCATAACCAGAAAGCATGAATGAGTAGGCACAACATGGCTCAAACAATTCCTAGTCATGCTAGTGGGTTTCAACTATTTACTGTGGCAATGACAGGTCATGCAGAGGAAAGGGGTTCAACTACCGCAGCAATAAGCAGTTCAATCGTTGTTGTTCTAATGCAGTAAAAGAGAGCAGGAGCGAGAGAGTGGGATTGTATCGGAATGAACAAGGGGGTTCTGCTTGCCTGGCACTTCTGAAGATATTAATAGTTCTTCATCGGTGTCATCGAACTCATCGTCGGAACGTCGTCTACTGAGAGAGAACAAAACCGGCAAACAGAGAAAGAACACAATCAATGCAATGCGACAATATGATGCATGATCATGACATGGCAATATGCTGTTGGTTGAGCTAATGCAACTAGCAACACAATTAAATGAAGTTGGTTTGAACCAAAGGTTCAAATTCAAACTCCATATGTGATTATTCAAATGCCATTTATTCAAATTGCCCTAAACAATGGCTGTAAGTTATTCAAACATGCATGAAAATGCCATAAACAGATTCCTTGGATTTTTCTGATCAATTTTCATATATAAATTATTTTCATCTGAGCTATGGTTGATTTTATATGATTTTTAGAAGTTTTGGCTATTTTCTGAAATAAATAAATCATTTCTGATTTATTTAAAAACCCAGAAAACATTTACTGCGTCAGCACTGCGTCAGGCTGAGGTCAGCAGGTCAACTGACCGGCCAGGGTCAAACCTGACGTGTGGGGTCCACACGTCAGTGACACATGGACTAATTCCGGTCAAAACCAGCGCTGATTGGAGTTTGACCAGGGCTAGGGCCCACTGTCAGTGGCTGTGAGGGTGATTAGCGGGGTCATTAGTGCTAACTAAGTGAGCCACGTCGGCGGCTTAACGCCGGCGACCAAAGAACACGGAAGAGGGTCGCCGAACTTGCTCGGGACGGTGCTACGGAGCTCCGTTTCATGCGTGGTTTGCGGCTACGGCGAGCTGGCGGTGCGGCGCATCTTCTGGCGCAAACGCAAGGAGCCGGGGTGGCCGGAGCTCGTCGGAAACGAGCTCGCGGCGGCGCCAGAGTTCGGGCACCGACGGGATAGGTGCTACAAGGCACGGGGTGGTGAGCTAAGTGGTGCGTTCGGCTCCTGGGAGCTCGGTGAGCATGGCGACGTGCTCGTTTTCGAGCTTGCGCGTCTGTGGCTACGACGGCGACAAGCTCAGCGGCGACCGGCGACGGTAAAGAAGGGGGCGACGACTACGGCAAGTTACAGGCCACGGGGACAGGGGGAAACGGCGGGGGAGCTCACTGCGAGGTCGAAGCGCAGCTCGGCGGCTCGGGGGAGGCTCTGGAGGTGACGGAGAGACGACGGCGATCTCGGACGACCGCGGTTGAAGACAACAGTGGCGAGGGCGTTCGGGGGCGTCCGGCGTCGCATAGGTACTTAGGGG
>LR738709.1:360216844-360247571 GCA_902687465.1 Secale cereale
GGGGGGGATCTGTAGTCAGGCATGGCTGCCCAGGTGGCGTCACAGGGTTTGGTGATATAGAATCACTCCTACTGCCATACCTTGATTGTTTCTATGAATGCCCCTTTGGGCCAGATTGCGTTGGGGAGCTTGCTTACCATAGCTCCGCCGCAATCCGCATGTTGTGCGTCGACCACCTTCGGCTTCAGATTGAAGACCTTGAGCCACAGGCCGAAGTGTGGGGGGGATGCGGAGAAGGACCTCACACACGACTATAAAAGTCGATATGTGGAGGAAGGAATTTTGGGCTAGATCGTGGAAATCTAGCCCGTAGAAAAACATAAGATGCTAAACGAAGGGGTGGAGGGGAAATCCTAGCCCCCGAAGGAAATGGGGGATGAACACAACCCTCTCACCAGGCCCTGGAGTAGGAATAACCTGGTCTTTGTCTAGAATCCTATGAGCGATGTCTGCAGATAGATAGCCCGCGCTCCGGAGATCCATAACTTCCTTTTCAGTGACGGAGGAGGCCTCCCACTTGCCCTTAGAGCCGGACCCGACCATTGCTGGAGAAGGTGGCGGCAGTAGAGGAGATCAGAGTTGTAGGCGCTGGAGCTTGGAGATTGGGAGACAGAGGCTGGAGGAAGGCGTGAAGAAAAAGGAAGGGTCTTTATCCTTTTATAGACGGTGAAAATGCCAAGCGTCCCCCTCTCAAGCCATAAAACTCGCATGTTCCCAATGAGATCATGCGTAAGGTGCGGTTGGATTACCCAAATCATATTGATGAGAAACCTATAATGGGAGGGCATGATCTCTATTTCGACAAGACGTGCCAATGGAGGCTAGGCCTCGAAACGCGAAATGAGAGGTGTGAGAACGGTTCGAAATGTTAAAGAGTCAAGTGTGATGCTTCGCCGAAAAAGTTGTCAGTAAAGACACTGTTCCTATTCTGACGTCTTGCCTTCATGGCTAAGGGTTGTATTAATTATGCAAAGCTGGGCACAATTCCTTTATGCAGGAAGCCAACTTAAAGTATTCATAAGAAGGAACTCGTCTTGCAATGCCGAAGATAATTTGCGTGCCAAACACATCGTCGTCGAAGACTGGTTCAGGGGCTACTTAGGGAGTCCTGGATTAGGGGGTCCTCAGGTGTCCGGATTATTTGATATGGGCCGGACTGATGGGTCGTGGGGACAAAGCATAAGACTATCCCCCGTGTCCGGGTAGGACTCCTATGTGCGTAGAACGGCAAGTTTAGTGTCCGGGTGTAATGTTTCTTTCCTCTAAAACCAAAGATGTACAACCCTAGGTCCCTCCAGTGTGTATATAAATCGGAGGGTTTAGTCCGCAGAGACAAAGGAGAATTCTAGGCTAGACAGCTAGGGTTTAGCCAATATGATCTCGAGGTAGATCAACTCTTGTAACCCCTATACACATCGAATAAAATCAAGCAAGATGTAGGGTTTTACCTCCTTTAAGAGGGCCCGAACCTGGGTAAACATCATGTCCCTATTGTCCCTTGTTACCAGCGATCCTCAGACAAACAACTTGGGACCCCCTACCCGAGATCTGCTGGTTTTGACACCGACACCGACATTGCTGAGCCAGATCGGTGCGCACAACTTGCCCAAGCTCAAGCCGGTTGGAACCATGTATTCATTGGCTTCACCCGGGGGGTCGATATAGTGAATAACTCTGCATCCAGCAGTGACACCCTGGTTTACTCTGATGGTGAGTCATCAGTCTGAGATACTGAGTCAATCCTCCCATTGTACGATGGGCGGCTTGGGGGCTACTCTGATGGTGAACCGGCCTTTGCTGACCATGAGCCGCCCCGATGGACCACCGTCTACATGGTAGGCACTGCGCCAACTCTTGGCTCCACCGCAACACGCGCCATGGAGAGGACCGACGCTTCAGTGCCTGACCCAAACGCAACTGGCCCGGTCAAACCGGCGGCTCAAGTCCTCTCCAAGCTAGCCGCATCATTAACAACACTCCTTGAGTCATCGTTAACAGTTGAAAATCAGGTGGAACGCAATGCAGAGGTAGCTAAGCTTTGCAAGTAGATGGCTAAGGCTTAGGAGGACATCAACACTGAGAACGCTCGCGTGACACAGCTATAAGCCCGGATTCACAACAAGGCAGAGGGACTGAGGATAGAAGCCTGGCGCCTGGGCCTCCGACAAAGATCTTCAGAGATGGTTCACAGGAGAAGGCACGGGAGTTGCATGCCCATTGACTTTGAGCACGCGTGTCTTTTCAACACGCCTGCGCTAGGTACTGGGCTGAGCACCCCTGCGGCTCCAGTTATACCCCGATGATCTGGGTCGTGCCTCAAAACGGAGATTGACGGCCACCTCTGGGTCAACCTCATTAATTGGTTCAACATCGTCAGCTTGAGCTGGCCCCTCATCCGCCGCCAGTTTGTACAAACCTAGATGATTTTGCGATGCCGGCACATCATTTCTCTAATCCTGTTGATATTTTGGTGGCATCCGCTACCAACCTTGCCACACTTCCGATCACAGGAAATATCCCCGTTGAAAGAGATGCTTTGCATGCCATTGAGCTGTTAAAAACAGCGGTTGCTCAACAGGCAAACTACTCTTATAGTCAGCAACGCCTCCACTCCACCCCACATCCAAGTCACAGCTGGAGTCACCATGTAGAGTCGCCGGCTGTCTCCAGCAGCGCTCATCGGAGACCCGAACAGCCGCGTGACCTGCCCTGACACGAGGCCCTAGACGCCCAACACATCATCGATACAGCCTGGGCACAACAAGAGGCAGAAACAACCAATGTGGCGTCTCATCAGTCGCCTCTGATGACGCCCTTGGCTTCACAAGGTATTGGTTCAAGCACCATAACTATAGGGATTCCTTGCCTAGCACCAGCTCTACGCAATGAGCGCATGCCGAATGATTTCAAAGGCCCTCGGAAGGTTCTGAACTACACGGATGATCTCGAGCCGGCGGCTTGGATTGAGAGTTATGAAATTCCTATGGACATGATGGACGTTAGTGATGCGGTCTGCGCCAAGTATTTTACCATGATGCTGGAAGGGCCGGCTCATACTTGGCTGAAGAACTGGCCCCCTAATTACATCAACACCTAGGAAGAGTTGAAGGAATGTTGCATGAAACACTTCCAAGGAACCTCCAAGCGCCCGAAGACGATCGTCGATCTGCAGCACTGTGTCTAGCATGAGGGCGAGTCGGCTCATCATTGGTCGCGTCGGGTCGCAGATATCATCCACTCCTCGAATGGTATATTGGCCGCTCAAGCTGTCTTGATCCTGGAGAAAAACTGTCATTTTGACTCCCTCATTCAAAAGCTCGGGCGACTCAAACGGAAGGTTCATGACATGGGCGAGCTCATGGACGTCCTGACTAGGTATGCAGAGTCAGACACGACAAAAGATCCTAACCTAGATGACGATCAATCTGGCAAGGGGAAGAAGAATAGTGGCGGCAAAGGTCAACAACAGAACAACTCTGGGGTCAATGGCAATCATGGCAACCAGGGCAATGGAGGCAAGTGCAAAAACCTAGAGAGTGGCTTAGATTTTGTTGCTAACACCAATACTGGTTTCAAGGGCTAGAGACGGAATAATCCTAGGAGACCATTCAATGCAAATGAAGCTTGTAACTTTGAGGAAGCCCTGAAAGGCCCGTGTCCCAAGCATAGTAGACCTGATAAGCCGGCGAACCACTCCTGGGAGAATTGTCATATTATGTAGCAGTTTTGTAACCAAGCTTACAAGAATCACCAGGGTGGTGGTGGTGGAAGCCCAGGTTAACCTGGGGGTGGCGGCTCAGGATCCATTTTTCTTGGGGTCGGCTCATCCAGTGGATAAAATAGTCACGACGGGTGTGGATCTCGATATTAAGGGTCTAGCAATCACGGAGGTGGCAATAAACATTCTGGACAAGGCACTCAACATCAGGGCAACTAGATAGGTTTTCAGAGCAACACTAAGCAGTTGAATGGTGGGCAGTATCATGTCTTTACAACTAGTACCTGCAAGCGGGATAATAGGTTCCAAAAGTGTGTTGTTAACATGGTTGAACAAGTTGTTCCTGCATATTTGAATTGGTCAGAGCAATCAGTGACTTTGAGTAGGACGGATCAACCCCCCCCCTCGGATTGAGAATCCTAACCGTTTAGCTTTGGTGTTGGCACCTCAAGTCGATGGGTATAAGCTTACTAAGGTACCGATGGACAGAGTAAGCATAATCAACATTTTATGTTACGACACTTTCAAACGCATGAGCTTATCAAAAAAACAACTCTTGCCATCCTCGACTGTTTTCCACGGAATCGTTCTTGGCAAGTCTGCTTATCCTGCTGGTCAGATTAAGCTAGAAGTTGCTTTTGGTGATGAGTACAATTACAGATCAGAGTTCTTGACGTTTGAGGTGGTCAATATCAAGAGCCCATATGATGCTCTTTTTGGGTGGCTAGCCTATGCTCGTTTCATGGCCTGACCTTGTTATGTTTATCAAAGTGAAGATGCCAGGGCTGAAGGGCACTGTCATGGTCGATGGCGACAGAAAAAATCGCTCGTGAGTGTGAAGAAGGGGATGGATGTAATGCCCCAGATGTAACACTTTCCAATATTGGCAATATATGAAACTTTGACTTCATCAATTCCATTCTGGGCTCTTCTTCCATTTCGGGTTTCTTCGTTTTGTCGTGTGTGTGTGTGCATTTCATCCATGTCATGTTGTCATGTGCATTGCATTGCATTCGTGTTGTCTTGCACCCGGTTCCACTCGCCTCTTCCAGTTGTCCGTTTCGAGTTCCGACGCTCACACACGTGCCCGTGGCATCCCCGAGTCCTTCTTTCGTGTGTGGCCGTGTAACGTTTCCGGAATGAGGTGAGACTTGTCGTGCGTTGTTGTTTTGGTACGTGTAGGCCGCCTGTCAAGTTTCGTCGCGTTTGGAGTTCATTTGGTACTCCAACGGTTAACCTAGTGGGCTAAAAGAACCTCTTCTTTAAGGCCCAAGACCCCCTCCACAACAGCCCACTAACCCAGCACAACCACTCCCATTATCTCGGTCGTCGAATCGTGTTGCGTGGCCGAAAACCGCACCCCATTTGGAGTCTCCTAGCTCCCTATGCCTATAAATTAGTCCTCCACGTCCATTTTTCGGGTAGAAACGCTAGTCTCCTTCCACCTCCAGATCCGCCTCGTAATCCGCGTGTGTCCGAACCGCGCCGGACAAACCGCGCCGCGGCCCTCAGCCACTACCCGCGCGCCACGTCTCCCCACCGCCACCCGCGCCGACCGGGCCAGCCGGGCCCGCGGGAGGCCCGCCCGACCCGTCTCCCTCCATCTCCTCTGCAGCGTCACCCGACTCCGTCTTCGCCGCCTCTGGTGGATCCGCCGCCGCGGCACCACCTTGCCGTCGGCCGTGCGCCTCCTCGCCGTCCCGAGGTCCGCCGCCGGGCGCCGGAGAGTGCCGCAGCCGCCTCCGCAGAGCCTCGACGCCGCCGCCTCCGCAGATCGGCGCCGCCCCGCGCCACCTGCTCCGCCTCCGCCGCCGTTGCGCCGCGTCACCGCCGCCTCCGGCCCGGCGCCGCCCCGCACCACCGCCTCCGTCACTCCGCCGACCGGAGCGCCCCTCCGCCTCCGCGGATCTCCGCCGATCCGAGGTCGCCGCCAGCTGCAACCCTAGCGGGCCGGGCGGATCCGGGTCCCGTCGCCCGATCCGCTCCGCTCCGCCGTTTCGGACGTGTCCGCTCGCCATCGGACGTGTCCCCCCCCGGAGGTTGTTTTTTTGCTAAGTCCCAGTTTTGCATAGTCAGTTGGCATCTTTGCATGACTGTAACTTTTAGTGTGCTTGTCCAAATTGTGCATATGATATATCAAAATGATCGTGGTGATGCGCTCTACATTTTGTTCCATTATGGCATGCTTGTTTGAGTTCATCTAGAGGTCCTAATCTTCGTGACGAGAGTGCTACTTGTTATAAACTACTGTTACTTGTTAATTTGATGCTATGTTTGAGATATGATAACTTGGTGCATGTTTATCCAAATGGAGCAAATGATATGTCAAAATGTTCATTGTGAAATGCTCTACATGATGGTTGCTGTAGCATTCATGTTAGGTGTCATATTGCCATGTTAATCTCTATTGCAAAAGTGCATGTGGCTGTTAAGTGCTGAAACTTGTTATGAGATGCTGATTTGAAGTGCTCTTTGCTATTGATGTGTTTGCCCCATGTCACATGTCTATATGTTTTAGAAGCACCATCATATGGTCTTTGCTGTGGTGCAAACCACTTTCCATGATATGCCTTGAGGTGACTTAAACAAGCTTGTAAACATGCCATGCCAACATAACTGTTTTATACTTAGTGAAAAAAACGGCTAAGACTGGAATCTGTTTTAACCTGATGCTATGTTTGCTTGATGCCCCACTCAAATCCATGCTTGTTTTGGAGTGGCCAACGATCATTCCCTGTTTTCCATGTTTTTGTATATCCATTCATGCCCTTACTTGCACATATGGCTTGTTGTAGCTTATTTATTTCTTGCTCTCAAGTTGCTATAAATTATAACTGTCAGGTTTTTATCAGCATGATCAATTTGGTGTAGCTTGTTGCTATTGATCCTTGCCTCCTATGGAGTTGCTCCAATGGAGTTGTTTGCTGTAGGATATGTCTACTTCATGTCCATGCTTATTGTCATCATGTTTGGGTGCTGTAGCATATATATCTCTTGCTCCAAAGTTGCTATGTGGCTGTTAACTTCAGCTTTGCATTGTATCTTGTTTCGTGTGTGTATGTGTTGAACCGTTGCTCCGTTTTGAGCGTGCTCTATATGAAACTTGTGTGATTTTGCATGTAGAATCATAATATCATGTTGTTTACATGTTTGGAGTGTGTTTGCTTGATGTTTGGATGCATTTTGCACCGTTGCCTTGCTTGTCTTGTTTTGCTCATATCTTCTAGACTGTAGCTCCGAATTAAACAAACTTTATA
Source organism: Secale cereale (assembly GCA_902687465.1). Lineage (NCBI taxonomy): Eukaryota > Viridiplantae > Streptophyta > Magnoliopsida > Poales > Poaceae > Secale > Secale cereale. Next base: position 360,223,820 of record LR738709.1, read on the forward strand.
TGAAACTTGACTAGAATTTCGTGTAGATCATCATGGTGCATGTTAACTTGCGGTTTAACAACTTTAACTTAAGGTTTGTTCAGATCTGGACCAATTCCAAAATATGCATATGAGGACTTACCGGATTTGCAATAGGTTGATTCCGGCCTCATTTAAACTTGTTGTTTTGTGTTGCTCTTGTGTGCTTCATCCCTTGCCATAAAAATGCATCATACTTGCATCATGTTGATTGTGCAGTGCACCTTGTTTGATTTCGTGCCATGTTGTGTTCTTGTGTTGAGTAGAGCCGGGAGCCGAGACCGAGAACGAGGGTCCCACCGAGGTTGAGTACGAGGAGCCGTCTTACGATCCCATCAATGACTCGACATGCAAGATGACCTGACCCAGATATCATTACAAGCTTTGCCTATTGCTAGATGTCTCGCTCTTTAGCTCTTTGCCTCGATGCCCATGTTTGTTTGCCAGCCTCCTATTGTAACCATGAACCTGTCTAACCACCCAACCTAGAAAACATTCGTTTAGCTACGTAAGCTTCGCTCAGCCCCTCTTATAGCATTGCTAGTTGCAGGAGAAGATTTGAAGATTCTTGCTTCATGTTGAAGTTATTGTTGGGTTATCACACTATGTGATCTGTTAAACTAAACCATCTATATATTGGTAATGGGTGGAAGGCTAAGCCTCTTGCTTGGTGTTTTGTTCCACTCATGCTGCCCTAGGAACCGTATAAACCGGTGTTATGTTCCTTGATTTTGCATCCCTAACGCGGTTGGGGTTTATGGGCCCCCTCGATAACCCGCTTAGCGCTAAAGCTTTTCCAGCAAGGCCCGACATTGGTTTTACATTTGCCTAATAACTAAAACTTGCATAGGGCGTTGCAAACCCGAGTTCTTAATCAACAACCCGGGCCAGTGCTCCTCTTGAGTGTTGGTCCAAACTAGGGGTTATGCGGGGCCACCATGAGGAAAATTGAGGATTGGTTTTACCTGTAGGATCGCCCATCCGGTCGTGGCCTGAGACTAGATACGCGCGGCTATTGTCAGGGTGTCGGCATGCCGGGAGGTCTTGCTGGATTAGTTTTACCTATGTCGGAATATCTTGAGCACGGGATTCCGGGAATAGTCGGGCCTTCTGACCTTGGAGTTCCGACTCCGCGGATCGTGAGCTTGTGATGGGCTAAGTTGGGACACCCCTGCAGGGTTTTGAAATTTCGAAAGCCGTGCCCGCGGTTATGTGGCAGATGGGAATTTGTTAATATCCGGTTGTAGAAAACTTGACACCATGTTCAGAATACACTACCAGCGTGAGTAACCGTGACGGTCATTTTCCGGAGGGGTTCGGGAAGTGAACACGGTGGGGTTATGTTTGACGTGCTTAGATAGGATCACTTCGTGATCACTTTGATGCTCGTGGCACTTCTCTTCTCGCTCTAAACACGTAAGCTAGTGCTAGTGCAGCTGCAACCTTTATTTCTTCAGCCTTGTTCCACACCCAAGGCTTATATAGTTCTGCTACCCGAGAACGGGATTGCTGAGTCCTCCGTGGCTCACAGATTATACACAACACCAGATGCAGGTACTATGGTGAACTACACAGGTGATGGCACATAGCTGTACTGGGAGTTCGACGAAGAACGTGGGTGATACTATGTGTATTATCCCGATGATCAGTAGTGGCTTCTACTAGGGGCGATCGGACCTTGTGGCTTTATTTATTTGGTATCTTTCATTTGGATCTTCGTCCGTAGTTGGACTGTGATGTTATTTCGATGATGATTGCTTATGTAATGTATTGTGTGACGTGGCGAGTGTAAGCCAACTACTCTTTTGCAATTTCATCCCTCTTTTACATGAGTCGTGCAAAGATACCATACTTGAGATCATTCTAGTATGAGCTTATACCTTTAAGTCGTGCCTCGACACGTAGGACGTATAATCTCATACTGGGCATTACAATGCAACCTATGATGAGTCGGCTACAGCAGAAGAGTTGAAGTTTTACACATCTACTGTTGACCCGACTGATATAACGTCCCTGAAGAAACCCACTAATATGTCTCCAACGTATCTATAATTTTTTATTGTTCCATGCTATTATTTATGAAGTCTTGGATGTTTAATGGGCTTTATCATACACTTTTATATCATTTTTGGGACTAACCTACTAACCCAAAGGCCTAGTCCAGATTGCTGTTTTTTGCCTGTTTCAGGGTTTTGCAGAAAAATAATATCAAACGGAGTCCAAACGGAATGAAACCTTCGCGAGAGATGTTTTTGGAGAAAATCACGCACAGGGAACTTGAGAACCACGTCAGGAAAGCATCGAGGCGCCCACGAGGGTGGGGGCGCACCCCCCTGCCCAGGGCGCCCCCTACCTCGTGGGCCCCTCGAGCGTCCCCTGGTGTCCTCCTTCCTCCTATATAAGTCTACGTACCCCGAAACCTTCGACAGCAGAGAGAAAACCCTAATTCCACCGCCGTAACCTTCTGTTCCCGTGAGATCCCATCTTGGAGCCTGTTCCGGAGCTCCACCGGAGGGGGATCCATCACGGAGTCCTTTATCATCATCATCATCGCCCTCACCATGAGTTGTGAGTAGTTTACCACAGACCTTTGGGTCCATAGCTAGTATCTAGATGGCTTCTTCTCTCTCTATGGATCTCAATACAAAGTTCTCCTCGGTCTTCGAGGAGATATATTCGATGTAATCTCTTTTTGTGGTGTGTTTGTCGAGATCCGATGAATTGCGAGTTTATGATCAAGATTATCTATGAGAAATATTTGGTTCTTCTCTGAGCTTTTTATGTGTGCTCATAATATCCTTTCAAGTCTCTTCGAATTATTGGTTTGGTTTGACCTACTAGATCTATAGTTCTTGCAATGGGAGAAGTGCTTGGATTTGGGTTCAACCTTGCGGTGTCCTTTCCCAGTGATAGTAGGGGCAGCAAGGCACGTATTGTATTATTGCCATCGAGGATAAAAAGATGGGGTTTATACCATATTGCTTGAGTTTATCCCTCTACATCATTTCATCTTTCGTAAGGCGTTACTTTGTTCTTATGAACTCAATACACTAGATGCATGCTGGATAGCGGTCGATGTGTGGAGTAATAGTAGTAGATGCAGAATCGTTTCGGTCTACTTGTCTCGGACGTGATGCCTATATTCAATGATCTTGCCTAGATAGTCTCATAATTATTCGCTTTTCTATCAATTGCTCGACAATAATTTGTTTACCCGCCGTAGAATATCGCTATCATGAGAGAAGCCACTAGAGAACACTATGGCCCCCGGGTCTATTCTCAACATATCAATCTACATCTACTTTACTTTCCGCTTTTATTTTCTGTTCTTATAAAAAAAAATACCAAAAATATAAACTATCATCTCTATCAGATCTCACTTCCGTAAGTGACCGTAAAGGGATTGACAACCCCTTATCGCGTTGGCTGCGAAGTTCTTATTTGTTTGTGCAGGTGTGAGGGACTCGCGTGTGGTCTCCTACTGGATTGATACCTTGGTTCTCAAAAACTGAGGGAAATACTTATGCTACTGTGCTGCATCTCCCTTTCCTCTTCGAGGGAATACAACGCAAGCTCGAGAAGTAGCAAGAAGAATTTCTGGCGCCATTGCTGGGGAGGCTTACGGAAAATTCATATACCAAGTACCTATCACAAACCCTTATCGTTCGCATTACATTTATTTGCCTCTCGTTTTCCTCTCCCCCACATCACCCTTGACGTTTTATTTGCCCTTCTTCTGCCATGTGTTTATCGTTCGCTTGCTTCTTGTTTGCTTGTGTGTGTTGGATTGCTTGCTTGTCACTATGGCTCATAACAATACCAAATTGTGTGACTTCTCCAATACCAACAACAATGATTTTATTAGCACTCTGATTGCTCCTATTACTGATGCTGAATCTTGTGAGATCAATGCTGCGTTGTTGAATCTTGTCATGAAGGATCAATTCTCCGGCCTTCCTAGTGAAGATGCCGCTACCCATCTAAACAACTTTGTTGATTTGTGTGATATGCAAAAGAAAAGGGATACGGATAACTATATTGTTAAATTGAAGTTATTTCCGTTTTCACTTAGAGATCGTGCTAAAACTTGATTTTCTTCTTTGCCTAGAAATAGTATTGATTCGTGGAATAAGTGCAAATATGCTTTTATCTCTAAGTATTTCCCTCCTGCTAAGATCATCTCTCTTAGAAACAATATTATGAATTATAAGCTACTAGATCATGAGCATGTTGCACAAGCTTGGGAGAGAATGAAATTAATGATACGTAATTGCCCTACACATGGTTTGAATCTATGGATGATTATTCAGAACTTTTATGCTGGCTTGAATTTTGCTTCTAGAAATCTTTTAGATTCGGCCGCATGAGGCACTTTCATGGAAACCACCTTAGGAGAAGCTACCAAACTCCTAGATAATATTATGGTTAATTATTCTCAACGGCACACCGAAAGATCTACGAGTAAAAAACTGCATGCTATCGAAGAAATTAGTGTTTTGAGTGGAAAGATGGATGAACTTATGAAATTGTTTGCTGCTAAGAGTGCTTCTTCTGATCCTAATGATATGCCTTTGTCCACTTTGATTGAGAATAACAATGAATCTTTGGATGTGAATTTTGTTGGTAGGAATAATTTTGGTAACAATGCTTATGGAGGTAATTTTAATCCTATGCCTTTTCCTAGTAATTCCTCTAATGATTATGGTAATTCCTACAACAACTCTTATGGAAAGATGCCTTCTTAATTTGAAACTATTGTTAAGGAGTTTATGATCTCGCAAAAGAATTTCAATGCTATGCTTGAAGAGAAATTGCTTAAGGTTGATTAATTGGCAAGAAGTGTGGATAGAATTACTTTTGATGTTGATTCTTTGAAACTTAGATCTATCCCACCTAAGCATGATATCAATGAGTCTCTCAAAGCCATGAGAATTTCCATTGATGAATGCAAAGAAAGAACCGCTAGGATGCGTGCTAAAAGAGAAGATTACATTAAAGCGTGTTCTTCTAGTTATCATGGAAATAAGATGAAGATCTGAAAGTTATTGATGTGTCTCCTATTATTTCCTTGTTTTATAGTATAAATTTTGATGAAGATAGGATTGGAGATGATTCTGCTTTAAAGTGTCCCAATGATTCAGAGTTTTTAGATCTTGAAGCTAAAATTGCTAAAAGTGGGAGTGAAGAGATTAAAACTTTGCTTAGTGATTAACCCACTACCTTGGATTTCAAGGGATTCAATTATGACAATTTCTCTTTGATTGGTTGTATTTCCTTGTTGCAATCCGTGCTAAATTCTCCGCATGCTTATGGTCAAAACAAAGCTTTCACCAAACACATAGTTGATGCTTTGATGCAATCTTATGAAGAAAAACTTGAGTTGGAAGTTTCTATCCCTAGAAAGCTTTATGATGAGTGGGAACCTATTATCAAAATAAAAATAAAAGATCATGAATGCTATGCTTTGTGTGATTTGGGTGCAAGTGTCTCCATTATCCCAAAAACTTTGTGTGATTTGCTAGGTTTCCATGAGCTTGATGATTGTTCTTTAAATTTGCATCTTGCGGATTCCACTATTAAGAAACCTATGTGAAGGATTAATGATGTTCTTATTGTTTCCAATAGGAATTATGTGCCCGTAGATTTCATTGTTCTTGATATAGATTGCAATCCTTCATGTCCTATTATTCTTGGTAGACCTTTCCTTAGAACGATTGGTGCAATTATTGATATGAAGGAAGGAAATATTAGATTCCAATTTCCGATAAGGAAAGGCATGGAACACTTTCCTAGAAATAAAATCAAATTACCATATGAATCTATCATGAGAGCCACTTATGGATTGCCTTCCAAAGATGGCAATACCTAGGTTTATCTTGTATCGTGCCTAGCTAGGGGCGTAAAACGATAGCGCTTGTTGGGGGGCAACCCAATTTTATTTTATTTTTTGTTTTTGTTGCTGTTAGGGAATAAATATTGCATCTAGCCTCTGATTAGATGTGGTTTCATGTTTTGTTTAGTGTTTGTGCCAAGTAGAACCTTTGGGAAGACTTGTGTGAAGTTTATGTGATTTTGCTGTGAAAAACAAAATCATTAGCGCTCGCTAAAGTGGTCGTCAGATTTTACTGGAGCATGCTATTTAGTTGATTCTTTGTGCAGATGATTAATAGAAAAATTCCTCAAATTTACCAGTTTAGTTTGAATTTTTTGGAGTTCCAGAAGTAGGCGAAACCTGCAGATTACTACAAACTGTTCTATTTTTGACATATTCTGTTTTTCGTGTGTTGTTTGCTTATTTCAATGCATCTATGAGTAATATTTGGAGGTCTGAACCATAGATAAGTTGGAATAAAATAGGTTTAACACCAATATAAACAAAGAATTAATTCATTGCAGTACCTTTAAGTAGTGGTTTGCTTTCTTATACTAACGGAGCTCACGAGAATTTTTGTCTAAGTTTTGTGTTGTGAAGTTTTCAAGTTTTGAGTATTGCTTTGATGGACTATGGAACAAAGAGTAGCAAAGGCCTAAGCTTGGGGATGCCCATGGCACCCCAAGTAAAATTCAAGGATAATCAAAAGCCTAATCTTGGGGATGCCCCGGGAAGGCATCCCCTCTTTCGTCTTCATCCATCGGTAACTATACTTGGAGCTATATTTTTATTCACCACATGATATGTGTTTTGCTTGGAGCGTCTTGTATAATTTGATTCTTTGCTTGTTAGTTTGCCAAAATCATCCTTGCTGGACACACCTATTTGAGAGAGTTAAATATGGCCTAGGAATTGTTAGAACACTCTATGTGCTTCACTTATATCTTTTGAGTTGAATAGTCTTTGCTCTAGTGCTTCACTTATATCTTTTAGAGCACGGTGGTGGTTATATTTTGTAGAAATTGTTGAACTCTCATGCTTCACTTATATCTATTTGAGAGTCTATTAAAACAACATGGTAATGTGTTTAGTCTAAGAAACTAGTCTTCACATGATAGACATCCAATGTCAATGTAGTAAAAAAAAATCACACTAAGTGCATTGAATATGATGAGATGTTGAATGCTTGATAATTGTTTTGAGATATGAGGATAGTGATATTAGAGTCATGCTAGTGGAGTTATTATGAAATTTAGAAATACTTGTGTTAAGGTTAGTGATTCCCGTATCATGCACGTATGGTGAACCGCTATGTGACGAAGTTACAACATGAGGTATTTGTAAAGTGCCAACCTTTGTGTGGTGGTCGGGGGCGCGCGATGGTTAACTCATACCAACCTCCCCCCCTAGGAGCATGCGTTTATTGCTTTGTTTTGATGACTCGTAGATTTTTGCAATAAGTATATGAGTTCTCTATGACTAATGTTGAGTCCATGGATTATACGCACTCTCACCTTTCCACCATTGCTAGCCTCTCTTGTACCGCGCAACTTTCGCCGGTTCCATAAACCCACTATATATCCTTCCTCAAAACAGCCACCATATTATTCCTCGAAACAACCACCATACCTACCTATCATGGCATTTCCATAGCCATTCCGAGATATATTGCCATGCAACTTTCCACCGTTCCGCATCATATTGTCATATTGCCATGCATGTTCATGTAGTTGACATCGTATTTGTAGCAAAGCCACCATGCATAATTTTTCATACATGTCACTTTTGATTCATTGCACATCCCGGTACATCACCGGAGGCATTCATGTGGAGTCATGCTTGTTGTAGTATCGAGTTGTATTTCGAGTTGTAATGAAAGTGTGATGATCATCATTATTAGAGCATTGTCCCATGTGAGGAAAGGCCAATAAAAAAAGAGATGGCCCAAAAAAATAGAGAGGGGCTAATAAAAAAAAGGAGAAAGCCCCTCCAAAAAAATGAGAGAAAAGAGAGAAGGGACATTTGCTACTATCTTTTTCCACACTTGTGCTTCCAAATAGCACCATGTTCTTCATTGTAGAGAGTCTTATGTTTAGTCACTTTCATATACTAGTGGGAATTTTCATTATAGAACTTGGCTTGTATATTCCAATGATGGGCTTCCTCAAATGCCCTAGATCTTCGTGAGCAAGCAAGTTGGATGCACACCCACTAGTTTCTTTTGTTGAGCTTTCATACATACTTAGCGCTAGTGCATCCATTGCATGGCAATCCCTACTCACTCACATTGATATCTATTGATGGGCATCTCCATAGCCGGTTGATACGCCTAGTTGATGTGAGACTATCTTCCTCCTTTTTGTCTTCTCCACAACCGCTTCTATTCCACCCATAGTGCTATGTCCATGGATCACGCTCATGTATTGCGTGAAAGTTGAAAGGTTTGAAAAGATAGAGTATGAAAACAAGTGCTTGGCTGAAATCGGGGTTGTGCATGATATGAATATTTTGTGTGATGAAGATGGAGCATAGCCAGACTATATGCTTTTGTAGGGATAACTTTCTTTAGCCATAGTATTTTGAGAAGACATGATTGCTTTGTTAGTATGCTTGAAGTATTGTTATTTCTTATGTCAATATAGACTTTTATCTTGAATCTTTCAGATGTGAACACTCATATCACAATTAAGAGAATTACATTGAAAAACTATATTGGTTAGAATTCCACATCAAAAATTATTTCTTTATCATTTACCTACTTGAGGACGAGCATGAATTAAGCTTGGGGATGCTTGATACGTCTCCAACGTATCTATAATTTTTTATTGTTCCATGCTATTATTTATGAAGTCTTGGATGTTTAATGGGCTTCATCATACACTTCATATCATTTTTGGGACTAACCTACTAACCCAAAGGCCCAGTCCAGATTGCTGTTTTTTGCTTGTATCAGGGTTTTGCAGAAAAAAAATATCAAACGGAGTCCAAACGGAATGAAACCTTCGCGAGAGATATTTTCGAAGAAAATCACGCATAGGGAACTTGAAAACCACGTCAGGGGAGCATCGAGGTGCCCACGAGGGTGGGGGCGCGCCCCCCTGCCTAGGGCACGCCCCTACCTCGTGGGCCCCTCTAGCGTCCCCCGGTGTCCTCCTTCCTCCTATATAAGTCTATGTACCCCGAAACCTTCGACAACAAAGAGAAAACCCTAATTCCACCGCCGTAACCTTCTGTTCCCGTGAGATCCCATCTTGGAGCCTGTTCCGGAGCTCCACCGGAGGGGGATCCATCACGGAGTTCATCATCATCATCATCATCGCCCTCACCATGAGTTGTGAGTAGTTTACCACAGACCTTCGGGTCCATAGCTATTATCTAGATGGCTTCTTCTCTCTCTCTGGATCTCAATACAAAGTTGTCCTCGGTCTTCTACGAGTTCTATTCAATGTAATCTCTTTTTGCGGTGTGTTTGTCGAGATCCGATGAATTGTGAGTATATGATCAAGATTATCTATGAGAATTAGTTGGTTCTTCTCTGAACTTTTTATGTGTGCTCGTAATATCCTTGCAAGTCTCTTCGAATTATTGGTTTGGTTTGGCCTACTAGATCTATAGTTCTTGCAATGGGAGAAGTGCTTGGCTTTGGGTTCAATCTTGCGGTGTCCTTTCCCAGTGACAGTAGGGGCAGCAATGCACGTATTGTATTGTTGCCATCGAGGATAAAAAGATTGGGTTTATGTCATATTGCTTGAGTTTATCCCTCTACATCATGTCATCTTACTTAAGGCGTTACTCTGTTCTTATGAACTCAATACACTAGATGCATGCTGGATAGCGATCTATGTGTGGAGTAATAGTAGTAGATGCAGAATCGCTTCGGTCTACTTGTCTCGGACGTGATGCCTATATACAATGATCTTGCCTAGATAGTCTCATAATTATTCGCTTTTCTATCAATTGCTCGACAGTAATTTGTTTACCCGCCGTGGAATATCGCAATCATGAGAGAAGCCACTAGATAACACTATGGCCCCCGGGTCTATTCTCAACATATCAATCTACATCTACTTTACTTTTTCCGCTTTTATTTTCTGTTCTTATAAACAAAAATACCAAAAATATAAACTATCATCTCTATCAGATCTCACTTCCGTAAGTGATCGTAAAGGGATTGACAACCCCTTATCGCGTTGGCTGCAAAGTTCTTATTTGTTTGTGCAGGTGCGAGGGACTCGCGCGTGGTCTCCTACTGGATTGATACCTTGGTTCTCAAAAACTGAGGGAAATACTTACGCTACTGTGCTGCATCTCCCTTTCCTCTTCGAGGAAATACAACGCAAGCTCGAGAAGTAGCACCCACCATAGAGTCTGACCCTCCACTCAACTTTCAGCCGGCCAAGGACACGAAATAGGTTGACTTCATCCCGGGCGACTCATCCTAGTAGTTCACTATTAGGTTGGCATGGACCCCAAATAGGAAAGCACGCTCATCGAGTTCATCTATGAGAATCGGGACATCATTGCATGGAAACCTTCTGGCATGCCTGGTGTACCGAGAGAATTCACTAAGCACCACCTCAATGTTGATCCTAAGATGTAACAAGTGCAACAATACCTCCGTCCTTTTAATAAGGAGAGATGCAAAGCTATTGGGGAAGAAGTGGCCTGACTCCTAGCTGCCGGGTTCATCGTGGAAGTATTTCATCCTGAGTGGCTGTCCAATCCAGTGCTTGTCCTCAAGAAGAACGACACTTGGCGTATGTGTGTTGATTACACAGTTCTCAACAAGGCTTGTCCCAAAGACCTGTTTGCCCTCCCTCACATTAAGCAGATCATTGATTCCACGACCGGTTGTGAGAGTCTCTGTTTCCTGGATGCTTACTCCGGTTATCATCAGATAAAGATGGTCGTTGAGGATCGGGAGAAGACAGCCTTCATCACATTGTTCGGGGCTTTCTGCTATGTCTCTATGTGTTTTGGGCTGAAGAGTGCGAGGGCTATTTATCAGCTGTGCGTATAGAACTGTTTTCACAATCAGATCGGGTGCAACGTTCATGCTTATGTTGATGATATTGTGGTCAAGTGTCACAAGAAGGAAACATTATTGTCAGATCTCAAGGAGACTTTTGACAATCTTTGGGTTTACAAGATGATGCTTAACTCGGCCAAGTGTGTTTTTGGTGTTCCTGTAGGCAAGTTGCTAGGATTCTTGGTGTCTGAACGAGGCATCGAAGAAAATCCAGAGAAAATCAAGGCGGTGACCTCCCTTGCTAAGCCGACCAACAACAATGATGTTCAGCACATGGCGGGTCGAATCGCCGCCTTAAGCAGGTTCATAAGCAGCCTAGGCGAGAAGGCTATCCCTTTGTATCAGTTGTTGAAGAAAACAGATAACTTCGTCTGGAGTGATGCTGCCAACAATGCTTTCGAACTCTCAAGAAATAGTTGGCTAAGCGCCCATCTTGCCTGCCCCTATAGACAAAGAGCCTATGCTCCTGTATATTGCCGCCAATAGCAAAACAGCAAGTGTTGCAGTTGTCTTGGAACGCAAGCAGGCTGGGAAGGAATATCCAATTCAAACTTTAGTCTATTATGTCAGCGAAGTTTTAATAAAATCCAAGCAGAGATATCCACATTACCATAAACTGGTATTTGGTATTTTCATGGCTAGTCGCAAGTTGAAGCATTATTTCCAGGAACATCGTGTCATCGTGTTCAGCTCAGCCCCGTTGGGAGACATCATCCAAAATAAGGAAGCCACATGTTGGGTTGCTAAGTGGGCAATCGAGCTTGGGCCACATCATCTGAAATATACGCACCACACAAATATTAAATCTCAAGCATTGGTGGACTTCATCAACGATTGGACTGAACTTCAAGCTCTCGAAGAGAAGCCAGATAACACATATCAGACAATTCACTTTGATGGTTCGAGACAGTTGGAGGGATCGGGGGCTGGAGTCATGTTTTCTTTCCCAAGAGGTGATAAATTTTGTTATGTTCTAAGGATCATGTTTCCCTATACTAATAATGTAGCTGAGTGCGAAGCTCTCCTCCATGGTCTTCGTATGGCTACAGAAATGAATCTTAGCCAAGTCAGATGCTTGGGCAACTCTGCTCTCATGGCTCAGCAAGTTTCTGGCAAGTGAGACTCAAAGGATCCCCTAATGGCGGCTTATCGAGACAGTGGCTTACACCGTGGGCCACTTCAAAGGTTATCACGTGGACCGCATTGGTCACGGCTCGATGAGGCGGCTGATGCTCTGCCTCGACTCAGTTCTCAGCGTAAGCCAGTTCCTCCAATATGTTCCTCGATGTACTCCATAACCCTTCTGTTAAATTGCCATCAGAGGAAGATTTGGCTATACCTGATCCAGAGGCACAGTTGGTGGTGGCTCTTTGTGTCACCCCAGACTAGTGGTCTCTTATCTGGTGTATCTAACTCGAGGCGAGCTCCCTGAGGATGAACTTATTGCTCGATAGATCGTCTGCCGTTCCAAGTCTATGACTATTGACCATCGCGAGTTGCATTGAAGAAGCATCACCGATGTTTTTCAACGTTGTGTCTCCCCTAATGAGGGTCGCGAGATCCTCAGTGAGATCCACTCCGATGACTGTGGTCATCATGCTGGCTCAAGATCCCTGATGCGAAGGCTTTTCGAGACAATTTTTATTGGCTGACAGCTCGTGTAGATGTCGAGGAAATCGTGTGCATGTGTGATGGATGTCAGAAGTTTGCACGTCAAGCTCACGTACCATCTCAAGAACTTCGGATGGATCCCGTCACCTAGTCCTTTGTTGTCCGGGGGCTTGATATGGTTGGGTCGTTCAAAAGATCCAAGGACAAGAAAACGCACATTTTGGTTACTGTTGATAAGTTCACCAAGTGGGTTGAAGCAGAGTCGATCAGCAATTGCGATGCAGAAACATCAGTCATGTTTTTGAAAAAGTTGATATTTCGCTTTGGTTATCGACACAACATTATCACGGATAAGGGGACTAACTTCTCCACAGGAGCCATGAAAAAGTTTTGTGAGCAAGAGCATATCCGGCTTGACGTGGCCTCGGTGGCGCACCCTCGGTCCAATGGACAGGTAGAACATGCTAACTAGGAGATTTTACGAGGCATCAAGCCAAGACATATGATTCCTCTTGAGTTTACTCCGGGTTTTTGGGTTGAGGAGCTCCCTTCTGTCCTTTGGAGCATTGATGAGGCTTTGCATCGGTATTTCCCCAGACAGGAAGGGATGATGCAGCACAACTATGGTAGGTATTTCCCTCAGATGTGAAACCAAGGTTATCGAACCAGTAGGAGACTCAAGCAACACTGTGTAAACAGTACCTGCACACAAAGAACAAATACTTCCAACCCGACGCATAAGAGGGGTTGTCAATCCCTCCTTGGTAAAAAGATAGATTTGTTTGTATAAGATTGGATAAAAAGATCGTGCAAGAACACAAAATTAAATGTGAAAATAAAAAGTGCAGCAAGGTATTTTTTTTGGAATAATAGATCCGAAAACAAAAGCGATGAAAAATAGATCGGAAAGCAATATGATAAAAGATAGACCCGGGGGCCGTAGATTTCACTAGTGGCTTATCTCGAGAAAATAGCATACAATGGGTAAACAAATTACTGTTGGGCCATTGATAGAAGATCAAGTAATTATGACGATCTCCAAGGCAATGATCATTATATAGGCATCACGTCCAAGATTAGTAGACCGAAAGGATTCTACATCTACTACTATTACTCCACACATCGAACGCTATCCGGCATGCATCTAGTGCATTAAGTTCATGGAGAAATGGAGTAATGCAATAAGAACAGTGACATGATGTATACAAGATCAATTCATGTAGGAATAGACCCTATCTTGTTATCCTTGCTAGCAACGATGCATACGTGCCTCGCTACCCCTTCTATCATTGGGTGAGGACACCGTAAGATCGAACCCATCACAAAGCACCTCTTCCCATGGCAAGAAAAATTGATCTAGTTGGCCTAACTAAACCAAAGATTCGAAGAAGAAATACAAGGCTATAAGTAATCATGCATATAAGAGATCAAACAAGACACAAATAATATTCATGGATAGAATGAACTCGAAATTCACCGGATCCCAACAAACGCACCGCAAAAGTCATTACATCAAATAGATCTCCAAGAGACCATTGTATTGATAATCAAAAAGAGAGAGGAAGCCATCTAGCTACTGCCTACGGACTTGTAGGTCTATGGTGGACTACTCACGCATCATCGGAGAGGCACCAATGAGGATGATGACCCCCTCCGTGATGGTGTTAGATTGGATCTCGTGGTTCTGCAACTTGCGGCGGCTGGAATTGTGTTTCGTCTGCTCCCATAGGGTTTCTGGAATCTAAGGATTTATAAAGCGAAGAGGCGGTCGAGGAGACCCCCGTGGGCCACACAACCCATCAGGGTGCGCCAGGGGCCTCTGGCGTGCCCTGGTGTCTGATGCAGCTTGAAACTATGTCAGTATTTCCCAAAGAGGAAGGGATGATGCAGCACAACTACGGTAAGTATTTACCTCATATGTGAAACCATGGTTATCGAACCAGTAGGAGACGCAAGCAACACTATCTAAATGGTACCTGCACACAAAGAACAAAAACTTGCAACCCGGCGCATAAGAGGGGTTGTCAATCCCTCCTCGGTAAAAATATAGATTCGTTTGTATGAGATTGGATAAATAGGTCGTGCAAGAACACAAAATAAAAGATGCAAATAAAAAGTGCAGCAAGATATTTTTTGGGTTTTTGGAATAATAGATCTGGGAAAAAATTCGATGAAAAATAGATTGGAAAGCAATATGATAAAAGATAGACCCGTGGTCCGTATATTTCACTAGTGGCTTCTCTTGAGAAAATAGCATACGGTGGGTGAACAAATTACTGTTGGGCAATTTATAGAAGATTAAAAAATTATGACGATATCCAAGGAAATGATCACTATATAGGCATCTGCTACTTCTTGAGCTTGCGTTGATTTTTCCTTTGAAGAGGAAAGGGTGATGCAGCAAAGTAGAGATAAGTATTTCCCTCAATTTGAGAACCAAGGTATCAATCCAGTTGGAGGTACAAGCAAGTCCCCAATATATGCACCTGCATAAACTAACAAACACTTGCACGCAACGCATAAAAGGGGTTGTCAATCCCTTCAATGTCATGAACAAGAGTGAAATCTGATAGAGATAGATTTAAAACTAAAGTAAAAAAGCAAAATAAAGTGAACACAAAATAATTGCAGCAAGGTATTTTTGGGTTTTTGGGTTTATAGATCTGAAAATAATAGATGTATAATAGACCCGGGTGGCATAGGTTACACTAGAAGCTTCTCTCTTTAATAAAGCATATGGTGGGTAAAATTACTGTCAAGCAATTGATAGAAACGCGCAATGTTATGCCGATATCTAAGGCAATGATCATGAACATAGGCGTCACGTCCGTGACAAGTAGACCGACTCCTGCCTGCATCTACTACTATTACTCCACACATCGACCGCTATCCAGCATGCGTCTAGAGTATTAAGTTCATAAGAACAGAGTAATGCCTTAATCCAGATGACATGATGTAGAGGGATAAATTCATGCAATATGATATAAACCCCATCTTTTTATCCTTGATGGCAACAATGCAATACATGCCTTGCTACCCCTTCTGTCACTGGGTGAGGACACCCCAAGATTGAACCCTAAACTAAGCACCTCTCCCATTGCAAGAACTACCAATCTAGTTGGCCAAACCAAACCAATAATTCTAAGAGAGATACAAAGATATCAAATCATGCATATAAGAATTCAGAGAAGATTCAAATAGTATTCATAGATAATCTGATCATAAATCCACAATTCATCGGATCTCGACAAACACATCGGATAGATCTCCAAGAACATCGAGGAGAAAATTGTATTGAAGATTCAAAGAGAGAGAAGAAGCCATCTAGCTACTAGCTATGGACCCGTAGGTCTGTGGTAAACTATTCACGCATCATCGAAAGGGCAACAAGGTTGATGTAGAAGCCCTCCATGATCAAGTCCCCCTCCGGCAGACTACCAGAAAAGGCCTCCAGATGGGATCTCACGGGATCGGAAACGTGCGGCGATGGAAAAGTATTTTCCTGGATGCCTTTAGGGTTTCTGGAATATATGTGAACATATAGGCCGAGGAAGGGGGCCACAAGCCCTGGGGGCGCCCCCTAGGGCGCGCCTCCCCGGCTTGTCGCCTCCTCGAGGACTCTCTGACTTGGACTCAAAGTCCTACAGGTGTCTTCTTGTCCAAGAAAAATCATCGCGGAAGTTTAATTCTGTTCAGACTCCGTTTGATATTCCTTTTCTGCGAAACTCAAAAACAAGGAAAAACATAAACTGGCACTGGGCTCTAGGTTAATAAGTTAGTCCCAAAAATAATATAAAATAGCATATTAATGCATATAAAACATCCAAAACAGAATACATAATAGCATGGAACAATAAAAAATTATAGATACATTGGAGACGTATCAAGCATCCCCAAGCTTAATTCTCGCTCGTCCTCGAGTTGGTAAATGATAAAAACAGATTTCTTGATGTGGAATGCTACCTAACATATTTATTCATGTAATATTCTTCATTGTGGCATGAATGTTCAGATCCATAAGATTCGAAACAAAAGTGTAATATTGACATAAAAAACAATAATACTTCAAGCATACTAATAAAACAATTGTGTCTTCTCAATTAACATGGCCAAAGAAACTTATCCCTAAAAAATCATATAGTCTGGCTATGCTCCATCTTCATCACACAAAGTTTTTGAATCATTAACAACCCCGATCTTAGTCAAGCAATTGTTTCACACTTTAGTATTCTCAAACCTTTTCAACTTCCACGCAATATATGAGCGTGAGCCATGGACATAACACTATAGGTGGAATAGAATATGGTGGTTGTGGATAAGAAAAAATGAAGGATATAATCTCACATCAACTAGGCATATTAACGGGCTATGGAGATGCCCATCAATAGATATCAATGTGAGTGAGTAGGGATTGTCATGCAACACATGCACTAGAGCTATAAATTTATGAAATCTCAAGAAGGAACTAAGTGAGTGTGCATCCAACTCGCTTGCTCACGAAGACCTAGGGCAATTTGAGGAAGCCTATCATTGGAATATACAAGCCAAGTTCTATAATGAAAATTCCCACTAGTATATGAAAGTGAGAACATAAGGGACTTTCTTTCATGAAGATCATGGTGCTACTTTGAATCAAGTGTGGAAAAAGGATAGTAGCATTGCCCCTTCTCTCTTTTCTCTCATTTTTTTTCTTTTTTTGTGGGCTTCTGTGGCCTCTTTTATTATTTATTTTTTGGGTCTTCTCTGGCCTCTTTTATAATTTGTAAAGTCCGGATACTCATCCCAACTTGTGAGGGAATCGATGCTTCCATCACCCTTTCCTCACATGGGACAATGCTCTAATAATGATCATCACAATTTTATTTACTTACAACTCAACAATTACAACTTGATACTAGAACATATGACGGAATGGTGGAAGCTGCATGGCAATATATGTCGGAATGGCTATGGAAATGCCATAATAGGTAGGTATGGTGGCTGTTTTGTGGAAGGGTAAATGGTGGGTTTATTGTACCGGCGAGAGTTGCGCAGTACTAGAGTGGCTAGCAATGGTGGAAGGGAGAGAGTGCATATAATCCATGGACTCAACATTAGTCATAAAGAACTCACATACTTATTGCAAAAATTTATTAGCTACCGAAACAAAGTATTAGACGCATGCTCCTAGGGGAGAGGTTGGTAGGAGTTAACCATCTCGCGATCCTGACCTCCACACAAAGGATGACAATCAATAAATACATCATGCTCCGACTTCATCACATAACGGTTCACCATACGTGCATGCATGCTACGGGAATCACAAACATCAACGCAAGTATTTCTACCAAGCCACAATTATTCACTACCATGACTCTAATATCACCATCTTTATATCTGAAAACAATTAAGAGGAATCAAACTTCTCATAATATTCAATGCTCTTTATATGAAAGTTTTATTGTATTCATATTGGATGCCTATCATATTAGGACTAAATTCATAACCCAAGCAAATTACCATGATGTTTAGAAACTCTCAAAATAATATAAGTGAAGCATGAGAGTTCATCAATTTCTTCAAAATAAACATCACTGCCGTGCTCAAAAAGATATAAGTGAAGCACTAGAGCAACTACCTAGCTCAAAAGCTATAAGTGAAGCACAAAGATTATTCTAATAAATTCACGATTAATGTGTGTCCCTCTCAAAAGGTGTGTACAACAAGGATGATTGTGGAAAACTAAAAAGCAAAGACTCAAATCATACAAGATGCTCCAAGCAAAACATATATCATGTGGTGAATAAAAATATAGCCTCAAGTAAATTTACCGATGGATTGAAGACGAAGGGGATGCCATCCGGGGCATCCCCAAGCTTAGATGCCTGGTTGTCCTTGAATATTACCTTAGGGTGCCTTGGGCATCCCCAAGCTTAGGCTCTTGCCACTCCTTATTCTATAGTCCATCTTTACCCAAAACTTGAAAACTTCACATCAGAAAACTCAACAGAAAACTCGTGAGATCCGTTAGTAAAAAAACTCAATACTTACTTGTAGGTACTGTTGTGAACTCATTCTTATTTTATATTGGTGTAATATCTAATGTATTCCAACTTTTCCATGGTTCATACCCCCCGATACTAGCCATAGATGCATCAAAATAAGCAAACAACACAAAGTAAAAAAAATCTGTCAAAAACATAATAGTCTGTAAAGATGTGAATTGATGTAAAACTTCTGCATCTCTCAAAATTCTGAAAAAATAGGAAAACATGGGAAATTTGTAAGTCAGAAACGTGTAAAAAAAATCAGAATTTTTCCATATTCCAGCAACTAGAAAAATTATGATATTGGACGCAAAAGTTTCTGTTTTCCAGCAAAAATCAATCTACTATCTTCCAAATCATCCCAAAGATTTTACTTAGCACAAACACTAAATTAAAACATGAAAACACATCTAACCAGAAGATAGATGGAAGATTTATTCAAGAACAGCAAGAAAAAAGAAAAAAACCAAAATAAAATTGGGTTGCCTCCCAACAAGCGCTATTGTTTAATGCCCCTAGCTAGGCATAAAGCAACGACATAGGTATTGTCATATTTGGTAATCAAACCATAAGTAGCCCCCATAATAGATTCATATGGAACATATAATTTTATTTCTGGGAAAGAACTGCATTCCTTTCCTTAATGGAAATTGAAATCTAATGTTTCCTTCTTTCATATCAATAATTGCACCAATCGTTCTAAGGAAAAGTCTACCAAGAATAATAGGACATGTTCGATTGCAATCTATATTAAGAACAATAAAATCTACGGGCACATAATTCCTATTTGCAACCTTGTACTTCTCCTCGGCAAGCAACATCTCCATGATGTGGATGGAGTGCTCCACCCAGACCGGGTCGTTGGTGTACACCACCGAGAGGTCCATGAACCTTCTGTGGGTGTCCACCACGGCACGCATGGTGAACTGTTGCTCGTCGTCGGTAGCCGCTCGTAGCGCCGTTGGAGCCTGGCAGGATACCCTCCAAGAATTTCTCGTGGTGGGTGTGCTTCTTGCAATGGTGGGGCGCGATCGGAAGGTTGAAGAGACACAAGGGTAGGTTAAATGGCCGCTACAATAAATGGGGGCCGGCCGACCTGTAATCATCACGTATTGTCACGGTGTTCATAGCAGAGGATTCCAGTGGAGGCTTGACAACACCGCACCGCACGTGTGGGCTCGAAGAGGCGCCAAATGTATCCTCGGTGAACCTGTTCCCGTGCTACCGCGCTGTTTACCGGTCAAGCTTCCCGCCCGGCTCGTTTGGCCACGCATCGGCTAGAAGAGGGACAAATCATGGGCGTTTATTGGCAAAAATCTTTGTAAAAACGAAGTGTGTGGAATGACTCCGGTCATAAGTTTACCCTTGGGTGATGAGGTCAAAGTTACACAGAAGAGTGATGATGGACACTCGAGTGCGATAATTACTTCTATGCTCTAGAGTGCACACAGTGGAAAAAACCAACTGTGTGCAATAATGTCGAAGATCGCAATCGAGTTAGCTATACAGATCATGTGATGTGAGATCAAGTGTGAGGACCCCGATCCTAAGTCACACCGATCTAGTTTGTAACACGTCATATCACTTTGCGGCCTCACGCACGGTATCCCCACGGGTGCCACCTTACCTGGCCCAGGACCGTTTGCGCATCTTGGCACACGTATATGACAGTGTCGCTAGCATCCATATGACAGAGAACCCGGGCCGACATGGCTAGTTATAAACCAAAAGTGGCACTAAATTACAGAGACAGGCATTTATGACCCAGCAATGAACGTGTCGTTCATCAACGTATGAACCCAAGTTGTAGCAAGCTACATGGACTTAAAGGAACAACGCGTGACATTTCCCCTAAGGGACAAACACAGGAACGAATAAGGACACATGCCGGCCAGCCTATGTGTTCCGAGCAGCAGCAAGCTACCAAGGCTCATTGGAAGCACTAGGAGGCATTTCCCTGTAAGATAGGCTGCCAAAGGAAAACAACTAGGTGTCGGATCCCACACATACCAAGCATTTCAATCATACACACAATATGCTCAATATGTGCAAATACAACTTTGCATCACAACAGAACTCTATGACTCAAAGTACTTTATTTAAGAGGCTCCGAAGAGCCATACATAACATATCCATACAGGTAAAGAGAGTTCCAGCGACCAACTAAACAAAAGCTCTTTAAAAAGATAAGCATGAAAACTAAGAGCTGAACATGATAGTAGCTATTGAAAGACAAAGAACACACACAGCAAGGATAGACAAGAAAATTCTATGTTATGTTCTAGGTTGAAGTGGAGCGTGTTTCTCTCCCACACAAAGAAAGCTGAGTTCCAACTCGTTATGAACAACAAGCAAAGCTAAAGAAAACTAAAAAGGAAAACTAAAAGCAAGACGCTCCAAGCATAGCACATAACACATGAAGTGATAAAAATATAGTGGAACGAAAGACGAACTGATAATTGTTGATGGAGAAGGGGATGCACGGGGGCATCCCCAAGCTTAGACGCTTGAGTCTTCTTGAATATTTCTTGGGGGTGCATGGGGGCATCCCCAAGCTTGAGCGTTTGACACTCCTGAATCTTTTTATCATCTTCCCTCGCACACTTGAAAACTCCCTTCATACATAACTCATCATAATCTGATTAGCGAGGTTAGTACCCATAATAAAATAATTGTTCCTTGCTGGAAATAAGGATATTCTTGAAGGTCTACTGTTTCTCAAGATTGCCAAAAGGTTTTTGCAAAGAAAAAACAAGCTCAAGGTTTGCAAAATGAAGGAAAGGTAAAACAGGACAGAATCTGTGAAAAACAGACCAGCAGGTAATAAATGATTTTTTCGGGGCACTTCTGGAACTCTAATAAAAAAACTCAGAACAGAAGCCCGAAAGAAAATTGTATAGAGCACGCTGTCGAAAAAATTCAGACCAAAAAGATGATCTGGTGATTTTATACGAATTTTTCTATCCAAGGACAGAATCTGTTTCCTGGACAGCACGTCACAACTTTTGAACTTTCTTGCAATCAGAGGCTACACTTGGCACAAAGTTGAAAAGTAAAGATACAATGATGGTGCTACTGTAGTAACAACATCAAGACACAACAAAAGCAAAATAAAATTTTATTCATTGTGGGCTGCCTCCCAAAAGCGCTTTCTTTTATGCCTTTAAGCTAGGCATAAGACTTTAATGATGCTCTCGTAGGAATAAGAGTTGAAGAACAAAAGAGAGCATCAAGAAGCAAATACCAAACACATTTAAGCCTAACATGCTTCCTATGCATAGGAATATTGCAATAGAATAATTCATTGAAGCACAAAGCAATAAGCATAGGAAGGCAAAACAAGTGCAGCTTCAAAATATTCACCATAAAGAGAGGAAACTTCTTATTATTAAGATATTTAGAACCATGTCTCCCTCTCTCATTATAAATTTCAGTGGCATCATGGATGAACTCAACAATATAACTATCACATAAGGCATTATTTCCATGATCCAGAAGCATAAAAGTTTCATTACTCTTCATATAAGCAAAATCTTTCTTATTAGGAATAGTGAGAGTAAGACTATCATAATCATCATGGTAATCATCGTATTTAGGAGGCATATCATAATCATAATAAATTTTATCCTCAATAGTAGGTGAACTGAAAATATCATATTCATCATTGTAATCATCATATATAGGAGGCATAGTATCATCAAAGTAAATTTTCTCCTCAAAAGTTGGGGGACTGAAAATATCATGTTCATCAAACGTGTCATCCCCAAGCTTAGAGCTTTCCATGTCATTAGCAATATTGATATTAAATAAAAACATACTAATAACATCACCACCATCATGATTGTTATGAAAATAAAGTTCCAAAGGTTTTTTAATTTTCTCTTCGAACACATCATGTCCAAGTTCAAGGTAGAGCTTATAAAGCTCTCTCATATTTTTGTTGTTTTCCATTAAGCAACACTAGTGAAAATAAAAAACAAGAAACAAAAAGATTTAATTGCAAGATCTAAAGATATACCTTCAAGCACTCACTTCCCCGGCAACGGCGCCAGAAATAGCTTGATGTCTAGACACGCTTCTACTCTTGTAGAGTATGTTGGGCCTCCAAGCGCAGAGGTTTGTAGGACAACAGCAATTTCCCTCAAGTGGATGACCTAAGGTTTATCGAACTCAGGGAAGTAGAGGTTGAAGATGGTCTCTCTCAAGCAACCCTGCAACTAAGATACAAGAAGTCTCTTGTGTCCCCAACACACCTAATACACTTGTCAGATGTATAGGTGCACTAGTTCGGCGAAGAGATGTTAAATGGCAAGTGGTATGGATGGCAAAACAAAGTAATATAAATCTGTAATAAAAAGTGCAGCAAGCAAACAAGTGGTAAACGTGAGCACAAATGGTATTGCAATGGTGGAAACAAGGCCTAGGGATCATACTTTCACTAGTGGCAACTCCCAACAACATTAACATAATCGAATCACATGATATTTCCCATAAAACATGCAATGGAGACGCACCCGGAGGTCATTCCTTCGTGGTCAAGAGAGGACGAGAATTATGTAGGGCTACAAAAGCACACCTCAAAGTTCGTAGTTCTCAATCTAAGGATTTACCAATGTCACCGCGGCCATCCAAAGAGAGTCCCACAATCACCACAACATATCTAAAGGATAGTCAAAGACAAGCACCAAGAGACTCTCAATCTTCAATCAACACACAAGAGAGGAAATCACTCATGAAAATATTTTTCTAATCCATGTCCAATAGACCGCTGTCACCTTGGTCTCGGGGATTATACTAGATAAAGACAAGTGAGTACATCAATCCAATACATAGAGGAAGGGGAAATATCATGGGATCACCCTAGATTAACATAGCCTATGATCACAATGAAGATCACATCATGGGAGAGAGAATTGACCACACAGCTACTGGTAGAAACCTCAGCCCCGAGGAGGAACTACTCCCGCATCATGGAGGGAGGAAGCAACGTCGATGAAGATGAATCCGGGGGCACTTCCCCGTCCCGGCAGGGTGCCGGCACAGGAATTCTGGTCCCCCGAAGCTTGATGGCGATGGCGGCAGAGATTGGAATTGCGTATGGAGAAAAGGGGTCTGGAATCATGGTTTCCTCGACGGGTGTTAAATATATGCCAAAGGGGGGCATCAGCG
Organism: Secale cereale; assembly: GCA_902687465.1. NCBI lineage: Eukaryota > Viridiplantae > Streptophyta > Magnoliopsida > Poales > Poaceae > Secale > Secale cereale. The sequence goes on from LR738709.1 coordinate 360,247,545, forward strand.
GAGGCCTGGGGGGCCCAGGCGCCCCCC
>LR738709.1:360247581-360293885 GCA_902687465.1 Secale cereale
CCCCCCCCCCCGCGCGGCCAGGAGGGGGGCCGCGTGGGCAGGCCGCCTGGAGCCCTGGTGGCCCCCCTCCGGCCCTACTTTGGCCTCGTGGAAGCTTCCGGAACGCTGATTTTTTATATATTTTTCCCGGAATTTTTCTGGCAGTTTACGTAATGGGAAAATGTGAAATACAAAAACAGCAGAAAACAGAAACTGGCACTGGGGTGCACTGAGTTAATAGGTTAGTCCAAATATGATCAAAAGTGTATGGAAGTGTATAAATATCATAGCAATATCACACAAAAGAGGCATGTAGCAAGAAGAAATTATAGATACGTTTTGGACGTATCAATGGACTTAAAGGAACAACGCGTTACATTTCCCCTAAGGGACAGACACAGGAACGAAGAAGGACACATGCCGGCCAGCCTACGTGTTCCGAGCAGTAGCAAGCTACCAAGGCTCATTGGAAGCACTATGAGGCATTTCCCTGTAAGATAGGCTACCAAAGGAAAACAACTAGGTGTCGGATCCCACACATACCAAGCATTTCAATCATACACACAATATGCTCAATATGTGCAAATACAACATTGCATCACAACAGAACTTTATGACTCAAAGTACTTTATTTAAGAGGCTCCGAAGAGCCATACATAACATATCCATACAAGTAGGGGTCACATGACCCAACACTCAAGTCATACAATCATACAAGCACAAGCGAAAGCTAACATGTCTGAGTACATATAACTTAGAAAATAAAACAGGCTTGGTGTAGCCTGACTATCTACAAGGCCCTTCACAAGCTCAAGGTCTCCGTCTGGGTAGCAAGCTACTCGTCGACGTCAACGTCTATGTAGAACCCATCAGAAGGGGTAGGGTTCTCCTCTGCAACAGTTATTAAGCAAACATGAGTACAAAGGTACTCAGCAAGTCTTACAACAAAACCTATCATACATGCAACATTATCAACAAGGGTAGTGGAGTTCATAGCAGCAAGCCAGCTTTGACTCTTGGCTAACATATACTATGACTCTCAACAGATTGCAAGATAATACTACGTACACGAGTCCTCTACTCACCACAACAATACACCACCGTCGATCCTCTTTCGTCATCCTATGGAAGGCCATCCACGGCACTCACACTTGTCTTGAGGCTTTTAGTAGTATCCATCAACTTGTCTATGAACTGTAAGAGTAACCAAGTAGTCCGTACCGCGAACAACGGCTATTCGAATAGATTGGTAACCCTGCAGGGGTGTACTTCTTCACACACGCTTCCACCACTTATCGCCATTTACTCGACATGTACTCGGCAACCTTCAAGCGGAAGCCCAGCGAGGGTGTCGGCCACGACCTGACTAACTACACTAGTCTCTCGTCCAGGTTTATCGCCTATTTGGGTTCCATCCGTGGGGAGATCCGGCCGGGGTGTCGCTCACGGCGGCAAACGATGTGTACAGGGTTCCCGAGTCACCAAACGAGCGCTCGGTACACCCGGCCATGTACCTGCCGCATCACAGCCCACCCCGAGGGTCAGCGCTGTGCACGACCACCAGTAGGCTACAAACACCAGAAACTAATTGCAACTCCTGGACAAAGGACAAGGGCAGTTAATAAGTCGAGAGGGCTTGGAGCGCCCGGAGCCCAATGCGTGGTAGTAGCTGTAACTTGTTTCACACATACAGATCTCGGGTCCTATGGACGGTTCCAATGAAACAACCCACCACGTACTCCTACATGGCCTTTCATCGATACCTTTACCAAATATGTTCCACACTTCCCTTTCTTTACCGAGTGTGATCATTTCACTCTGATCCATCACCCAGATGAACCAGACCTGACACAACTCTAAGCATAGCAGGCAACATAAACAAATAGCATGGTGGATCACACATCACATGGCTCAATCAACTCCTACACATGCTAGTGGGTTTCAACTATTTACTGTGGCAATGACAGGTCATGCAAGGGAATAGGGTTCAACTACCTCAGCAAGTAGCAGTTCACACGATGTTGCCTTAATGCAGTAAAAGAGAGCAGGAGCGAGAAGATGGGTTTGTATAGGAATGATCAATGGTTGCTTGCCTGACAGAGTGGTTGTCGGGTACTGCTCTTCAGTTGGATACGCAGAAGTATCCTCGGGAGCAGGACCTAACACGGAGAACACCAGCGATACAATCAATAAGCAAACAAATGCAACAATATGATGCATTCTCATGATATGGCAAGATGCATGTGTTTTGGGCTAATGCATCTATAAACAGAAGGGTTTGAGCCCATTTGAATCAAAGATTCAAATTGAAACCCAAACTATTATTTATTTAAGTGCATTATCATCTTTTAATGTGAACAGCAAGGTTAACTTGCTCAAACATGCATGAAACCAGTGCCATTGGAAAGATTGGATTTTTCTGATCAATTTTCATATATAAATCTTTTCCATCTGAGCTACTTTTGAATTTATATGATTTTTTGAAGATTAGAGCATTTCTAGAATCTCCTGAATTGTTTTAAATCAAATAATCCCAGAAAAGCATTTACTGCGTCAGCATGACATCATGATGACGTCAACAAGTCAACAGGGTGGCCCAGGTCAAACCTGACCAGTGGGACCCACTGGTCAGTGTCACAGTTAGTTAACTAACTAATTAAGATTAGTTTAGACACTAACCTAGGTTTGACTAACAGGCAGGGCCCACATGTCAGTGACCCAAGGGGGTCAAACCCTTGGTCAAACGGGGCTAGCTCGCCGGCGTTTAGCCACCGGCGAGGCCAAACGCGGCGGTGGGGTGCAGGATTTGTGCTCCGGTGACCAAAACAACGGCGGAGCACACCTACGGGCAGCTGGAAGTGAGCCGCGTCAAGTGGTGGTGGTGGCTGGCCTCGGGGTCGCCGGAAATGACGCCGGCGACGAGTCCAGCGGCTGCCGGAGTTCGGGTGAAGACGAACTCATCGGTGCGGTGCTCGTGGAGGCGCGTGGATTGATCCTACAACACCTACGCGGGACAGTGAAGCTGGTGGGCACGATGGTCGGGCCGGTAGGTGGCCGGAGCCTCGTCGGCGACGAGCTCCACGGCGGCACGTGCAGGTGAGCCTCGTGCGGTGCATACAGTGCAGGAGAGAGCTAACGGAGAGGGGGAGGACGGAGCTGAGCTCACGGCGGTTGCAGCAAATGTTGAAGCGGGCTCGGGGAAGGTCGGAGCTGAGCGGGGCGGCGATGGCGATCTCTGCGGCCGGAGTTGGGGAAGACGGGGTCGGGGGCGACTCCAGAGCGGACGAGCGCTCGGGGCTCGGCCTGCTCGACGTAGTCGATGACGACGGAGCGGACGGACACGGTGACGGAGCACGGGGACGGCGGTGGACGCGGGTATCACGACGGCGCGGGCGCGGCGGCCTCGGCCATGGTTCGGGGAAGGCGAGGGAGAGGAGCTGGGGAGGAGTGAGCGTGTCTGCGAGCTCGGGGAAGGAATGGGTGGTCGATCCCGACCACCAGAACGGCGAGGGGAGGAAGCAGGGCGGCGGGCAGCTGTGTGGCGCGCGCTGCTGCCGCCGACGAGCACCTGCCTGCCTGCCTGGCCGAGCCAAGCAGCTCGCTGGAGCGGTGGCTGGGCTGGGCCGGCAGGTGGGCTTGTTAGTGGCGCCAGGTAAGTTCTTCTCTCTCCTCTCTTCTCTATTTTAATTCTATTTTGTTTCTTTTTCAACTTTGTTGAATTAGTAAAAATGCTAGAGCATTTTTATAAATCACAAAACTAGTCATGTCCACTGTCTTTAATATGAACAACATGGAACATTTTAGTTTATGAATATTTCGGCACATAAAATATTTTATAGCATTTAAATGCCCAAATGCAATTACAATATGAATTAATCCAGAGACCTTTGGATATCCTAGAAAATTGTGCACCATTTTTGGCAGAGGTTTAAGACCAAGGCAAAGATGATGAACATTTTTGAAGGGCATTTTGGGTACATTGGAAAAGTTTTTATTAAACCCTAGTTGTAAGAAGAGGGGTGGTGGGGTTTCTGTCATTCCCATTTCAAGTTTCTGTGGAAAGTAAACATGATGCACACTCTAGCTAGTCCTAAAGCAAGCACTGACTAGGGATGTGACAACTCACCCCCACTCAAAAGAATCGCGTCCCGAGATTCGGGTTCCTCCATAAAGAGGGTGGGGTACTCAAGTCGAAGACGATCCTCCCTTTCCCAAGTAGCTTCACTCTCGGAATGATGTGACCATTGAACCTTGAGAAACTTGATATTACGACGTCGAGTAGTACACTCGGTTTGATCAAGAATACGAACGGGGTATTCTCGATATGTGAGATTGTCCTGGAGATCAAGCGTTTCGTGGTCCACTCCGCGGATAGAATCCGAGAAGCAACGCCTGAGTTGAGATACGTGGAAGACATCATGAACTCTGGAAAGGTGCGGAGGTAGTTCCAATTGGTAGGCAACTTCTCCTCGTTTGGCAAGAATGCGAAAAGGACCGATGTAACGACGAGCCAATTTGCCTTTGATACCAAAGCGATGGGTTCCCTTAAGAGGGGTAACCCGAAGGTAAGCCTTATCGCCAACTTCAAAAGTCACAGCCTTATGATGACTATCATATTGGCTCTTCTGGCGAGATTGGGCTGTTTTCAATTTCTCACGAACGATGCGAACTTGCTCCTCTACTTCCTGGATCATATCCGGACCAAAGAATTGTCTTTCCCCGGTTTCTGACCAGTTAAGTGGTGTTCGACACCTTCGTCCATATAGAACTTCGAAGGGAGCCTTGCCCAAGTTGGCTTGATAAGTATTGTTATAAGCGAATTCGGCAAATGGAAGACACTTCTCCCAATCCATACCGAAAGAGATGATAGAGGCTCGAAGCATATCTTCCAGAATTTGATTGACTCGTTCCACTTGACCACTTGACTAAGGATGAAAGGCGGTGCTGAAAGAGAGATGAGTCCCCATAGCATTCTGGAAACTTTCCCAAAATTGTGAAGTGAAAAGACTTCCATGGTCTGAGTTAATCTCCAACGGCACACCATGAAGTGATACTATCTGAGAGATATACAAGTCTGCTAGCTGGCTAGCGGTTATACTCTCTCGAACAAGTAGGAAATGGGCTACTTTGGAGAGGCGGTCGATAACGACGAAAATAGCATTATTCCCTTTTCTGGTCCTGGGAAACCCGGTAATGAAGTCCATACCGATCTTATCCCATTTCCATTCAGGAATAGCTAAAGGTTGAAGGGTGCCAGCAGGCCGTTGATGCTCTGCTTTAACTCGACGACAAACGTCGCAATTAGAAATGAATTGTGCGATTTCTCTCTTCATCCTAGTCCACCAGAACCTCTGGCGTAGGTACTGATACATTTTGGTACTACCGGGATGAATTGTGAGAGGAGATTCATGAGCCTCCTTAAGGATCAACTGCCGTAGATGTTGGTTCTTGGGGACCACTAAGCGGTTCTCAAAGAAAACAACACCTTTGTTATTAATGGAAAAACAACCTGTAATTCCTTTGAGAATGTTTCTCTTAATTCGGGAAATCCCTGTATCTTGCTTCTGGGCAGCTATGATTTGATCCGCAAGGGTAGGTTTCGCCACCAAAGTGGAAAGGAATCCTCGAGGAACAATGTGAAGGGTAAGCTTACGAAATTCCTCGTGGAGAAGTGGTTGCCCTTGTTGTAACATCAGGTTGTTATAATAAGACTTACGACTCAGTGCGTCAGCCATGACATTGGCCTTCCCAGGGGTATAAGTGATTCCTAAGTCGTAATCTGTGAGCAACTCAACCCAACGTCTTTGACTGAGATTCAAATCCGGTTGGGTGAAGATGTATTTCAGACTTTGGTGATCAGTGAAGATTTCACAACGATTACCCAGAAGGTAATGTCTCCATGTTTTGAGTGCGTGGACTACATCTGCAAGCTCTAGATCATGTGTAGGATAGTTATCCTCATGTGGACGCAATTGTCGAGATGCGTATGCGATCACTTGACGATCTTGCATGAGTATGCAACCTAGTCCCTGTCGCGAGGCGTCGCAGTAGATAATAAAGTCCTTGGAAAAATTCGGTGGTACCAGTACGGGTGCAGATGTCAGGCGTCTTTTCAGTTCCTGAAAGCTGGACTCGCACTGTGGGGTCCACTCGAACTTTTTATCTTTCTTGAGAAGTTCAGTTAGAGGTTTAGCAACCTTGGAGAAATTTTCGACGAAGCGTCGGCAATAGCTCGCTAAGCCAAGAAAACTCCTAACTTGCTTGACCGATTCAGGGGGAGTCCAATCAAGGACGGCTTGAACTCGCTCGGTATTGACGGCAATACCCTTACCGGAGATTACATGGCCTAGATAGGTCACTTCTGGCAACCAGAATTCACATTTAGAGAATTTGGCATAAAGGCGGTGCTCTCGAAGTTTCGTCAATACCAGCCTTAGATGCTCGGCATGATCTTCCTTATTCTTGGAGTAAATGAGTATATCATTGAGGTATACCACGACGAATTTATCCAAATACTCCATGAATATAGAATTCATTAACCGGGAGAAAGTGGCTGGGGCATTGGTTAACCCGAAGGACATGACGGTGTACTAGTATTGGCCATAACGAGTAAAAAAAGCCGTTTTAGGAATGTCCCCGTTCTTGATTTTGCTTTGATGGTAACCCAACCTCAAATCCATTTTGGAAAAGACTGAGGATCCAGCGAGCTGATCATACAGGTCGTTGATCCTGGGGAGCGGATACTTGTTCTTTATGGTGACCAGATTGACAGGTCGATAATCTACAACCATCTGTTCCGTTCCATCCTTCTTCTTGACGAAGAGGACGGGACAAGCCCAAGGGGAAGAACTAGGACGGATGAAACCCTTTTTCAAGGACTCATCAAGTTGTTTCTTAAGCTCAGCTAGTTCTAGGGGTGCCACTTTATATGGTCTCCTAGAGATTGGGACAGTTCCTGGAATACGATCTATCACGAACTCGACATCTCTGTCAGGTGGAACTCCTAGCAGTTCTTCCGGAAAAACATCTGGGAAGTCACGGACTACCGGGATATCATCGACTTCTGGTAGAGTGCTGGCATTAAGAGAGTAGAGTTGACGCTCAGCCATTCGGGTCAAAACATTGACTGTCTTGCCGGATGGGTGTGTAAGTTGAACGGTCCTAGTGTAGCAATCAATCTTGGCGTAATGAGCTGTCATCCAATCCATACCCAAAATGATGTTTATGTCCGTGGACTTGAGAGCGATTAGTGATGCAAGGAAAACAAGTCTATCGACAAGAATTTAATTCCCATGGCTTACTCTAGAGGTTTGCCATCTAGAGCCGGGAGTTTGAATTTCCATGGTGGTGGGCATGTCACAAAAAGTCAGGTTGTGCGTTCGAGCATAGCTCTCAGATATGTATGAATGAGATGCTCCAGTATCTAAAAGAACAGATGTCGGATGGCAGTTAACAAGAAGCGTACCAAGGACGACGCTAGGATCCTCATAAGCTTCCTCAGCAGAGACATAGTTGACATGACCACGTGCAGTGGGGATTGGCTTGACATAGTTCACCTTGCCGGTTGGCTTACCATGGCCAACGAGTTTTCCTAGCTGGTTCTGAGGACACTCACGCATGTAGTGCCCTGGTTCTCCACACTTGAAGCATGTCACAGTGCCAGTGCGTGGAGCAAAGTTGGTAGGTGGTCCTCCATAAGTCTTGGTAGGTGTATACTGTTGAGTTCGGCGAGGCGCCTCATAGGATGGCCTCGGAGTGTACTTAGGTGGCAAAGCAGTGTTACGAACCCACACACGGCGCTTGTGAGAGCCAGAGCCGGATGAGGAACGAAAATCACGAGGATGCTTGCGTGTGGCTTCGAAATCAGTCTGGCCCGTCTCAGCACTGATAGCTTTGTTCACCAACTTCTGGAAGGAGGTGCAGTCGTGCAGACGTAGATCTCGGCGAAGTTCAGGGCTGAGTCCCTTACGGAACCTCGCCTGCTTCTTGGCATTGGTGGATACTTCCTCAGGTGCATAGCGTGCCAAGTTGCCAAACTCGCGACTATAGCTATCCACTGTTAACCGGCCCTGGGTGAAATTGCAGAATTCCTCCCGCTTGCGATCCATGAGACCTCCCGGAATGTGATGTTCACGGAATGCCTCACTGAACTCAGCCCAAGTAGTGATTTGGCCAGCGAGACGCATAGCATCAAAGTTTTCCCAACAGAGACTGGCAGGGCCCTCAAGATGGTAGGCGGCGTAGGTAACCTTGTCAGCTTCGGCCACACAGGCAGAGTGTAGCTTGTGGGTGATACTGCGAAGCCGGTCATGCACATCCAGAGGTTTAGCGGAGTGATGGAACTTCGGTGGGCACATCTTGATAAAATCATTGATTGACACCACGTCATTCCTCTGACAGAATCCAGTGTTCTGCTCTATGCGTTCCAGTAGACGGTTGGTCTCTCTCTTATTCCGTTCTGCCTCGGGCATAACTTCAGCCAAGGAGGGTGGCTGGGGCATATTTTCATTTCAAGCCCCACTAGCCTCACCCTGCTCCTGAGTAGCAGGAGTGCTGCGAGTGTTGACCATCCTAGGAAAACAAAACAACAGTTTAGATAAGGATGGCAAAAACTTGACATAGGAGTGCAGAATGTAATGGATGACACAGAATGCGGAGATGTTCATCCGTACGACATGGTAATATAGAAACTGCCATATATACACCAGTGGTCATACACACCATACATAGTTTAGTACAAGCCAAGGCTAAAGTACAACTACGGTGAAAGATGATACATCTCATCAGAGGCATTCCAAGCTCCTATACATTATTTAACTACACCTCCGGAACTCAGTACTAGGTAAGTCATATTCCACAAGACGCGCATGACTGTGGAAATACAACTACTACAATACTACTACTGCCACGGTCTAGTTCAGACATTCCCGTAGTAATCTTCGTAAAGATTACCACCGTAGCCTGGAAGTGGAATAGATGGATCTTGAAACTCTCGAGCACTCGAAGGATGTTGACCATAGGGACATGGATGTGGCCTCGGTCCCGATGCTGGTGGTAACCGACGCCCACATGGAGGTGTAATACCCCCAACGTCACGCCAATCCATACGATCAGGCAGACGAGTCCGCACGGGATACAAATCCCGCATATCCAGATATCCAGCGTGCACAGCAGGTGCAAGCCGTGTCAAAGTAGTCCAGTGGGTGGCTCGAGTGTTATACAGCTCCATCCGGAAGGCACGGACCTCACGGTCCCTATCCTCCAGCATCTGGACAGTAGTTTGAAGCAGTGGCTCCTCATGAGCAGCATCAATGTACAGACCAGTGTAGTAGCCTTCCTCTCCAGGAAGTGAGGCTGGCATGTAACAGAACTCAGTGTTCAGCAGCAGGGCATGCCTAGCCCGGAGGATGGTCATCATCGAATAAGCGGCATCCTGCACTGCCATCTCGATAGTAACCCCGGGTCCATAAGACCAATGGATGGGGTCGTTAGCTCCGGGATATGAGGGGTATATCCCGACTGTGCAGAAATACCGACTCTGGTTGAAATCACGATACTATTCCTCCATGGTGTACTTAGGATACCAGCGGTAGCCGGTCTCAGTCAACACACGGACTAGCATGGCCGTGTGACCGGGCACATTAATGCACCGAGTCAAGCGAACCACTTGGTGAGGTGTGCGGCCAGACATCTGAAACACGAAGTAATGCAAAGGCATTAGAATTTCTGGAAGAAATCGGGCAGCATAACAACTGTAAATGCTCAAAAAAGATTTTGAGACATCATACAAATGATAGCATAGCCACTCAACAATATCATATCAAGGTTCCGGGTCCAACTAATCATCATAAAAGAAGGGTAGAAACTGAACTGAGGCTTGAAACCAACAATCCTAAGAGTCTACGGATTGGTAACACGTGAACCTAGTAAGGATGAGAGGCCTAGTCCTAAACCCCCGTACAAAGAATAGGCTGACTCAAATCAGAAGGGCATAAGGTAAAGAAGTAAAAAGAGCCTTACGTTCCCTTCCACAATCAATTCCCCTACATATAACTAAGAATTTTTCTAGACTCAACATCGACCAGTTTGGCTTGAGAAACCTACAGGCAGTCCGGCTCTAATGCCAACGCTGTCAGGGCCCCGATCCTAAGTCACACCGATCTAGCTTGTAACACGTCATATCACTTTGCGGCCTCACGCACGGTATCCCCACGGGTGCCACCTTACCTGGCCCGGGACCGTTGGCGCATCTTGGCACACGTATATGACAGTGTTGCTAGCATCCATATGACAGAGAACCCGGGCCGACATGGCTAGTTATAAACCAAAAGTGGCACTAAATTACAGAGACAGGCATTTATGACCCAGCAACGAATGTGTCGGTCATCAACGTATGAACCCAAGTGGTAGCAAGCTACATGTACTTAAAGGAACAACGCGTGACATTTCCCCTAAGGGACAAACACATGAACGAATAAGGACACATGCCGGCCAGCCTACGTGTTCCGAGCAGTAGCAAGCTACCAAGGCTCATTGGAAGCACTAGGAGGCATTTCCCTGTAAGATAGGCTACCAAAGGAAAATAACTAGGTGTCGGATCCCACACATACCAAGCATTTCAATCATACACACAATATGCTCAATATGGGCAAATACAACATTGCATCACAACAGAACTCTATGACTCAAAGTACTTTATTTAAGAGGCTCCGAAGAGCCATACATAACATATCCATACAGGTAGGGGTCACATGACCCAACACTCAAGTCATACAATCATACAACCACAAGCGGAAGCTAACATGTCTGAGTACAGACAACTTAGAAAATAAAACAGGCTTGGTGTAGCCTGACTATCTACAAGGCCCTTCACAAGCTCAAGATCTCCTTCTGGGTAGCTAGCTACTCATCGACGTCAACGTCTATGTAGAACCCATCAGAAGGGGCAGGGTTCTCCTCTGCAACAGTTATTAAGCAAACATGAGTACAAAGGTACTCAGCAAGTCTTACAACAGAACCTATCATACATGCAACATTATCAACAAGGGTAGTGGAGTTCATAGCAGCAAGCCAGCTTTGACTCTTGGCTAACCTATACTATGACTCTCAACAGATTGCAAGATAATACTACGTACACGAGTCCTCTACTCACCACAACAATACACCACCATGGATCCTCTTCGGTCATCCTACGGAAGGCCATCCACGGCACTCACACTTGTCTTGAGGCTTTTAGTAGTATCCATCAACTTGTCTATGAACTGTAAGAGTAACCAAGTAGTCCGTACCGCGAACAACGGCTATTCGAATAGATTGGTAACCCTACAGGGGTGTACTTCTTCAAACACGCTTCCACCACTTATCGCCGTTTACTCGACATGTACTCGCCAACCTTCAAGCGGAAGCCCAGCGAGGGTGTCGGCCACGACCTGACTAACTACACTAGTCTCTCGTCCAGGTTTATCGCCTATTTGGGTTCCATCCATGGGGAGATCCGGCCGGGGTGTCGCTCACGGCCCCAAACGATGTGTACAGGGTTCCCGAGTCACCAAACGGGCGCTCGGTACACCCGGCTACGTACCTGCCACATTGCAGCCAACCCCGAGGGTCAGCGCTGTGCACGACCACCAGTAGGCTACAAACACCAGAAACTAATTGCAACTCCTGGACAGAGGACAAGGGCAGTTAATAAGTCGAGAGGGCTTGGAGCGCCCGAAGCCCAATGCGTGGTAGTAGCTGTAACTTGTTTCACACATACAGATCTCGGGTCCTATGGACGGTTCCAATGAAACAACCCACCACGTACTCCTACATGGCCTTTCATCGATACCTTTACCAAACATGTTCCACACTTCCCTTTCTTTATCGAGTGTGATCATTTCACTCTGATCCATCACCCAGATGAACCAGACCTGACACAACTCTAAGCATAGCAGGCAACATAAACAAATAGCATGGTGGATCACACATCACATGGCTCAATCAACTCCTACACATGCTAGTGGCTTTCAACTATTTACTGTGGCAATGACAGGTCATGCAAGGAAATAGGGTTCAACTACCGCAGCAAGTAGCAGTTCACACGTTGTTGCCTTAATGTAGTAAAAGAGAGCAGGAGCGAGAAGATGGGTTTGTATCGGAATGATCAATGGTTACTTGCCTGACAGAGTGGTTGTCGGGTACTGCTCTTTAGTTGGATACGCAGAAGTATCCTCGGGAGCAGGACCTAACATGGAGAACACCGGTGATACAATCAGTAAGCAAACAAATGCAACAATATGATGCATGCTCATGATATGGCAAGATGCATGTGTTTTGGGCTAATGCATCTATAAACAGAAGGGTTTGAGCCCATTTGAATCAAAGATTCAAATTGAAACTCAAACTATTATTTATTTAAGTGCATTATCATGTTTTAATGTGAACAGCAAGGTTAACTTGCTCAAACATGCATGAAACCAGTGCCATTGGAAAGATTGGATTTTTCTGATCAATTCTCATATATAAATCTTTTCCATCTGAGCTACTGTTGAATTTATATGATTTTTTGAAGATTAGAGCATTTTCTAGAATTTCCTGAATTGTTTTAAATCAAATAATCCCAGAAAAGCGTTTACTGCGTCAGCATGACATCATGCTGACGTCAACAAGTCAACAGGGTGGCCTAGGTCAAACCTGACCAGTGGGACCCACTGGTCAGTGTCACAATTTGTTAACTAACTAATTAAGATTAGTTTAGACACTAACCTAGGTTTGACTAACAGGCAGGGCCCACATGTCAGTGACCCAAGGGGGTCAAACGGGGCTAACTCGCTGGCGTTTAGCCGCCGGCGAGGCCAAACGCGGCGGTGGGGTGCGGGATTTGTGCTCCGGTGACCAAAACGATGGCGGAGCACACCTACGGGCAGCTGAAAGTGAGCCGCGTCGATTGGTGGTGGTGGCTGGCCTCGGGGTCGCCGGAAATGATGCTGGCGACGAGTCCAGCGGCTGCCGGAGTTCGGGCGAGGACGAACTCGTCGGTGCGGTGCTCGTGGAGGCGCGTGGATTGATCCTACAGCACCTACGCGGGACGGTGAAGCTGGTGGGCACGATGGCCGGGCCGGTAGGTGGTCGGAGCCTTGTCGGCGACGAGCTCCGCGGCGGCGCGTGCAGGCGAGCCTCGTGCGGTGCATACGGTGCATGAGAGAGCTAACAGAGAGGGGGAGGACGGAGCTGAGCTCACGGCGGTTGCAGCAAACGTTGAAGCGGGCTCGGGGAAGGTCGAAGCTGAGCGGGGCGGCGATGGCGATCTCTGCGGCCGGAGTTGGGGAAGACGGGGTCGGAGGCGACTCCAGAGCGGGCGAGCGCTCGGGGCTCGGCCTGCTCGACGTAGTCGATGACGACGGAGCGGATGGACTCGGTGACGGAGCACGGGGACAGCGGTGGAAGTGGCTATCACGACGGCGCGGGCGCGGCGGCGGCGGCCATGGTGCGGGGAATGCGAGGGAGAGGAGCTGGGGAGGAGTGAGCGTGTCTGCGAGCTCAGGGAAGGAATGGGTGGTCGATCCGGACCACCAGATCAGCGAGGGGAGGAAGTAGGGCGGCGGGCAGCTGCGTGGCGCGCGCTGGTGCCGCCGACGAGCACCTGCCTGCCTGCCTGGCCGAGCCAAGCAGCTCGCTGGAGCGGTGGCTGGGCTGGGCCGGCAGGTGGGCTTGTTAGTGGCACCAAGTAAGTTATTCTCTCTCCTCTCTTCTCTATTTTAATTTTGTTTTGTTTCTTTTTCAACTTAGTTGAATTAGTAAAAATGCTAGAGCATTTTTATAAATAACAAAACTAGTCATGTCCATTGTATATAATATGAACAGCATGGAACATTTTTGTTTATGAATATTTGGGCACATAAAATATTTTATAGCATTTAAATGCCCAAATGCAATTACAATATGAATTAATCCAGAGACCTTTGGATGTCCTAGAAAATTGTGCACCATTTTTGGCAGACGTTTAAGACCAAGGCAAAGATGATGAACATTTTTGAAGGGCATTTTGGGTACATTGGAAAAGTTTTTATTAAACCCTAGTTGTTAGAAGAGGGGTGCTGGGGTTTCTGTCATTCCCATTTCAAGTTTCTGTGGAAAGTAAACATGATGCACACTCTAGCTAGTCCTAAAGCAAGCACTGACTAGGGATGTGACATCAACAAGGTAAACTGATACTGATTCGAGAATGGTTAATAAAATCTAAGGCCATTGCATATTAAGGTCAAAATTGTGCTAGCAATATACGAGTCTCATACGATGCCATTTCAACGATTGTACCACAAAAGCTCGAAATGTTACAAGGTTCAAACTCCAGAGTTATATGGCTCAAATTCGAAGATTACAAGGTTCAAACTCATAATATAAATGAAATTCAGCTCATCAGCTGCAAACGCTCGCACTGATCCGTTGTACATGGATATCAGAGAGGTTCAAATTAATATCACCGCTTCTAAGTCTGGCTTCGAAACCTGACAATTTTTGCAAAGGGGTCAGCCACTAAGAAGTCATATATGGGGTTGACACGATGACTTCCAATTACTCTGTCATCTGAAGTTCCAAAATGAAATTCAGCACTTTTGGAGCCTACTCCATTCTGCCGCAGGCACCGGCGCTGATCAACAAACCATTCGGCAAACCTGGCGAATATAATCTCTGGTAAGGTCCCTCTGTAGGAGTTCAAAGTAATTTCTAAGAGATGCAGATCTATGCATTCGACGTGGTTGTTATATTGTATCAGACTATCCACCACTGGGCCTAATCTTATCTGCAAAAGAAGAAAACGTGTTAGTGCCTACATGCAGTTACGAACATTACTACATGCCTAGCTATTTGGTTTACAGGATTTGTAAAATGCACTAACATGCCATCTTCGATCTGACATGATTAACATGGGCATTTGATTACATTCTAGAAAAATGTAGCCTTCTTCACAAGAGGTTGGAGTTGATGAAAAGTTCCCTAAGAAAACTAGTACAGATGAATCCAAAGGAGAAATGCTTATTGATTGTAACCATATGGATCAAGCAACCAATATCGGGGGCATGAATGTACTGAAATCCTCCAAAAGAACCTTCAGAAATCGTAGTACATTGTCATTGTAAACTTGTAAAAAGGTGTCACAAATTGAACTCCCTTATGATTAACATTTAACAGGAAAGGAACATCACCTCGATATATAGCTTCTCCAGGCACGAAAAGCATCTCAGGAAACTAACAACTTGCTCTAGGTCGGGCCCGATAGATTCTAGTGCCAAGACCTTCATTGTGCGTAGTTTTGGGGTCAAGCTTGTCGGAATCTTTTTTTGAATGACAGAAGAACAAACATCTTAAAAATTAGAAATAATGTTAATTTGTAGAAGGAGAGGTAGAAGGCGGTTGTTGTACCTGAACGGGTGTGGATCCAATAATAAGTTCGGAGTATTTGTCAGGCGAATAGCCCACCACTATCAATTTCGGCGCATAAATGACATTGATTCTTGTTGGACCTTCTTGATCAACTACAAGTAACCTCTCAAGTGCAGGTGTGTCCTGGATGACCATACCGTGGTACACATCTTGTGATGTCTTCCCGCCGCACGAGCAACACACATAAATAGTCCGGAGAGTCATGGAGGTGATGTGGAAGGTACTCAACCCATTGATCGCCAGAAGACGAAGGTACTCGAGTGCAGTACAGCCACGAAGTAGGCGATCCATGTCACCCTTTGAGAGGCATACGACGACGAGCTCGAGGTGCTTCACTCATGGTAGAATAAGAGCGGGCGCGTCATTAAGGGCGGGAAATGGTAGTTCCTGAACTTGGTGATGCGTAGCGTGGGCGCGAGGCGGAGTGCGGACGTTGGCAGCGACCACATATGCCCATCATCAAAAGTGAGCTCATCGAGCTGATCTAGGGCGGGGGATAGGAACCAGTCGTCAAGCTTGGCTCAGTCCTTGCCGTTGGAACGGAACTTGCCCATTCTAAGGCCTTTGGTTGGGCCAAGGTGACTGCCGAGGATCTTGGAGAACGCATCGAAGATTTTGCGATAGCCATGGCAGAGCTCGTGGGTGTCGATGAGGTCGAGAGGGCTGAAGTTCCATAGGGGGCGCCACCGTCAGGAAAGG
Organism: Secale cereale; assembly: GCA_902687465.1. NCBI lineage: Eukaryota > Viridiplantae > Streptophyta > Magnoliopsida > Poales > Poaceae > Secale > Secale cereale. Next base: position 360,263,686 of record LR738709.1, read on the forward strand.
ATGGTTGTCTGCGCCCCGTATTTGATTTGGAGGAGGGAGATGATGACTCTTAACATATCATCGGGGAGGCTGCTGATTAAGATTAGGCCTGCTGGAGTCGCTTGTGGTTCTAGCTCGCCCCGCCTCCGCTTGTTGGCTTCCCCGTTCTCCACCTCCGGAGTCTCCTTATCAGCGGCGCTTTCTGATAGAAATGGGAGTACAGGGAATATTTAGTTAAAACGGGGCAATAGAAAAGTGTATTGGTAACTAGAAGTTATTAGATAGGAATATAGTAAGAAAAGGGAGTAACAATTGGTTGCTTAAATACTACACAATTCATTAACATTGCTGGGTAAGTCAACATATGCAGATAGTTGAAAAGAAAACTTACTTCAAAAAAAGTCTAGACATATGATTTTGTCGGGGAAGTTAGCATATATCTCATGACCAGGCCCTTTTATGTGCAGTGCAATTTTAGTGCTAGCTTTCAGTACATGAAACTTCGCAATTTCATTCGAAAAGCCAGTGCCAAAATAGGATTTACCACGTTCATCAAGTATTATGGTAGCAACGATTGTAAATACATGGTTTGTGTGCAGTATGACATCCGTGGAGCCTTGATCTATGTAAAGGGAAAAATTGTGCACTACATATTCTATTGCATAACGAGGGATGTTCTGCAGAAAATGGTAGGATTGTTGAAGAAAATGTGGTAACATGCAAATATGGGCCCAAATTGAAAGAACTGTACAGCAGTTGAAATCGAAGGACAAAAATCTATAATTAAACAGATAGGGAAAACATGATGTCATGGAAAAATAGGAGTAATCAAAAGAACAATACATCATTAATTTGCCTAATATAGAAAGAAGCGGGGCAAAACCCTTAAGGTTTGAACTCTGGGGTGCGCATGAAGATCTCTCCTTCCATCCTGGCTCTTGTACTCACCGATCCCTAAGCCTAGCTCGTCAGATCCGAAGAACAAGGGACACAAAGTTTATACTAGTTCGGGACACCGTTGTGGTGTAATACCCTAATCCAGTGTGGTGTGGTGGATTGCCTTGCAGGCTGATGAAGAACTAGTACATGAACAAACTGCCTCCTAAGGAGACGGGTTCTTACGCTCGGGTGAGCTTGTGGTGTGTGGCCTTCTATCTGATCAGCTCAAGATGAGATGATCCCAATGGTGGTGGCTAGTCCTATTTATAGTGGCCCGAGTCCTCTTCCCAAATATTGAGCGTGAAGGGATCCCACAACGGCCAAATTTGAAGGGGGGAGCTAGTACAAGCTATCCTGACAAAAGGTGGTCTTCGCCTGCCAAAGGCTCTCGTGGTGACGTCGTCGTGGGCTCCGCGATGACCTCCGTTCTGCTGTCCTGCTGGTCTTGGTCTTGTTGCACCGATATGGAAACCTTTGCATGATGCCTCGGGACTCCGCGCTTGCACCTCCTCCTTTAGCACCAAAGTGTTGGAAATATGCCCTAGAGGCAATAATAAATTGGTTATTATTATATTTCTTTGTTCACGATAATCGTTTATTATCCATGCTAGAATTGTATTGATAGGAAACTCAGATACATGTGTGGATACATAGACAAACACCATGTCCCTAGTGAGCCTCTAGACGACTAGCTCGTTGATCAATAGATGGTTACGGTTTCCTAACCATGGACATTGGATGTCGTTGATAACGGGATCACATCATTAGGAGAATGATGTGATGGACAAGACCCAATCCTAAGCCTAGCACAGATCGTGTAGTTCGTATGCTAAAGCTTTTCTATATGTCAAGTATATTTTCCTTAGACCATGAGATTGTGCAACTCCCGGATACCGTAGGAATGCTTTGGGTGTACCAAACGTCACAACGTAACTGGGTGGCTATAAAGGTGCATTACAGGTATCTCCGAAAGTGTCTGTTGGGTTGGCACGAATCGAGACTGGGATTTGTCACTCCGTATGACGGAGAGGTATCTCTGGGCCCACTCAGTAGGACATCATCATAATGTGCACAATATGTGATCAAGGAGTTGATCACGGGATGATGTGTTACGGAACGAGTAAAGAGACTTGCCGGTAACGAGATTGAGCAAGGTATCGGTATACCGACGATCGAATCTCGGGCAAGTGCTATACCGATAGACAAAGGGAATCGTATACGGGATTGATTGAATCCTTGACATCGTGGTTCATCCGATGAGATCATCGTGGAACATGTGGGAGCCAACATGGGTATCCAGATCCTGCTGTTGGTTATTGGCCGGAGAGTTGTCTCGGTCATGTCTACATGGTTCCCGAGCCCGTAGGGTCTACACACTTAAGGTTCGATGACGCTAGGGTTATAGGGAAAGTATGTACGCGGTTACCGAATGTTGTTCGGAGTCCCGGATGAGATCCCGGACGTCACGAGGAGTTCCGGAATAGTCCGGAGGTAAAGATTCATATATGGGAAGTCCTGTTTTGGTCACCGGAAAAGTTTCGGGCGATATCGGTAATGTACCGGGACCACCGGGAGGGTCCCGGGGGTCCACCAGGTGGGGCCACCAGCCCCTGAAGGCTGCGTGGGCTAAGTGTGGGAGGGGACCAGCCCCAAGGGGGCTGGTGCGCCCCCCCCACCAAGTCCCTAGGCGCATGGAGAGTGGAGGGGGGCAAACCCTAGGTCCAGATGGGCCTTAAGGCCCACCCTAGGGCGCCCCTCTCTCTCCCCCCCTCCTTGGCTGCACCCTAGATGGGTTTTTGGGGGCTGCCGCACCCCTAGGGGTGGGAAACCCTAAAGGGGGCGCAGCCCCCCCTTCCCCCTATATATATGTGAGGTTTTGGGGCTGCTAGAGACATGAGAACGTCTCCCTCTTGGCGCAGCCCTACCCCTCTCCCTCCTCGTCTCTTGCAGCGCTTGGCGAAGCCCTGCTGGAGTCCCGCGCTCCTCCACCACCACCACGCCGTCGTGCTGCTGTTGGATGGAGTCTTCCCCAACCTCTCCCTCTCTCCTTGCTGGATCAAGGCGTGGGAGACGTCATCGGGCTGCACGTGTGTTGAACGCGGAGGCGCCGTTGTTCGGCGCTTAGATCGGAATCAACCGCGATCTGAATCGCAGCGAGTACGACTCCTTCATCCGCGTTCTTGCAACGCTTCCGCATCGCGATCTACAAGGGTATGTAGATCCACTCTCCTTTATGCTCGTTGCTAGATTACTCCATAGATAGATCTTGGTGACGCGTAGGAAAAATTTTGATTTTCTGCTACGATCCCCAACAGTGGCATCATGAGCTAGGTCTATGCGTAGTATCTTGCACGAGTAGAACACAAAGTAGTTGTGGGCATAGATCATGTCAATTTACTTGCCGTTACTAGTCTTATCTTGATTCGGCGGCATCGTGGGATGAAGCGGCCCGGACCGACCTTACACGTACTCTTACGTGAGACAGGTTCCACCGACTGACATGCACTAGTTGCATAAGGTGGCTAGCGGGTGTCTGTCTCTCCCACTTTAGTCGGATCGGATTCGATGAAAAGGGTCCTTATGAAGGGTAAATAGAAATTGGCATATCACGTTGTGGTTTTGGCGTAGGTAAGAAACGTTCTTGCTAGAAACCTATAGCAGCCACGTAAAAACTTGCAACAACAATTAGAGGACGTCTAACTTGTTCTTGCAGCATGTGCCGTGTGATGTGATATGGCCAAAAGGATGTGATGAATGATATATATGTGATGTATGAGATTGATCATGTTCTTGTAATAGGAATCACGACTTGCATGTCGATGAGAATGACAACCGGCAGGAGTCATAGGAGTTGTCTTATTTATTGTATGACCTGCGTGTCACTGAATAACGCCATGTAATTACTTTACTTTATTGCTAAACGTTAGCCATAGTAGTAGAAGTAATGTTTGGCGAGACGACTTCATGAAGACACGATGATGGAGATCATGATGATGGAGATCATGGTGTCATGCCGGTGACGATGATTATCATGGAGCCCCGAAGATGAAGATCAAAGGAGCAAGATGATATTGGCCATATCATGTCACTATTTGATTGCATGTGATGTTTATCATGTTTTACATCTTATTTGCTTAGAACGACGGTAGTGAATAAGATGATCTCTCACTAAAATTTCAAGAATTGTGTTCCCCCTAACTGTGCACCGTTGCTAAGGTTCGTTGTTCCGAAGCACCACGTGATGATCGGGTGTGATAAGTTCTAACGTTCGCATACAACGGGTGTAAGCCAGATTTACACACGCGATACACTTAGGGTTGACTTGACGAGCCTAGCATGTACAGACATGGCCTCAGAACACGGAAGACCGAAAGGTCGAACATGAGTCGTATAGAAGATACGATCAACATGAAGATGTTCACCGTTGATGACTAGTCCGTCTCACGTGATGATCGGACACGGCCTAGTCGATTCGGATCATGTATCACTTAGATGACTAGAGAGATGTCTATCTGAGTGGGAGTTCATTAGATGAACTTCATTGTCATGAACAATAGTCTAAGTTATCTTCGCAAATTATGTTGTAGACCAATAACTGCGTTGTAGCTCCCTGTTTAATACGATCCTAGAGAAAGACTAAGTTGAAAGATATTGTAAGCAAGGATGCGGACTGGGTCCGTAGTCCGAGGAGTGTCCTCACTGCTGCACAGAAAGCATACGTCTTTGATGCACCGCTCGATGTGCAAACCCCTACAACGTTGTATGTGGATGTTGTGAACACCTGAGAGACACGTCCTGATGACTACTTGATAGTTTAGTGCACCATACTTTACGGCTTAGAATCGGGATTCCAATGACGTTTTGAACGCCATGGAACATATGAGATGTTCTAAGAGCTGAAATTGGGATTTCAGGCTCATGCCCGTGTTGAGAGGTATGAGACCTCTGACAAGTTCCTTTGCCAAAAAGATGGAGGAGAATAGCTCAACTAGTGAGCATGTGCTCAGAATGTCTGGGTGCTAAAATCACTTGAACCAAGTGGGAGTTAATCTTCCAGGTGAGATAGTGGTTGACAGAATTCTCTAGACACTATCACCAAGCTACTAGAACTTCGTGATGAACTATGACATGCAAAGGATGGAGATGATCCCGGAGCTATTAGCGGTTCTTAAGACCGCGAAAGTAGAAATCAAGAAGGAGCATCAAGTGTTGATGGTTTAACAAGACCACTGGTTTCAAAAGGGTAAGGGCTAGAAGGGAAACTTCATGAATGGCAAACCTGTTGTCGCTCTGATGAAGGAACCCATGGTTAAACCCAAACCTCGAGACTAAGTGCTTCTATTGTAAGGGGAACGGTCACATGGTAGCGGAACTACCCCAAATACATGGTAGATAAGAATAGCTGGAAACTTCAACACAGTATATTTGATATACGTATTATTGATGTGTACCTCACTAGTACTCCTTGTAGCACCTGGGTATTGGATACCGGTTCAGTTGCTATTATTAGTGACTTGAAGCAAAAGCTACGGACTGAACGGAGACTAGCTAAGGGCGAGGTGACGATGTGTTGAAAGTGTTTCCAAGGATGATAAGATCACCATCGCACGCTCCCTCTATTTTCGGGATTAGTGTTGAACCTAGATAAATGTTATCAGGTGTCTACGTTGAGCATGAATATGATTAGATCATGTTCATTGCAATACGGTTATTCATTTAAGTTAGAGAATAATGGTTATTCTGTTTACATGAATAATACCTTTATGGTCATGCACCCAATGGTTTATTGAATCTCGATTATAGCAATACACATGATGATAATATTAATGCCAAAAGATGTAGAGTTAATAATGATAGTACAACTTTCTTGTGGCACTGCCGCTTAGGTCATTTTGGCATAAAATGCATGAAGAAACTCCATGCTGATGGATGTTTGGAGTCACTTGATTTTGAATCACTTGACACATGCGAGCCATGCCTCATGGGCAGGATGACTGAGATCCCGTTTTCAGGTACAATGAAACGGGCAAGTGACTTGTTGGAAATCATACATGCTGATGTATGTGATCCAATGAGAATTAAGGCGTGTGGTGGATATCGTTATTTTCTCATCTTCACTGACGATTTGAGTAGATATGGTATATTTACTTAATGAAGCAAAAGTATGAAACGTTTGAAAGGTTCAAAAATTTCAGAGTGAAGATTAAGAATCATCATAACAAGAAGATCATGTTCCTACGATCTGATCAAGGGGATATTATCTGAATTATGAGTTTGGCAATCACTTAAGACATTGTGGAATTGTTTCGCAGTTGAAGCCCCCTGGAACACCACAGCGTAATGGTGTGTCCGGACATCGTAATCGAACCTTATGAGATATGGCGCGATCTATGATGTATCTTACCGATCTACCGCTGTTATTTTGAGGTTATGCATTAGAGACAGCTGCATTCACTTTAGATAGGGCACCATCTAAGTCCGTTGAGACGACGTCGTATGGTTTGGCAAGAAACCGTAGTTGTCGTTTCTCAATGTTTGGGGCTGCGAGGCTTATGGCTTCAGCCGGGAAAAGCTCGAACCCAAAGCGGACAAAACATCTTCATGGGATACCCACTGGTGACAGTTGGGTATACCTTCTATCTCAGATCCAAGGACAAAAATGTTTGTCGCTAAGAACGGGTCCTTTCTCGAGAAGGAGTTTCTCTCGAAAGAATTGAGTGGGAGGAAGATAGAACTTGATGAGGTTGTCGAACCCTCACTTCAACCGGAGAGTAGTGCAACACAGAAAGATGTTTCTGTGGAACCTACGACAGTTGAAGGGGAAACTAATGATAGTGATCATGAAGCTCCAGATCAAGTTGCTATCGAACCTCGTAGGTCGACAAGGATATGTACTACTCTTGAGTGTGTAACGCCCCGGACACACCCGCCGGTGGTCGTTACTCCTGGCGTGATCTAGACTGGCCTCACATATCCTTATTGATATGAGTAGTCTATCATCCCTAATAAGCCAGGCCATCACAGAGTGGTACGGTGATCTTGTCTTAGAGGTCATGTTGTTGGACAACGATGAGCCTACGAACTATGGAGAAGCGATGGTGGGCCCATATTCCGACAAATGGTTAGAAGCCGAGAAATCCGAGATAGGATCCATGTATCGAAACAAAGTATGGACTTTGGTGGACTTGCCCGATGACTGGCAAGCCATTGAGATAAATAGATCTTTAGGAAGGAAGACGGACGTGGACGGTAATGTCACCGTCTATGAAGCTCGACTTGTGGCGAAGAGTTTTCCACAAGTTCAAGGAGTTGACTACGATGAGATTTTCTCACCCGTAGCGATGCTTAAGTCCGTCGGAATCATGTTAGCATTAGCTGCATTTATGAAATCTAGCAGATGGATGACAAAACAAGTTTCCTTACCAGTTTTCGTAAGGAAAGGTTGTATATGATACAATCAGAAAGGTTTTGTCGATCCTAAGGATGCTAAAAGATATGCTAGCTCCAGCGATCCTTCTATGGACTAGAGCAAGCATCTCGGAGTCGGAATATATGCTTTGATGGAGTGATCAAAGTTTTTGGGTATACAAAGTTTGTTAGAAACTTGTATTTGCAATAAAGTGAGTGGGAGCACTACAACATTTCTGATAAGTGTATGTGAATGACATATGATTGATCCGAAATGATGTAGAATTTCTGGAAAGCATAAAGGGTTGTTTGAAATGAGTTTTTCAAAGGAAGACCTAGATAAAGCTGCTTACATATTGGGCATCAAGATCTATACAGATAGATCAAGACGCCTGATGATACTTTCAAAAGAACACACACCTTGGCATGATTTTGAAGGAGTTCAAAATAGATCAGTCAAAGAAGGAGTTCTTACCTGAGTTGTAAGGTGTGAAGTTGAGTAAGACTCAAAGCTTGACCACGGCAGAAGAAAGAGGAAGGACGAAGGTCGCCCCCTATGCTTTTGTCATAGGCTCTATACGGTATGCCATGCTAAGTACCGCACCTGATGTGTGCCTTGCCACATGTCTGGCAAGAGGGTACAAAGGTGATCCAGGAGTGGATCACTAGATAGTGGTCAAAATTATCCTTAGAGGAATAAGGAAATGTTTCTCGGTTATGGAGGTGATTAAAGAGTTCGACGTAAACAGTTACGTCGATGCAAGCTTAGCACCTATCCGGGTAACTCTAAGTGGAGATACCGGATACGTATAATGGAGCAACAGTTTGGAATAGCTCCAAGTGGAACGTGGTAGCAGCATCTATAATATGACATAAAGTTTTGCGAAGTACATAGGGATCTGAATGTTGCAGACCCGTTGACTACAACCTCTCTCACAAGCATAACATGATCAAACCCAGAACTCATTGAGTGTTAATCACATATTGATGTGAACTAGATTACTAACTCTAGTGAACTCTTTGGATGTTAGTCACATGGCGATGTGACCTGTGAGTGTTAATCACATGGCGATGTGAACTAGATTATTGACTCTAGTGCAAGTGGGAGACTGTTGGAAATATGCCCTAGAGGCAATAATAAATTGGTTATTATTATATTTCTTTGTTCACGATAATCGTTTATTATCCATGCTAGAATTGTATTGATAGGAAACTCAGATACATGTGTGGATACATAGACAAACACCATGTCCCTAGTGAGCCTCTAGACGACTAGCTCGTTGATCAATAGATGGTTACGGTTTCCTAACCATGGACATTGGATGTCGTTGATAACGGGATCACATCATTAGGAGAATGATGTGATGGACAAGACCCAATCCTAAGCCTAGCACAGATCGTGTAGTTCGTATGCTAAAGCTTTTCTATATGTCAAGTATATTTTCCTTAGACCATGAGATTGTGCAACTCCCGGATACCGTAGGAATGCTTTGGGTGTACCAAACGTCACAACGTAACTGGGTGGCTATAAAGGTGCATTACAGGTATCTCCGAAAGTGTCTGTTGGGTTGGCACGAATCGAGACTGGGATTTGTCACTCCGTATGACGGAGAGGTATCTCTGGGCCCACTCAGTAGGACATCATCATAATGTGCACAATATGTGATCAAGGAGTTGATCACGGGATGATGTGTTACGGAACGAGTAAAGAGACTTGCCGGTAACGAGATTGAGCAAGGTATCGGTATACCGACGATCGAATCTCGGGCAAGTGCTATACCGATAGACAAAGGGAATCGTATACGGGATTGATTGAATCCTTGACATCGTGGTTCATCCGATGAGATCATCGTGGAACATGTGGGAGCCAACATGGGTATCCAGATCCTGCTGTTGGTTATTGGCCGGAGAGTTGTCTCGGTCATGTCTACATGGTTCCCGAGCCCGTAGGGTCTACACACTTAAGGTTCGATGACGCTAGGGTTATAGGGAAAGTATGTACGCGGTTACCGAATGTTGTTCGGAGTCCCGGATGAGATCCCGGACGTCACGAGGAGTTCCGGAATGGTCCGGAGGTAAAGATTCATATATGGGAAGTCCTATTTTGGTCACCGGAAAAGTTTCGGGCGATATCGGTAATGTACCGGGACCACCGGGAGGGTCCCGGGGGTCCACCAGGTGGGGCCACCAGCCCCAGGTGGCTGCGTGGGCTAAGTGTGGGAGGGGACCAGCCCCAAGGGGGCTGGTGCGCCCCCCCACCAAGTCCCTAGGCGCATGGAGTGTGGAGGGGGGCAAACCCTAGGTCCAGATGGGCCTTAAGGCCCACCCTAGGGCGCCCCCTCTCTCTCCCCCCCTTGGCCGCACCCTAGATGGGTTCTGGGGGGCTGCCGCCACCCCTAGGGAGGAAACCCTAGATGGGGGCGCAGCCCCTACCTCCCCCCTATATATATGTGAAGTTTAGGGCTGCCCAGAACAAGTTTTGACCTCGGTCGATTGGCGCAGCCCTACCTCTCTCCCTCCTCGTCTCCCGCAGCGCTTGGCGAAGCCCTGCTGGAGTCCCGCGCTCCTCCACCACCACCACGCCGTTGTGCTGCTGTTGGATGGAGTCTTCCCCAACCTCTCCCTCTCTCCTTGCTGGATCAAGGCGTGGGAGACGTCACCGGGCTGCACGTGTGAAGAACGCGGAGGCACCGTCCGTTCGGTGCTAGGATCTTCGGCGATCTGAATCGCGGCGAGTACGACTCCATCAACCGCGTTCTTGAACGCTTCCGCTTAGCGATCTACAAGGGTATGTGGATCCAACTCTCCCCTCGTAGATGCATCTCCTAGATTGATCTTGGTGAACGTAGGAAAATTTTTGTTTCCCATGCGACGTTCCCCAACAGCTGTTGGAAATATGCCCTAGAGGCAATAATAAATTGGTTATTATTATATTTCCTTGTTCACGATAATCGTTTATTATCCATGCTAGAATTGTATTGATAGGAAACTCAGATACATGTATGGATACATAGACAAACACCATGTCCCTAGTGAGCCTCTAGACGACTAGCTCGTTGATCAATAGATGGTTACGGTTTCCTAACCATGGACATTGGATGTCGTTGATAACGGGATCACATCATTAGGAGAATGATGTGATGGACAAGACCCAATCCTAAGCCTAGCACAGATCGTGTAGTTCGTATGCTAAAGCTTTTCTATATGTCAAGTATCTTTTCCTTAGACCATGAGATTGTGCAACTCCCAGATACCGTAGGAATGCTTTGGGTGTACCAAACGTCACAACGTAACTGGGTGGCTATAAAGGTGCACAACGGGTATCTCCGAAAGTGTCTGTTGGGTTGGCACGAATCGAGACTGGGATTTGTCACTCCGTATGACGGAGAGGTATCTCTGGGCCCACTCGGTAGGACATCATCATAATGTGCACAATATGTGATCAAGGAGTTGATCACGGGATGATGTGTTACGGAACGAGTAAAGAGACTTGCCGGTAACGAGATTGAGCAAGGTATCGGTATACCGACGATCGAATCTCGGGCAAGTGCTATACCGATAGACAAAGGGAATCGTATACGGGATTGATTGAATCCTTGACATCGTGGTTCATCCGATGAGATCATCGTGGAACATGTGGGAGCCAACATGGGTATCCAGATCCCGCTATTGGTTATTGACCGGAGAGTCGTCTCGGTCATGTCTGCGTGTCTCCCGAACCCGTAGGGTCTACACACTTAAGGTTCGGTGACGCTAGGGTTGTAGAGATATAAGTATGCGGAAACCCGAAAGTTGTTCGGAGTCCCGGATGAGATCCCGGACGTCACGAGGAGTTCCGGAATGGTCCGGAGGTAAAGATTTATATATAGGAAGTCCTATTTTGGCCACCGGAAAATGTTCGGGATTTTTCGGTATTGTACCGGGAAGGTTCTAGAAGGTTCCGAAGTGGGGCCCACCTGCATGGGGGGACCCACATGAACGTGGGTAGTGGGGGCAAGGCCCCACAACCCTGGTCAAGGCGCACCAAGATCCCCCCTTAGAAGGAATAAGATCATATCCCGAAGGGATAAGATCAAGATCCCTAAAAAGGGGGGATAACAATCGGTGGGGAAAGGAAATGATGGGATTTCTTTCCCCCACCTTTGCCAACGCCCCAATGGACTTGGAGGGCAAGAAACCAGCCCCCTCCACCCCTATATATAGTGGGGAGGCGCATGGGAGCCGCACCCCAAGCCCTGGCGCCTCCCTCTCCCTCCCGTGACACATCTCCCTCCTCCCGCAGCGCTTGGCGAAGCCCTACTGGAATCCCGCTACTTCCACCACCATGCCGTCGTGCTGCTGGATCTCCATCAACCTCTCCTCCCCCCTTGCTGGATCAAGAAGGAGGAGACGTCCCCGCTCCGTACGTGTGTTGAACACGGAGGTGCCGTCCGTTCGGCGCTAGGATCATCGGTGATTTGGATCACGACGAGTACGACTCCATCATCCCCGTTCTCTTGAACGCTTCCGCTCGCGATCTACAAGGGTATGTAGATGCACTCCCCTTTATGCTCGTTGCTAGATTACTCCATAGATAGATCTTGGTGATGCGTAGGAAAAATTTTGATTTTCTGCTACGATCCCCAACACAAAGGGGGAACTGGCACTCTGCACCCGCTGGCGCCCGCCTAGCCTTGGTCGTCACTGCTCACGTCACGAGGACCTCGCGAGGTGTCCCTCGCCTCGATGTCTCCAATCCTCATGAGCCGGCCTAGTGAGGCCGCCCCAGGGGATGCCTTGTATCGTCCGCCTCGCGAGGCTTGGCCCCTCGCGAGGGTCTTGAGTGGTTGCTGGAGATGTTGGGCCGTACCAGGCCGCCTGATGAGCCATGCCCTGGGCCGCAGGCAGGCAAGTCTGGGTACCCCCGTTCCCAAAACACTAACAGTAAGCCCCAGGCCCAAGGTGCGCTCGGGCATGGCTTCGCGGCGAAGCCAAGGGCCAAGTGTGGAGCGCCGCGGGCCCAAAAACCCTATGGCCTTGACTGACACGTGGCAACTGACGGGATGTGGGCGTCTCCACTTCCCCATATAGCCTCGATTTTCACCCGGCCGGATGGCCACTGTTACCTGTGCAGCTCTGCCTCCTTTGCCAGCGGCGTGCCCTGCGGTTTCTTCGTCTTCTGAACCTCCTTCCCTAGCTTGATTCATCACCAACTTCCTCTGTCAACATGGCCTCTGGAAGAGAGAGGGAAGAGGGGCGGAGCCTTGTGCCTCGGCTCCCTTGCCGCCAGTCTTCAGGCCCGCCACCGAGCGGTCAGTGGTGATCAATGAAGAGATGATGGATAAGGTGCACCCAGCACTTGCTGCTAATTCCAACGAGTGGGGGCGACGATGGCTTGGCCCGCTTCCCGCGCCGAGATTGATAGGTTGGCCACTGAGGTCCCCCTCCATCTTCACGCCCTTTGGGCTGGCCTGATCACTCCCTTCTCTAATTTTTTAATGCGGTGCTCTCGCATTACCAGATCAGCGCGCTGCATCTTGATCCTCAGTCCATCGACCTCCTTGCTGTTTTTGCCTTTGTCTGTGAGGCCATGGTGGGCGTTGCTCCCTCCGTGGCCTTGCTTCGCCACTTCTTCTCGTTGCATCTGACGAATGCGCTCCAGTGCTCCCGATGCTTGTCCTTCCAGACCATCGTGGCGATGGCTGGCCTAGGCATCGACTTCGACCTTACGATGATTGTTGGCGGCTTCAGGAAGCGGTGGGTGTTCATCGATGTCAAGGTGCGCAGCCCCCTGCTGCTTCCACCACGGATTCTGGCCTCTCCGAGCTCCGTCTGGGGCCACGCGAGGCTCGCGGACTGGAAGCTGGCTCCCGTTTGGCTCCGGTTCGCCAAGCTGCAGAGGCTTGGAGTGATGGTGCCTATGGTGGCAAGGGAGTTCATCCAGCGCCGCATCGCCCCACTTCAGCGCCACTCTCGGCCGATGTGGGCCTTCTCCGGCCCAGGGGACCGCATGAGGCTCCAAGCGTCTGTCCTCCCTCACGAGGTGCGGCGCATGGTGCTCGAGGTCCTGACGGGTGATCCGACGCCAGCCCGCCTGCCGGAGGAGGGTTGCCTCCTGTACTATTGCTCAAATAGGGTGGAGTTTGTGAGGCAGATGCTCTCCTTTGATGAATGTGGGCTTCGTCCGATCGGCCTTGTTGGGTCTCGCGAGAACCCTGTCTGTGTGGCTCCCTTGCCTGCTGCTGTTGAGGCGGTCGTCCCAGAAGTGGGCGCAGGGGGACGACCACTACTAGGTGCTGGTGACGCCTCTACTTCTGCATTAACACCTCCCAAGATTCCTGAAGTGCCGCCCTCCGGAACTCAAGAGAATCGCCTGGAAGGGGCGGCTGAGGTGCAAGTGTCGCCTGATGCTCCCGAGGCCGAAGCTCCCATGGCCTCTTTGCATCGTCCTGAGGTGGGGGCAGGGGCTCCGCCCAACCTAGCGCCTCTGGTGGCGCCTCGTCCGGAGATGCCCCGGTTGTGCCTGATGTCACCGATCGCTTCCGGGGCTTCGGCCGGCTCCGGCCGAACTTCGAAGCTCTTCGCAGGAGGAGGAGGTCCCCCAGCTGTGGTGATGTTGCCTTCCGACCACTAAAGCTGAGGAAGTACTTCGCCATAGACGAGTGAGTAGCTTATCTTCGTAACTTATTGTGTGTTGCCTTCCTTCCTAACCATGATTCCTCAGGGACCCTCCTGCCAAGGCGACGGCGCCTATCGGGAAACCGGCCCCTGCGGCCCCGAGTTGTTCGTCAGCCCTGAGTGCCCTCAGTCGATGTGCCACCTCTGGCGTGAGGCCATCCGCGAGGTCGGATGCGCCGGCCTGGCGCCATGACCCCGCGTTCTGGCCGCTCCTTCTTCGCGGCTTCGCACGGGGACCGGGGGGTGTGCCGAGGGCTCCCCCCATAGTCGTTGAACATAGCGGGGCCGCCTTGGCCCTGGCGTCTTCTTCAAGTGGTGGGTCCCAGCCCCTCCGGGCCCTGGCCGGGCCTGAGAGACGACTGAGGCGGAGGAGACCCGGGCCCCGCCTCCGGGGGAAGACGAGTCTCCTCAGGCCTCTTCAACTGTTCTTGGCGCCGAGGAGGGCCCTGGCCTTCTGTTTGAGTCAGCACGCCGGCGCGGAGCCGCCCGCCGTGAGCTTCTCCGAGAGGCGATGAATGTGTTGGGCCGACTCGGGGAAGAGCTTGAGGGAGTCGACGCCTGTCTTGAGGCTGAGGATCTCCAACTATTGGACGAGTGGCGCTGACTGGGGTGGCCATTAACCTCGGGCGCGTTCAGCACAAGCGCGCCAATGCGAAGGCAGACACGGCCCTCGCATCCTCGCAAGAAGCCTGCTCCCAAGCCCTAGAGGAGGCCAAGGAAGCCAACACCCGCCGTGAGGCTACAGTGAGGCGCCTACTGGAGCTTCAGGCTCAGAACGCCAACTTGGAGGAGCGAGCTGAGGCGCGCAAGACCGCCCTGACATTGATGAGGGAATGCCCTCCAAGGAGGCAGAGATCTTGTGGCGCGAGCGGTTGGAGGTGAGGGAGCGCCACATGACCCTGGCCGAGGATGCCGTCTCCGCTCGCTAGGCCAGGGTCCAGGAGGAAATCGACTGGACGGTGGCGGAGGCCCGCGCGGACCTCGCCGAGGGGTATAACTTGAAGTTGGAGCTCCAGCGAGCGGAGGCCGACGGGAGGACTGCTGCCCTCAGGACGAGTCTGAGAGAAGCGGAGCTGCGTGAGAGGGCCGCCGCGGCAGCTCAGTCTTCCGCCCAGGCTGAGCTGGCCTCCATGCAAGCAGACTTGGCCTTGCTACGGCAACGAGTTGATGATGCCGCAGTTCTTGTGCAACAGAGAGAGGACGAGGCTGGCCGTCGACTACTGTTGCAGCACGAGCATGTCCCCATGCTGCGCACTCTTCGGGGGAAGGCCAACCGGGCGTTGGGGGCCATCTGTGAGGAGAACGCCCTCGATCCCCACGTGGAGTATTACACCGGTCATCTTGTATTCTTCACCGGGGTTGTGACGCGTCTGGAGAACCAGGCCGTGAGGGCCCATCGCCTTGTCGAAGAGAAGATTCGGAGCCTCCTGGGGCGCGCGTTCTCCCGGGTCTTCAGGTACCTCCAGAGCATTGATCCTCACTTTGATTTCGACGCTGCCATCGCCCCCGTGCCTGGGGCTGTCCGAGACAACTTGGCGCACTGGGTGGACGACCATGTGGATGCTTTGGTCCAACCCTTCGCCACCGACGATGACAAGACTGTGGTCGTGGCGGATGAAGGCGACGTGGTTGAAGATAATGGAGACGTGTCCAGCGACAGCGCTGGCAGCGCACATGAGAGCGACTCGGACAGCGCGGCGAGCGATGTGTCCGGTTGAGATTGTGCTCTTTTACTCCGACCCTGCACGCAGAGACTCGAAAGAGGCTCCGTAGGGTGTGAGAGAATTTCTATGGGGGGTCCCCCTATGCGTGTAAACTGGTATTCCACTTTTCCTTCCATTGGTGCTTGAATCTGAACCTGGGACATGCGTCCTCGAGCTTCCCGAGCTTAGTTGCCATCGTATTTCACTTAGATCTTACCTGTCTTCGCGCGGGTTACGAAGCTGTGGGTTCGCCTCCTTCCTAGAGTGGATTGATGGCGGTCCGCGGCCGTGAGCCTCCTGAGAAATGCGTGGCTCTGCTCCGGGGAACAGGGCCAGGGGTGTTCCGCTGGCCACGACAGGATACCTACGCGGCAAAATTACGGCACGTAGGCTCTTGCCCGTGGGGGTCCTACCGAGGTTGCTACAGTACGCCAAATGAGTTTGGCCTTCAATCCCCGAGCCGGAGGGCCCGAGGTAAAATCTTCACGACAGCCAAAGGCGGTAAAATTCAGCAGAAATCAACGAAAATCCCCCCCCCATTTCGGCAACAAGCAAGACTTCAAGTTCAATTCGGAAGACACGGTGAATCCAATTACAAAAAGGAAGGTGAGGAAAGCAAATAGCCGTGTCCGACACCTATCTAGTCTTCAGTCTTCTCACCAACGCGGAGCTAAGTGCTGCCACTAGGATGTGGGAGGGAGCCCCCGAGGCCCAAGGGCGGCTCTCCTGAGACTCCGGGGCGTGTACAGCCCCACTCATTATTACGTGAGAGTGTCACGGGCGGAGATCTTCACAGGCGCAAGCCTTACTTGATATCGCCAGATGAGGGCCCCGCCTTGCATCACCCCCACCTCTATTGGGGCGACCGGAAACCAGGACAGGACCAAGGAGGCAAAGGGGGACGCCAACGGCGCCCTCAGCGACCACGGGCCCTCTGCCAGGGGGAAGCTTGGCGAGGCTCGCCCCGACAGAGGACCTACTTTTGCATACTTCCCTGCTCCTCGTGTCGCTGGGGAGGCCGCGGCTCTAGGCCTTCCACACACAACCCCAGCGTTTTGCTCCGGTTGAGGCGGAGCGGCCGCTCTCAGATCGTCGACCATCGCCGTGGTCTGATTCACTTGTAGTCCATTGTTAGCGTACACGTGCTGCTATGATACCTGCTATGCTCTGTCGTCATCACTGAAGGGGTCCACGGTGTCCCCGGGCGACTCATGGTAATCTTCTTCCTCGAACGCCTCGCCGTTCCATCTCGGCCCGAGGAAGGCATTGGGGCCTTCCCCGAACACGTATGCCAGGTTCACCATGCGAGGCACGTAGGCTTCATCGGCAGTCCCACCAAGGGCACCGCCTACGTGCCCCGAGCCTTGAGCCCCCGGCTGCAGTATCTGGCCCTGGCGGCCGCTGGGTTGTACCCCGGCGTACCCTCGCGAGAGGCCACCAGCTCTTGTTCCTGCTGGTGACGAAGTCGCTGCTGTCGTGAGGATGGCGCCAGCGCTCCTGTTGGTGTCACCACCTACGACTTGGGGCGGGGGTGAGGAGTAGAACGGCAGCGCGCCTCTGCAAGTGCAGCCCAGTAGTTCAGCGACGCGTTCCAGCAACACGTCGCGGCCGCCCTCGGCAAGCCTGCATCGTAATAGTTCCCACGCCATGATGAGCACAGCCCTCGTGTTCGCCTGCTCCAGTCAGGTGTAGGGTGTTGTAGATGCGGCGTGGTTTGCAGATTGTGTCACGGAGCGCGCGCGCTGGGATGCAGAGGCGGTGGTCGCCGGCCTACGCCGCCTGCGGCTAACTGCGCTGGGCGGTGCGGGGGCCGCCTGGAGCACGGGGTTGAGGTCTCCATGGGTGGACGGTGCCGCCCGCGCAGGCTGGGTCACCCAGCGGTCGGCATGAGCTCCTTGATCATCAGCCGTCGGGGTTGCAGAGCGGTGACGGCACGAACGACAGAAGAAAAGATCCGGTGCACCCCTACCTACCGCGCCAAATGTCGGATCTCGGGTTCCGGCAAAACCCTTAAGGTTCGAACTCTGGGGTGCGCATGAAGATCTCTCCTTGCGTCCTGGCTCATCTACCCACCGATCCCTAAGCCTAGCTCATCAGATCCAAAGAACAAGGGACACAAAGTTTATACTGGTTGGGGCCACCATTGTGGTGTAATACCCTAATCCAGTGTGGTGTGGTGGATTGCCTTGCAGGCTGATGAAGAACTAGTACATGAACGAACTGCCTCCGGAGGAGAGGGGTTCTTGCGCTCGGTTGAGCTTGTGGTGTGTGGCCTTCTATCTGATCAGCTCAAGATGAGATGATCCCAATGGTGGTGGCTAGTCCTACTTATAGTGGCCGGGGTCCTCTTCCCAAATATTGAGCGGGAAGGGATCCCATAACGGCCAAATTTGAAGGGGGCAGCTAGTACAAGCTATCCTAACAAAAGGTGGTCTTCGCCTGCCAAAGGCTCTGGTGGTGACGCCATCGTGGGCTCCGCAATGACCTCCATTCTGCCATCCTATTGGTCTTGGTCTTGTTGCACCGATATGGAAACCTTTGCCTGATGCCTCGGGACTCCGCGTCTGCACCTACTCCTTTAGCACCAAAGGGGGAACTGGCACTCTGCGCCCGCTGGCGTCGGCCTGGCCTTGGTCGTCACTGCTCATGTCACGAGGACCTCACGAGGTGTCCCTCACCTTGATGTCTCCAATCCTCACGAGCCGGCCTAGTGAGGCCGCCCTAGGGGATTCCTTGTGTCGTCCGCCTCGTGAGGCTTGGCCCCTCGCGAGGGTTTTGAGTGGTTGTTGAAGATGTTGGGCCGTACCAGGCCGCCTGATGAGCCATGCCCTGGGCCGCAGGCAGGCAAGTCTGGGTACCCCATTCCCAGAACGCTGACAGCAGCGTCGAGAAAGTCGATAGCGATAGGCGGCGGCAATCGGAAATGGCGAAATGCGGTGGGATTTGCCGGCAGCCTCGAGGCGGCGGCAGGCGTCGAGCTAAGTGTTTACCATCGCGATAGGCGGTGCCATGGCATAGACACGGAGGAGCTTATGAATGTGTGAATGGGGAACATACTGGAGGGGCCGAGTGGGTGGCGGGCAGGGTGAGGGTTTTTGTGACGTGGGGATGGTGAGGGTTTTCTTTTTTGAATTGGGTGGTGAGGATTTTCTGTCCCACAAAGAATTTTGGGGGCGACGGTTTGCTAGAGCAAACCATGTGTGATTGACACAACAGGCAAAATGAAAGTCATGGCACATGGTTCTAATTCTGGGAACCGTGTGTGATGGACGTACTACCTCCGTCCTGGTTTATTGGTCCCCCGTTGTAATTTTTACCAAAATTTGGCGAAATATTTAACATACTCAGACATAGATAATAAGCGTACACGTACATAAGCATAGTTCAACCGTCATTAAGCATACTCAAGCGTACATAGTTCGATCCATCCCACATCTCATCTCACATGTGGCTAGCATGATCCTGAAGCTTCTCCAGGTACTCAACGTACGCGTCGTGCGCCACCCTGCGAGAATACTTCTGCTTGAAGGAGCCATCGACCCGTCCTCTTGCATGCGCCAGAACACTTAGATACGCGTCATGAAGTTTGTGGTTGCCAAATGGGCATCCATAGCCGTCGTTCTAGGTCCTAATACGCCTGTTATGCATTTCCGCATAAAGCTCCCTCGGGATTCGCCTCTTGTACCTCCTCTGGGCATCTCCATCCTCGTTGTCCACATCATCAGACAACACCTATACAAATAGTAAAACAAATTTGGCATCAAATCATGGATTACATGCCATGAAGTAGGATTAGGAATTTATGGCTATTTATTTATACATATCCAGAGATTGTAGTTTGATTTTTAAGCACAGTCGTCTATGTACAGACCAATCTTGAAGAAAATAATGGCACAAACATATGTCGGTCATTCAAAATCAATTTTCAAGTCCTAGCTAGGAATTATTCGCACGAACACTAACCCTATTCGGATTGCTAGCAGAAATCAATTGCACAGATGAAACAACTAATCACTTATCACCTATACCATTCAAACAATCAATACACTACATGGATCTAACGAAACTTACTCAGATTTCATGGATTGGGAGAACATAACCACAAGATTTCTATTCCAAAAATGGGGAGGCAGGAGTAACCAGAGAAACCATATGATCTATTTGAGACATAAATGGGTATAGATGACTAACCAGCTGTCCGTCGTTGTCGCAGTCGTCGCCGGAGTGGTCGCCGAAGTCGGTGTGGAACTCCGCCTCCGGCTGTGGAAGCTCGACACCATCGACGACATTAGGGTGCAGCGATAACTCGCCGGCGGTGATGGAAACCTCTGTCTCCATCTCCACATCGTGCTCTGGTGCTTTAGCAGCCCCGGCGTCGCCACTCCCTCGGATGGGGCGCTTTGGCGGCATCCTCTGACGGCTTTGAGGACTGAGAGCGACGTCGAGGATGCAAGTGTAGATAGAGGATTGTGTGTCCGTAGCGAGGATGGGGGTGCGGCCGCTCGGGCGCACCATTAAAACGGAGTTGTGGGAGTTGTGGGAGAGAGGCGGGCGGCGGTCAAACTGATGGCTCGCCTCCCGGTGAACCTGCGCACCGGACTACTGGCATTCCTACCAAAGTTTCACACTGCTACTCGCACACCTCCCGATGACACTATGTAGCGAGCACGCCTCCGTCAATTCACACACCTGCAAGCATGCCTCCCCGTCTACCTGCGTGGCGGACTGCTCACATGTGTCCCGTCAATTCACGCCTGCTCGCACGCCACACGGATCGCGCGACGGCACGTATATTGTTTTTCTATTTGGATGATTAATGTTGCCGCTTTATTGCTTAACCGAAGCATGGCACGTATCCATTGTTGGTCTAACGCTCAAGGTTCGAATAAATAATCCGTTTGGGATATTGGTTCCCAATTATTAATAATCCCCCGTCTGTAATTAGATAACGATTACATCAAAACTGGTCTCAAATTTGACAAAATAAAGTACAATGTGTCGGATCTTGGGTTTCGGCAAAACCCTTAAGGTTTGAGCTCTGGGGTGCGCACGAAGATCTATCCTTCCGCCCTAGCTCGTCTATTCAACAGACCTTAGCCAAGCTCGTCAGATCCGATGAACAAGAGACACGAGATTTATACTGGTTCGGGCCACCGTTGTGGTGTAACACCCTAATCCAGTGTGGTGTGGTGGATTGCCTTGTAGGCTAAGGAACGGCTAGTACATGGATGAACTGCCTCCTGAGGAAAAGTGTTCTTGAGCTTGGGTGAGTTTGTGGTGTGTGAGAGTTCTCGATGATCCGATCCCCCTCTATGATGGTGGCTAGTCCTATTTATAGTGACCCGGGTCCTCATCCCAAATATTGAGCGGGGAGGAATCCCACAACGGCCAAATTTGAAGGAGGACAGCTAGTACAAGCTATCCAAACAAAAGGTGGTCTTCGCCTGCCAAAGGCTCTGGTGGTGACGCCGCCGTGGGCTCCGCAATGACCTCCGTCATGTCGTCCTGCTGGTCTTGGTCGCGTTGCACTGATATGGAAACCCTTGCCTGACGCCTCAAGACTCCGTGCCTGCACCTGCTTCTTTAGCACCGAAGGGGAAACTGGCACTCTGCGCCCGCCTGGCATGGGTCGTCACTGCTCACGTCACGAGGACCTCGCGAGGTGCCCCTCGCCTTGATATCTCCGATCCTCACGTGTCGGCCTGGCGAGGACGCCCCAGGGAATGCCTAGTGTCGTCCGCCTCGCGAGGCTTGGCCCCTCGCGAGGGTCTTGAGTGGTTGCTGAAGATGCTGGGCCGTACCAGGCTGCCTTGCGAGCCATGCTCTGGGCCGCAGGCAGGCAAGTCTGGGTACCCCCGTTCCCAGAACGCCAACAGTAGCCCCCGGCCCAAGGTGCGCTCGGGCTTGGCTTCGCGGCGAAGCCAAGGACCAAGTGCGAAGCGCCGTGGGCCCCAAACTTGCGGTCCTGACTGACGCGTGGCGGTTGATGGGACGTGGGCGTCTCCACTTCCCCATATAGCCTTGATTTTCGCCCGGCCTACGGCCACTGTTACCTGCTCGACTCTGCTTCCTCTGTCAGCGGCGCGCCCGGCGGTTTTCTTCATCATCTGAATCTCCTTCTCCGGACCGATCCAACACCGAATCCCTCCGTCGCCATGGCTTCTGGTAGAGAGAGGGAAGGGGAGCGGAGCCCAGCGCCTCGGCTTCTTCGCCGCATGTCTTCATGCCCGCTACCAAGCGGTCGGTGGTGATTAAAGAAGAGATGATGGAGAAGGTGCGCCCGATGCTCGCCGCCATCTCCAATGAGTGGGGGGCGACGGTGGCCTGGCCTGCTTCTCGCGCCGCGATTGGTCCGCCACAGAGGTCCCCTTCATCTTCATGCCCTTTGGGCTGGCCTGATTCCTCCCTTCTCTGACTTCTTCAATGCGGTGCTTTCGCACTATCAAATCAGCGCGCTGCATCTTGACCCTCAGTCCATTGTCTGTCTTGCCGTCTTCACATTGTGCCCTCCGTGGCCTTGTTCCGCCACTTCTTCTCGCTACATCTGACGGATGCACTCCAATGCTCTGGATGCGTGTCCTTCCAAACAATTGCGGCGACGGCTAACGCGGGCATAGACTTTGACCTTGAGTCGATCATCGGTGGCTTCAGGAAGCAGTGGGTGTTCGTCGATGTCGGGGTGCGCAGCCCATGCTGCTCCCGCCCCGGAGCCCGGCCGCTCCGAGCTCTAGCTGGGGCCATGTGAGGCTCGCTAGTCCGAAGCTAGCTCCTGTTTGGTTCCGATTTGCCAAACTACGGAGGCTTGGTGTGACGGTGCCGATGGTGGTGAGGGAGTTCATCCGGTGCCGCGTCGCTCCACTCCAATGCCATTCTTGGCCGATGTGGGCCTTCTTCGGTCACGGGGACCGTATTAAGCTTTGGGCGCCCGCTCTTCCTCCCGAGGCACGGCGCACAGTGCTCAAGATCCTGATAGATGATCCGTCGCCAGCATGCCTACCGCAGGAGAGCTGTCTCTTGTACTGTTGCTCAAACAGGATGGAATTCGTGAGGAAAATGCCCTCTTTCAACGAATGGGGGCTTCGCCCGCCTGGGCTTGTTGGGCCTCGCAAGAACCCAGTCTGTGTGGCTCCCTCTCAGCGCTACCGCCGAGGTGGTCGTCTCGGAAGTGGGTGCTGGGGGATAGCTGCTGCCGGGTGTTAGTGGCATTGCCGCCTTTATTCTGGTACCCCCTGAAGTTCCTAAAGCGCCACCCTCCGGAGCTCAAGAGAATCGCCCGGAAGGGGTGGTTGGAGTGCAAGTGCCTTCGGATACTCCTGAGGCCGAAGCCCCCGTGTGCTCTTCGCATCGTCCAGAGGAGGGCGCTGGTGCGTTGGAGGGCGCATTGCCTGGAGACACCTTGGTTGCGCCCGATGTTGCCGACCGCTTCCGGGGCTTCGGCCGGCTCCGGCTAAATTTCGAAGTTCTTCGCAAGAGGAGGAGGGTCCCTGGTGGTGGCGACGCCGCTTCCCGACCGCTGAAGCTGAGGAAGTTCATCGTCATAGACGAGTGAGTAGCTTGCCCTTGTGACCTCTTGTGTGTTGCCTTCCTTCCTGACCTTGATTCGTAAGGACCCTGCCTGCCAAGACCACGACGCCCACCGAGGAGCGGGCTTCTGTGGCCCCGAGCCTTTCGCCTGCTCGAGGTGCCCTTGGGCGATGCGCCTCCCTGGCCGTGAGGCCGTCCACGAGGCCAAGTGCACCAGCTTGGCGCCTCGACCCCGCGTTCTTGCCATTCCTTCGCCGCGACCCCGTCTGGGGGCCGGGGAGTGTGCTAAGGGCTCCCCAATGGTCATCGAATGCGCTGGGGCCACTTCGGCTCTAGCATCTTCTTCTGGCGGTGGGTCCCAGCCCCTCTGGTCCCCGGCAGAGGCCCGAGAGACTCCTGGGGCGGACGAGATCTCGGTTCCGCCTCCGGGGAGAGACGGGTCTCCTCAGACTTCTTTGACTGCTCCTGGAGCCGTGGATGGCCCTGGCCTCCTGCTCGAGTCGGTGCGCAGGCGCGGTGTTGCCCGTCACGAGCTTCTCTGGGAGGCGGCGGACGCGTTGGGCTGGCTTGGGAAGGAGCTCGATGGGGTTGACGCTTGTCTTGAGGCTCAAGGTCTTCAACTGCTGAACGAGTGGCGCCCGCTAAGGGTGGCCATCAACCTCGGGCGCCTCCAGCATGAGAGCGCCAGTGCAAAGGCAGATGCGTCCCTCGCTACCTCACGAGAGGCATGCTCCCAAGCCATGGAGGAGGCCCGGGAAGCCAACGCCCGTTGTGAGGCCGCGGAGAGGCGCCTCTTGGAGCTTCAGGTCTTGAATGCCGACCTAGAGGACCGCGCTGAAGTGCGCAGGGCCGCCCTGGCGTCGATGCAGGGGATGCCCCTCGAGGAGGCGGAGGTCTTGAGGTGCGAGGAGGCGCTGATGCTGGAGGCCATGGAGCGCAGCCTGGAGCTTGAGCGGCTGGAGGCGATGGAGCGCCACGTGACCCTGGCTGAGGACACCGTCTCCGCTTGCGAGTCCAGGGTCTAGGAGGAGATCGATCGGAGGGTGGTGAATGCCCACGCGGACCTCGCCAAGGGGCATAACTTGAAGTTGGAGTTCCAACGAGCGGAGGCCGACGGGATGACTGCCGCCCTCAGGACAAGGCTGAGAGAGGCAGAGCTGCGCGAGAGGGCCGCCGCGGCAGCCCAATCTTCTGCCCATGCCGAGTTGGTCTCCGTGCAGGCAGAGTTGGCCTCGCTCCGGAGGCGGGTTGATGAGGCTGTGACCCTTGCACGACAGAGTGAGGACGAGGCCGGCCGTCGACTCGTGCTGCATTACAAGCATGGCCCCATGTTGCGGACCCTTCGGACAAGGGCGAACCGGGCGATGGGGGCAATCTGTGAGGAGAACGCCCCCGACCCCCATGTGGAGGACTACGCTGGTCATCTTGCTTTCTTCACAGACATCGTGACGCGCCTGGAGAACCGAGCCGTGAGGGCCCGCTGCCTCGTTGAAGAGAAAAGCCAGGGCCTCCTGGATCGTGCGTTCTCCCGGGTCTTCAGATACCTCCACGGCATTGATCCGGACTTTGACTTCGATGTTACCATTGCCCCAGTGCCCGGAGCTCTCCGAGACAACCTGGCGCACTGGGTGGATGACCATGTAGATGCCCTAGTCCGAGCCTTCGCCACCGATGATGATGATGTCGTGGTCGTGGCGGATGAAGGAGGCGTGGTCGAAGACGCTGGAGATGTGTCCAGCGACAGCATTGGCGGCGCATATGAGGGTGGCTCGGACGGCTCGGCGAGTGACATGTCTGATTGAGCTCATATTCATCTCACCTGATCCTACACGTGTAAACTTGCAAAGGGCCCCGTGGGGTATGAGAGCATTTTTACGGGGGGAAACCCCTATGTGTGTAAATTAGTATTCCGTTTTCTTCCTTTTTGTTTGGTGATTGAATCCGAACCTGAGGCGTGTGTCCTCAAGCCTTTCTAGCTTAGCTTTTGTAGCGCCTTATCTAGATCTTGCGTGTCTTCATGAGGGTTACGAGGCCGTGGGACCGCCTCCCTCCTGAGGTGGACAGCTGTCAGTCCGCACCGTAGGCCTCCTGCGCAGTGCTTGGCCCTGCTCCGGGGAACACGGCCAGTGGCGTTCCGTTGGCCGCGATAGGATGCCTACGCAGCATAATTGCGGCGCGTAGGCTATTGCCCGGAGAGGGTCCTACCGAGGTTGCAGCGGCATGCCAAGTGGGATTGGCCTTCCAGCCCCCAGGCCTGAGGACCCGGGGTAAGGTTTTCGAGACAGCCAAAAGTGGCAAAATCCAGCAAAAATCAAAGAAAACTTCCCCCATTTTAGAAATAAGATAGACTTCAAATTCAACTCGAAAGACACGAAGAATCCAATTACAAAAAGGAAGGCGGGGAAAGCAAATAGCCACGTCCGGCTCCTATATAATCTTCAGTATTTTCACCAGTGCGGAGCTAAGAATTGCCACTAGGACGTGGGAGGGAGCCCCCGAGGCCCGAGGGCGGCTCTCCGGAGACTCTGGGGCGTTTACAGCCCCACTCATTATTACGTGAGAGTGTCACGGGCGAAGATCTTCACATGCCTGAGCCTTACTTCATATCGCCAGACGAGGGCCCCGCCTTGCGCTACCCTCGACCTCCGTTGGGGCGATCGGAAACCAGGACAGGACCAAGGAGGCAGAAAAGGCGACGCCAGCGGCACCCTCGGCGACCACGGGCCCTCTGCCGGGGGGAAGCTTGGCGAGGCTCGCCTCGACAGAGGACCTACTTTCGCATACTTCCCTGCTCCTCGCATCGCTGGGGAGGCTGCGACTCTAGGCCTTCTACGCGTAGCCCCCAGCGTTCCGCTCCGGTTGAGGGCGGAGCGGTCGCTCTCAGGTCTTCGACTATCGCCGTGGTCTGATTCACCTGCAGTCCATTGTTAGCGTACGCCTGCTGCTGTGATACCTGCTGCGCTCTGTCGTCGTCGCTGAAGGGGTCCACGGCGTCCCCGGGTGACCCGCGGTAATCTTCTTCCTCGTGAGACTTGCCATTCCATCTTGGCCAGTGGAAAGTATTGGGGCCCTCTCTGAAAACGTGTGCCAGGTCCACCACGTAGGCTTCGTCGCCAGCCCCACGCCTTGAGCTCCCAGTTGCAGCATCTAGCCTTGGCGCCCGCCGAGTTGAAACCCGGCGTACCCTCTCGAAGGGCCGCCGGCGTCTTCTCTTGCTAGTGATGAGGTTGTTGCAGTCGTAAGGAGGACACTAGCGCGCCTGCTGGTGTCACCGGGTCTTCCAATCGTTCCAGAGGGTGGCAATGCCGGCCTAGGCCTCACCAGCGCCCCACCTGCGACCTGGGGCGGGGTGAGGAGCAGAACGGCGGTGCGCCTCCACAAGCGCAACCGAGTAGCTCAGCGACACGTTCTAGCAGCACGTCGCGGCCGCTCTCGGCCAGCCTGTATCGTAATAGTTCCCGCGCCACGATGAGCGCAGCCCTCGTGTTCGCCTGCTCCCATCGGGTGTAGGGTGCTGTCACCGCGGCGTGGTTTGCAGAGCCCGCCACGGAGCGCGCGCGACGGGACCCCGAGGCGGTGGCCGCTGGCCCGCGTCGCCCGCGGCCGGTGCCTCCGGGCGGTGCTGGGGCAGCCTGGAGTGCAGGGTCGAGGTCTTCGTGGTTGGGCGGTGTCGCCCGCGTAGGCCAGGTCGTCCAGCGGTTGGCATGAGCCCCTGGTCATTGGCCATCGGGACCGTGAGGCGATGACGGTGCGGACGCCGGAAGAACAGATCCGGTGCACCCCTACCTGGCGCGCCAAATGTCGGATCTTGGGTTCCGGCAAAACCCTTAAGGTTCGAACTCTGGGGTGCGCACGAAGATCTCTCCTTCCACCCTGGCTCGTCTACTCAAGAGACCTAAGCCTAGCTTGTCAGATCTGACGAACAAGAGACACGAGATTTATACTAGTTCGGGCCATTGTTGTGGTGTAACACCCTAATCCAGTGTGGTGTGGTGGATTGCCTTGTAGGCTAAGGAAGAGCTAGTACATGGATGAACTACCTCCTGAGGAGAGGTGTTCTTGAGCTCAGGTGAGCTTGTGGTGTGTGAGAGGTCTCGATGACCTAATCCCCTTTTATGATGGTGGCTAGTCCTATTTGTAGTGACCCGGGTACTCTTATCAAATATTGAGCAGGAAGGAATCCCACAACAGACCAATTTGAAGGGGGACAGCTGGTACAAGCTATCCTGACAAAAGGTGGTCTTCGCCTGCCAAAGGCTCTGGTGGTGACGCCTCCGCGATGACCTCCGTCCCGCCGTCCTGCTGGTCTTGGTCTCGTTGCACCGATATGGAAACCTTTGCCTGACGCCTCGGGACTCCGCGCCTGCACCTGCTCCTTTAGCACCGAAGGGGAAACTGGCACTCTACGCCCGCTGGCGCCCACCTGGCGTGAGTCGTCAATGCTCACGTCACGAGGACCTCGCGAGGTGCCCCTCGCCTTGATATCCCCGATCCTCACGAGCCGGCCTGGTGAGGCTGCCCCATGGGATGCCTTGTGTCGTCCGCCTCGCGAGGCTTGGCCCCTCGCGAGGGTCTTGAGTGGTTGCTGAAGATGCTGGGCCGTACCAGGCTGCCTTGTGAGCCACGCTCTGGGCCGCAGGCAGGCAAGTCTGGGTGCCCCCATTCCCAGAACGCCGACACAATGCCACTTTGTATTGGTGTCCATATGACAACACGATAAGTTTCATGAACTTCAAATAAGTTTTGGATGTACTAGAATTTAAAAATCAAGATTCTCACTGTTTGAAATTTGTTTCACGGGGAGTAAACATGCACCCAATGAGACACATGTGTTTTTGCAATCCATTTAGGTGCACTGTCACGTGTGCATGTAACTCAAATTTGATTTTTGCACATTATACCCGTAGAAAATCAATCAATCATTGTACTAAAACGTCTTAATGATCTCTGTGATTTTTTTGAAATTAAAACGTCCTCCTTTGGTAACATGTATGTTCACGGTGGGATAATTAATTTAACATGCATTGTAGTTGCGGTGGATTCACGTTGTGTGTGTGGGTGTGTGCGTATGGGGTGGCGGGTGGCTCGCAGTACACTACGAGTTGTGAGCTACTGTGTGGGTTGGTCGTTTTGTTAGGCGGGCCGGTGCCACATCAGAGTCGTGAAATCATTATTTAAAACATTACACAACTCTTTCATACATAAATGTTTTGGCCACATTCATTCGATGGTTGTCCTACACGACACTCGATACTTGTGTGTGACGCTTTCTATGGGCCCGCGAGATCGTCGTCCATCACTTTGACGAACAACCAACAGTGAGGTTAATTTGACCAGCAAGGTAGAATCTTTTTTGTTTGTGTTAAGGTGGTATATAGTACACGTCGAAGATGTGGGAGGGGACTAGCATATATACTATATGTACGCGTCCGTGAACAAGTACACCTCACTTAGTGTCGGGACTTTTTGGTTACTGAGGCACGTGCCACATCAAAATTGTGAAATTGGCTATTCAAACATCACACAACACCTTTTTGGGCCACATGCATATCCTAGCTAGGACACTCATGTGTGACGCTTCCATCTGTGGGCCCACGAGGCCATCGTCGATGCATGCATGCATCACTTTGACCTACATAGGGAGAGGTTAATTAATTTCACCATCGATGAGGATTCTTTTGGGTTGTACATATATTATGGCAGGAGCATATAGTATACTGTGAAGAGGGGGGAAGGGGACCATCATATGTAGTACGCTTGATATGAACCTCACTCTGTGTGGGTGCATGGTTTACGGTTTTTGAGGCATGTGGCACATCAGAGTTGTGCATTTTGGGTATTCAACATATATATGTTTGGCCCACATGCAAAGCGGTGGTGGTTGTCCTCTCGCACCCACTTAAGCGGTTATCGGCGATATCGATGCTTTCCATCTGTGGGCCCGCTTGGTCCATCACTATTTTTTTGCCTGACAACAAGAGAGGTTAATTTGACTTAGGAGGGGATTATTATTTTTTCTCTGGGATGACATGCATGATACAGTTTGAGCACACACACATGCATGTGTACGCATGAATCCCTCCCATCGAGTCAAAGTGGCTAGTACAACGACACATCATGAACCGATCTCGCTCTGTGTGGGGAGCTAGTGTACGATTTTTGACACACGCGCCACATCAATGTTGTGTATTCAAACATGCATGCACGCATCACCTCCATACATATGCATGTGTGGTTGCCTTCAAACTATACACTCCCTCGCGTGGTTATCGGCGACAAGCCTATATAATTGTGGGCCCGCATACGTGGACATCCATGATCACCTTGACAAACAACAAGATAGGTTACCATGGCGGATTCTTCATTTGGTTCGTGTTATCGTAGTATAGGTCATGGTGAGATTCAGACCTAATTAAGTTTGAGCGCATATACTATGCACGCATGCATGCATGAATCCCCGTCGTTGGCTTGAAGTGTGGTGTAACATACATATGCATTGTTAACCTAACCCTCACTCAGTGTGGGGATTTCAAGTTCGAAATCACGGTGCCACATCAAAGTTGTCCCGCTGTTACTCAAAAACACACCTCTCCATACATATGTTTGGGACACACGCATGTAGTGGTTGTCTTCAGGGACTAGCTACTTGCGTGATTATTGGCGAGCTAGCCCATCTTCGAGGTCACATGGACGGCCATCACTTTGACCAACAACAAGAGAGAGGTTGTACGACCAAGGTGGATTATTCTTGGTCCATTTTACGATCTATCTTGGTGAGATATATGATTATCTGGCCCCCCGACTGAAAGTGAGTGTGTGGGGGTGCTACTTCACACTTTGCTAGGTGAACCACGGTTGGGGGGCATGCATTCATAGCTTAGGATTCCCTTCGTGGCGACACGAGGGGGGTGGGGGCTGCTAGCTACTTCGCACTTTGCTAGGTGACCCTCGGTTTGGGGGGAGGGGGCATGCATTCATAGCTTAGGATTC
>LR738709.1:360294172-360310683 GCA_902687465.1 Secale cereale
AGGATTCCCTTCATGCCGACGCGAAGGAGGGGGGCTGCTAGCTACTTCGCACTTTGCTAGGGTGAACCTCAGTTGCGGGGGGCATGCATTCATAGCTTAGGATTCCCTTCGTGCCGACACGAGGGAGGGAGCTTCTAGCTACATCGTACTTTGCTAGGTGAATGAACCTCGGTTGGGGGTGCATGCATTCATAGCTTAGGATTCCCTTCGTGCCGACACGAGGGAGGAGGGGGCTGCTAGCTACTTCGCACTTTGCTAGTTGAACCTTAGTTAGGGGGAGGGTGCATGCATTCATAGCATAGGATTCCCTTCGTGCCGACATGAGGGGGGTGGAGCAAGCAATATCATGCGCTTTGCGAGAGAGGTGCACATCAAAGTTGCATTTGGTATTTGGAAATCAAACCACCCTTTTGATACATAAATTTGGTCCACATGCAAGTGTATTCGTGTTCTGACCCTCCCCCACGTCATTTTTCGCCAAATTTATGAACATTAGACAAGTCGGATGACGCAACAGACACGGTTCACTCAAACTAACCGTGTGACACGCCGGTGCACCTGTCACTCACACATCCGCACAGTACATTGGGCTCCACGATGCTCCCCCTCTCAAAAATATATGCCCGCCTCGAGGGTTTTTCTGTTTCATAACACACGGTTGTTATCTCTGGACCGTGTGCGATGTTTCTTGTTCCCAATCCCGCCTGCATCCCTAGAAAGTATCTACCTGCCTCGAGGGTTTTTCTGTTTCATAACACACGGTTGTTATCTCTGGATCGTGTGCGATGTTTCTTGTTCCCAATCCCACCTACATCCCTAGAAAATATCTGCCCGCCTCGAGGGTTTTTCTGTTTCATAACACACGGTTGTTATCTCCGGATCATGTGCAATGCACTATCATCAAATTTTTCAATAGCCCAGCATTTCACTCCCGTGTTTGACTCCCACGTAGTAAAATTTTCAGTACCCGCATCATTTCCTCAAACACCCCCCTGTCGGTGTCCTGGGAACCAGGGTACCTAGACTTGCCTGTCTGCGGGCCGTGACGCGCTCCTACAGTGGCCTGGTACGGCCCAGCTGATCGACCAGCTGCCCAAGACCCTCATGAGGGAGCTAAGCCTCGCGAGGAGAACAACGTCAAGATCCCCTCAGGAGCGGCCTCGGCAAGGTGCTCCGGAGGGGCGGAGAATCCAAGGCCAAGCCTGCCTCAGGAGGAGGCAACGACGTAAGCAGTGACGCACCGCGCCAGCGTCCGCCAGCGGTGCAGTTACCATTTTGGTGCAAGGGAGACAGTGCAGCCGTAGGTTCCCGAGGAGCGGGAAAAAGGTTTCCCCATTGGTGCAACAAGACCGAAGACCGCAAGGACGGCAAGGAGGATGTCACCGCCAAGCCCACCGCCGCGTCACCGCGTGATCCTTTTGCAGGAGAAGATTGCTTTTGTCAGGGTAGGAATGTCCTTGTGTTCCCGCTAAAAAATGGTCGTTGTGGGATCCCTTCCCGCCTAAACATTTCGGGGGAAGAGGACCCTGGCCGCCTATATAAGTAGCTAGGATCCCCGCTATGAAGGGAGAGAGGCAGATCCATAAACTCTGCCATCACGCAAAGGAGCAAGAATACTTGCCTCCTGACCCTCCTGAGCTCAGGAACCATTGTAGTTCATATTCCAGCCCTCCCAAGGCCAATCCACCAAAGCAGGAAGTAGGGTTTTACACCACGTGGTGGCCTGAACCTGGGTAAACTCTTGCGTGCTACACTTGTTGTTTGCTTGAATCTCTTCACTAGGCGAGGGCGAGACGCTAGGTAGACGTGAGTGGGAGAGAACTTCATTCACGCCCCTGTGTTCGAACTTCTTGGGTTTTGCGAAGCCCTAAATCCAACATTTGGCGCGCCAAGTAGGGGGCGTGTCGAAATCTCGCCACTCCGACGACCTCGCCTCCCCTCTCCTGTTCCGCGCCGCCACGATGACTGCGGCCTGCCACATCCGCGTGGGGGCTGACACCCTCCCCGTCGATCGAGCAGTACCGGCGGACCGCGCCACCCGTGGGCGCTCCTCCTCCTTCCCCAATGACATTCTTGCCGGCCAGGCCACCGGAGGGCGGCCTGCTCCGCCACTCCCGCCTCATGTGGCCTCGCCAGTCGCGCTCTTGATGGCACGACGGCTGCCCCGGCACCGGCCGTCTGCTGGAAATCACGGGGCGTGAACGGCCCTCAGCGGTGGGCTGCGGGGCGTCGTCGGCAGGGAGCTGCCCTGCCGCGGGGTCGCCTGCATCCTCGGAGGGTCCCAAGCGCTGGCGTCGGCCCGACACATCAAGTCGCACTTTGGGCAGGTTGGGGCTGCCGCCCAGCCGCAGGAGGCCTCGCGGGCACAGAGCATGCAGGGGCACAGCATCACCTTAGGCCCTAGCGACCTGGCCTCAGAAGCGGCCGGCACTAGTGTTCTCCCCACGGTGTGCACGCCCACCATCTGCGGGGTGGCCGTGATGAGGACCCTCATCGATGGCGGCGTCGGGCTCAACATCCTCTCCCCCGAGGCCTTCGGTCATCTGCATGTGTCCTACAGGCAGCTCCTCCCCACCAAGCCCTTCTCAGGGGTCGCGGACTCGGCCGTTCCGCTTGGCCAGATCCGCCTCCCAATCACCTTCGGCACACCGGCTAACTACCGGACTGAGCTCATTGACTTTGACGTCGCGCCCATCCACCTGCCCTACAACGCCGTCCTCGACTTCCCAGCCTTGGCGAAGTTCATGGCGGCGACTCACCCTGGCTACAACATCGTCAAGATACCCGGGAGCAGCGGTGTCATCACCGTCAAAGGGGACCCCAAGGCCGCCCTTCAGGTCCTCGGGCGCGCTTATAGGGCTGCTGCCGCAGCTCACCCAGGAGCAAAGGGGGCTCCGGAGGCGCCGGAGGATGCGCCTGCCAAGAAGAAGCAGCTCTTCTCTCAGGACCCCGCCGAGACAAAGCAGGTGCCCGCTGATGAAGAAGGCTCAGGAGCCACCTTCACCATCGGTACGGGCATGGATCCTGAGCAGGAGGCAGTGCTGGTCAGCTTCCTCAAGGCCAACAAGGTCGTGTTCGCCTGGAAAGCCGCAGATTTGGTCGGGGTGCCTAGGCACGTCATCGAGCATCACCTCACGGTGTGCCCCAATGCGCGCCCTATCAAGCAGAAGGCGCGCAGACAAGCCCCGGAGAAACATGCCTTCATCGTTCAGGAGGTTAGGAAGCTAGAGGAAGCAGGCGTCGTACGGGAAGTACGACACCCGGAGTGGCTGGCCAACCCCGTCATAGTCCCGATGAAAGGAGGCAAGGAGCGCATGTGCGTCGACTTCACGAGCCTCAACAAGTTCTGCCCTCAGGACCCGTTCCCCCTTCCGCGCATCGACCAAATCATGGATTCAATGGCTGGGTGTGACCTGCTCTGCTTCCTCGATGATTTCTCGGGCTACCACCAAATCAAGATGGCGGTGGAAGACATGGAGAAAACGGCATTCCTGACCCCATGCAGGATCCACTGCTACACTTGCATGCCTTTTGGGCTGAGGAACGTGGGCGCCACCTTCCAGCGCCTGATGCACATCACCCTCGGCCCTCAGCTCGGGAGGAATGTGGAGGCCTACGTCAACGACATCGTGGTTAAAACCAGGGAGGCTAGGACTCTCATCCAGGACCTAGAAGAAACGTTCGCCAACCTGCGCAAGGTGAAGCTGTGCCTCAACCCGGAGAAGTGCGTATTCGGTGTACCCTCCGACAAGTTGCTAGGGTTCCTGGTTTCGCACCGGGGCATTGAAGCTAATCCGGAGAAGATCAAGGCCATCGAGAGAATGAAGCCGCCCACGAACCCGAAGGAGATGCAGAAGCTCGCGGGGTGTGTAACGTCCCTAGGGCGCTTCATCTCTCAGCTTGGGGAACGCGCCCTCCCGTTCTTCAAGCTCATGAAGAAAAAGGGGCCCTTTGAGTGGACTCCGGAGGCTGATGCCGCCTTCCGGGACCTCAAGGAATACATCACCAGCTCGCCGGTTATGGTAGCGTCGCGACCCCTAGGGCCCATGACTCTCTACCTCGCCGCAACGCCTCACTCCGCCAGCGCAGCACTAGTCATGGAGCGCGAGGAAAGGCCCCGAAGCCCAAGGCCACCGGGCGGTTCAGCATCTTCAGGGCCCACGCCGCCCCCTGACGCAACCCCAGAGGTAGATTCGACCACGGGCACTGACGGCCCCGCCACTCAGCAAGAGGCACCCAAAGTTCCTGAAGCGCCCATGGACCCTGCTGCGCCGACCCTCATGGAGCACCCGGTGTACTTCGTCAGCACCATACTACGCGACGTGCACTCGCGCTATCCAATGCCTTAGAAGCTGCTCCTGGAGCTCCTCGTCGCCTCCTGGAAGCTGCGCCACTACTTCCAAGGCCATCCTATCAAGGTCGTTTCATCATATCCTCTTGAGAAGGTACTGCGGGGTCCGAATGTCGTCGGGAGGGTCGCCGAGTGGAACATCGAGCTTCAAGCATTCTAGTTGGAGTTCAGCACCACGCGAGTGATCAAGGGAGCGGCTCTGGCAGACTTTGTGGCGGAGTTGACTGACGCGCCGGAGCGGGGGGCTAGCGAGGACCGCTCGCTGGCCCCCGGTGATGAAGCCCCAGACGGATGGGTGGTATACTTCGACGGCGCCTTCTCGCGCCTTGGTGCGGGGGCTGGCGCTGTGTTAGTATCTCCCACTCAGGATAAGTTGTACTACGTTATGCAGCTTTGCTTCCAGCAAGGCGAGAAGGTCTCCAACAACATCGCAGGGTACGAGGGCCTAATCGCCGGGCTCAAGGCCGCCGCTGCGCTAGGGGTCAAGCATCTCACCATCAGGGGTGATTCGCAACTCCTCGTCGACTTCTCCAACAAGAAATACAAGCCCAAGGACGAGCACATGGAGGCATATCTGGAGGAGGTGCGCAAGATGGAGAACCGATTCCAAGGGCTGGAGGTGCAGCACGTACCAAGATGCACCAACAAGGAAGCGGATGATATCGCCAAACGAGCCTCCAGGCGAGAGCCACAGAGGCCGGGCATCTTCGAGGAGCGACTACTCAAGCCGTCAGCAGCACCGCCAGCCCATGAGCCGGCATCCCCTCCGCAGGGGTTACCTGTGGCGCCTCCGGACGGCGCCCCGCCCTGCGGACGACCCTTCGGAGCCCGCCTACTGCTCGCCGCGGAGCCCGAGGAGGGCTGCTAGACCCAAGAGCTCAATATGTACCTGCAACACGACACCCTGCCGGACAAGGAAGAAGACGCAGAGCACGTGGTCCGATAGGCCTCAGCTTACTGCATCCAAGATGGCGAACTCTACAGGAGGCGCCCCAACGACGTCTCGCTAAAGTGCATCTCGAGGAAGCAAGGGCGCAAGCTCTTGGCTGACATCCACGGTGGAGACCGCGGTCATCACTCGTCGTCCCGCACCCTCGTAGGCAAGGCCTTCCGCAGCAGGTTCTACTGGCCCACGGCGCTCAACAACGCCACGGAGCTTGTGCGGGCTTGCGAGGCGTGCCAGTTTCACGCCAAGCAGATCAACCAACCGGCGCAGGGCCTCCAGACGATTCCGCTCTCCTGGGTATTGGACATCCTGGGTCCACTTCCCCGGGCAGCGGGAGCCTACCGCTTCCTGTACGTCGCCCTCGACAAATTCACCAAGTGGGCGGAGGTGGAGCCTGTTCGCGCGATCCCAGCCGGGTCGGCTGTCAAGTTCATCCAAGGCCTCGTGAGGCGATTCGGGGTCCCCAACTGCATCATCACGGATAACGGTTCGCAGTTCACAAGCAATCTCTTCAGGTCATATTGTGCTAACCTTGGAACACAGATCTGCTACGCTTTAGTAGCTCACCCTAGGAGCAGCGGTCAGGCCGAGCACGCCAACGTGGAAGTCTTGCGTGGCCTCAAGACGCGCAACTGTAAGAAGAAGCTTGAGGCTTGCAGCAGGGGCTAGGTCGACGAGCTCCAGTCCGTGCTATGGTCAATCCGAACCACTTCCACCAAACCCATGGGGGAAACTCCTTTCTTTCTCGTCTATGGGGTGGAGGCGGTCCTCCCTCACGAGGTCAAGCATCGCTCCCCACGGGTCTTGGCCTTCAATGAGGAATGCTAGGATGCCGCCTGGCGGATGGACCTCATGCTCGGCGAGGAGGGCCGCCGTCTAGATGCCCTCAGGGCGGCACATTATCAGCAGGCGCTGCGGCGGTACCACTGCCACAGCGTCCGCGCAAGAACACTTGAAGTTGGTGACTTGGTCCTGAGGCGGGTCCTCTCCCGGGAGGGGTTGCACAAGCTCTCGCCCATGTGGGAGGGCCCGTTTAGAATCGCCCGTGTCTCTAGGCCTGGTGTTGTGCGCTTGGAGACGCATGATGGGATACCTATCCAGAATTCTTGGAACATTGAACACCTCAGGAGGTTCTATCCGTAATCAAGGCTCCGTGCCCGTGAAGGTCTCCGCCCGTGACACTCTCACATAATAATGAGTTGGGGCTGTACATGCCTCGGAGTGTCTTGTGCGTTGCCTATGGGCCCTCAGACGGGGCTCCCACCCACGCCCCAGTGGCAGTCCTTAGCTCCACGCTGGGAAGAAGACGTAGTGTAGGGGTCAGACGCGACCTTTTTCCTTTTTTGGCTTGGTGTTTGGCTGTCAGCCTTTTCTACTTCCTTGGCTATCAGCCCTTCCTCTACCCCGTGCTATGAAGTTCTCGTGTTTCTCGCGCTTCCTGCATTTGGTTGAAAGTCTTGTTTGGGATCTTTCTCGACGGTTTTAAGTTCAGTTTGTTGAGCAGGGCTGCGCCACTCGCTCTTCTTCGCTTGCCTCGCGCGTGGGGGCTGGGGCACGGTCGGTCACCGGCCCTCATCTACCACGGCCCCGTGACCTCGCCTGGCCAAGCCTGCTCAGGCTCTGGCACTGGGCTTCTCAGTCCGCGCAACCTATCCTACCGAGCCGGCATAGGCTTTGGTGCTCTAACCCGCGCTCGATGCTCTCAGCAGCTCTAAGTGGCTCACCCCTGCTCGGGGGCTGCACGAGCTCTCTAGATTCAGCCGCCCTCATGACCCGATGGGGCTCATGACGCCAAAGAGTCAGGAGGACTCCCCTCAAGACGTCACGATGCATAAAAGCTAAGTAATTTCACCAAGGCAACAAAAAACATGACAGCAAGTTCTCGCTTCCTACATATATCACAGTCCATTACACGCCTCCTCGAGGCAACTTGAAATTTTGATGCAGAAAGGACATGAAGGAAAGGAAAGGAGAAGAAGCAGAGGCCTCTCCCTCTCAGTCGGAGTCTTCCAGTTCCTCCGGCTTCACCGAGCCACAGCGGCGCGGCAACCCCCTCCCCTCGCCAGGCCGAGCTTGGCGGCGTGGTGGTTCGTCGTAGCCGCCACTGCTGGAGGAGTTGCTGCTACCACAGAGGGGGGACCCACAGCGCCCCCCAGGACTGAGATCGTCTTCGGAGGAGGAGCTGCTCCTCTG
Organism: Secale cereale; assembly: GCA_902687465.1. NCBI lineage: Eukaryota > Viridiplantae > Streptophyta > Magnoliopsida > Poales > Poaceae > Secale > Secale cereale. Next base: position 360,301,663 of record LR738709.1, read on the forward strand.
GACGCCGTCCCCGTCGTCCTCTTCATCATCGGCCTCGGGACAGCACCCAAGGCGCCTCCCTTCCTTCGAGAAGACCCTGACGAACGGTGTGGAGGTGCCATCGTACCTGAAGTGGAGTGCACACCTCCCATGTAGCCGGCGTGAGCAAACGATTGCCAGCCGCGCTCCAGGAACACATCGCCCGAGGGAGCCACATCAACCTCCACCCAGGACGCATCACTGCAGCAACCGTCCGCCTACAGCCAGATGCCACCGGGGCCTCCGGCTAGTAACACATCGTCGAACAAGCGAGAAAGCCGGAGCCACGAGCCACTAGGCTTCTCCGCCCACACCATGAACTCCGACGACACATCGAAGGAGTGGAGCTGCGGGCGCGGAGGACGCGCGACTAACCTGCACCGTTGCGCGCCTCCTCTCCCTCCACGACCACGACCACCTTCACCACGAGAGGACGTACCGCGCCTCTCACCAGCGACCGCGGCAGAACTCAGAAGGCCGCGCCCGCCTCCATGATGAGACACTGCGGGCGCAGAGGCATGCTTGCGGGGACGCCCGCGGCCCCTCTTCGGCGGCAGCGGGGCCAGATCCTTCGGGGCCTTCCCCTTCTCCGCAGTGGACGGCTTCCTCGACGGCGCCATGGAGATCTTGCAGCAAGAGAGAGAGCGAAGAACAAGCAAGGAGAAGATGGCGTTGGCTTGAAAACGGCTTGGGGGCTCCCCCCTAGTCCCATTTATAGGGCGGAGGAGCCCAACCGCCAGCCAGTAGCGTCGCAGCCATAATGCCCCCGTCGTCTGCGCCAAGGAGTTGTCAAGTCACACGATTACCAAGACTGCGTGGGGAGCGGAGCCGCCACGTCCCATCCAACCGTCGCACGCCGGCCTGGCCCGCAGCCTTTTAGGGCCCGTGGCGCTTCGTCCTCGACTAAGGCTTCGCCCCGAAGCCAACTCCGCGCGCGCCTTGGGCCTGGGGGCTACTGTCGGTGTCAAGGGAACCAGGGTACTCAGACTTGCCTGTCTGTGGGCCGCGACACGCTCCTACAGCGGCCTGGTACGGCCCAGCTGATCGACCAGCTGCCCAAGACCCTCGCGAGGGAGCTAAGCCTCGTGAGGAGAACAACGTCAAGATCCCCTCAGGAGCGGCCTCGGCAAGGTGCTCCGGAGGGGCGGAGAATCCAAGGCCAAGCTTGCCTCAGGAGGAGACAGCGATGTAAGCAGTGACGCACCGCGCTAGCGGGTGCCAGCGTCCGCCAGTGGTGCAGTTGCCATTTTGGTGCAAGGGAGACAGCGCAGCTACAGGTTCCCGAGGAGCGGGACAAAGGTTTCCCAATTGGTGCAACAAGACCGAAGACCGCAAGGACGGCAAGGAGGATGTCACCACCAAGCCCACCGCCGCGTCAACGCCTGATCCTTTTGCGGGCGAAGACTGCTTTTGTCAGGGTAGGAACGTCCTTGTGTTCCCGCTCAAAAATGGCCATTGTGGGATCCCTTCCCGCCTAAACATTTCGGGGGAAGAGGACCTTTGCCGCCTATATAAGTAGCTAGGATCCCTGCTATGAAGGGAGAGAGGCAGATCCATAAACTCTGCCACCACGCAAAGGAGCAAGAACACTTGCCTCCTGACCCTCCTGAGCTCACCTCCTGAGCTCAGGAACCACTTTACTAGTTCATATTCCAGCCCTCCCGAGGCCAATCCACCAAAGCAGGAAGTAGGGTTTTACACCACGCGGTGGCCTGAACCTGGGTAAACTCTTGCGTGCTTCACTTGTTGTTTGCTTGAATCTCTTCACTAGGCGAGGGCGAGACGCTAGGTAGACGTGAGTGGGAGAGATCTAAGTTCACGCCCCTGTGTTCGAACTTCTTGAGTTTTGCGGAACCCTAAATCTGACACCCCCCTCCACACACACACACCAAAACCTCCTCGGGCATGCACACACACACACACCCTCCCTTGAAACCCTAGGAAGGTCCCCGCCAACACTGCCGCCGCCGCAAGGCCTCCATTGTCAACATCTGCCGGTTTGCCCGTGCTGCTTACCCACAGATCTCCATACCCGGGCCGCCCTGAGTTTCTTAGATGACGCTTGCCAAACACCCCCTTTCCCATAGATCCCCATCCCCATCCCCCACTCCAGAGCGTCGCAGCCTAAGCCCAGCTATGCTTCCCGTGGAGCTCAAGGAGCGACTAGCCCAAAAGAGGTTTATAGCGGTCTCTTCGCCTGACGTCGCCAAGGAACCTGACGACCATTACTGGTGGCAGGCACTCAAGCGGCAGGCTAGAGTATGCGGGCATGTCTCGGCCGCCGGCTACGACATCGAGGTCATCCACAGCGACGGCCTGAGGTGGGCTATATCACAGGATAAGTGGCTCACTCCAACCCCTTGGGTTCAACCGCCGTCGATCTCATCCATGGCCACGCCGCTGATCTCCTCTGGCTCGCTGTGAACAATTTGCCATTCTACATCGCCATTGAGCCCCTTTTGTCATTTCTGAAGGACGCGTTCTGCGACGCTAGCTTGGGATCCACAGCTTCCAAGTTAGACCTCGTCGACAACGACCACGAGGAGGGCACCCTCTCCGGCTCTTCCAAGGGGAAAGAGCTCATCTGCTCTTCCAAGGGGAAAGTGCCCGTCTGCGACATCAGGGGGGCACCCTACAGTCGTGCTCTTCCAAGGGGAAGGACCCCATCTGCGACAACATGGAGCGCATCCAGGGTCCGTGCTCTTCCCACGGGATGAGCCCATCTGTGACAAGTGAGGAAATCCATGATTTGTTTTGCTGTGCCTCTTCACAAGGGGAAACCCATGATTTGTTTTGTCGAGTCCCTTTTGTAGTGTAGTGAGAATATGTCCAGTTTTAATTGCTATATCTGGTTGTTTGCAGTATGCCTTGTTTATTTCAGTTGTTCACAATGTGATGCTCTATATGTGCAATTATTTATTATGCAGTACATTTCATCAAACTAGTTTTAAACATACCGATAGGAATGCATATATTTGCTTGTTGTTAAGCCTGTTATAGCTAGCATATGCCTCTTTTAAAGTTTTTTGATTGTTCGGTTGTTTGTAGTTAGCATATGTTCAGTTTCAAATGATATCTTTGGTTGTTCGTAGTATGCCTTGTTTATTCCAGTAATTCACAATGTGATGTTCTACATGTGCAAGTATGAACTGTGCAGTTCAATTTCATCAGTACCAGTTTCAACAATACCACTATGAATGACTACATTTGGTTGCTGCATCTTGTACTTAACACGCCTTTCCATTTTTATTTAACCATAACCAGTGTAGTTAGACCGGCACAATACCAGTTTGAATGACTATGTTTGCTTGTTGTTAAATGTTAGGCCTGTTGCAATTAGCACACCTTTCCACTTGTTTTGCTTTACTAGCGTACTTAAACCTGCACACTGAAGCTATCTTTTGGAGATTATTTTGTCTGTCATGTATAATTTTGGTTGATGTTTAGCCTGTTGTACTTAACATGCTTCTCTATGTACCTACACAAGACAATTTTGGGAACGACTGTTGTTTTCCATCGAGTTTAGTTTCATCCCATGGCTTATATCTGCTCACTGTTCAGGATATCGGTAGCTGGTACCATATAGGCCGGCGGCTGATAAGGGACTAATCGCTGAATCAGACTTTTAACTGAATATATCTGCAACCCATTTTTCGTTAGGTTAACTAGGGCCATATGTAATATATCTGAGGCTACATAGCAAGATGCACTGTACTTAATGTCTAAATATGCAATCCTAGTCTACATAGCAAAAGGGAAGAGTGTTACATTAATGTTCTAATGATGTCTAGATATACGTAGAAGAGCAGCAGCAGTAGCAACAACAACAACAACAACACAACCCTGTTTGGATACCCAACTTAGCTAGAGGTTAGAGTTAGTTTCTAGCTCATTACTAACTCTGAACTAACTCCATCCAAAGAGTTGTTTGGATGGTAGGGTTAGATTGACAATAAATGCACTAGGAGAACTAGCTCCAATAGCACCTCTTGGGTTGGATAGTTTTTTTGGGTGGGTTATAGATGCAACTAGGTGAAACTAGCCCTCATGTTTAGATATACTTTAGGGCTATTTGAGCCAGAACTACTTCAAACTAACTGTAACCCGGATACAGCAGTAGTTAATCAGCCGATAATTTGTAAGAATGAACTAAACTCCTTCCGACCCATAATATAAGATGTTAATTCATCTAATATGTGAGTATATTGGATGTTATAAGATACTCCCTCCGTTCCTAAATATTTGTCTTTTTAGAGATTTCAAATGGACTACCACATACGGATGTATATAGACTTATTATAAAAGAGTGTTGTACTACATCATTGTGCAATTGTTGTTTAGCTTCTAATATTAACTTGGTGCTTTTAGGTACATATGACATTGGTAAAGATCCGTGTTTCGACCCTTTATGTGTATGGGGCAATGAGATATCGATGAACCAGCATCGAGTGAGGAAGCTGATAAAGATTGTTAGTAAAATGGGTTCAAAGATGGCAATTAAACTATTTGTTTACATTTTCTGCAAGACAACAACGAACTGCATGATCGTAAGTAAGAACTATGCAACCTTCTTTTTACTGCCCATAATAAGTTGTGTTAGATGACAATGTCTGAATCTTTTTCCTTGCAGTGGCTGCCAAAGAAGTTTACTCAAGATTACCTCTCAAACTACATGATTGGTGGGCATGCAAAGGTTAAAGTATTTCTACTAGAACACGATGATTATCTAGATGTTTTCATGAATACCGTGAAGGATGGGCGGTCGGCCATCACAAGGGGTTGGACTAGAGTCGTGTGTGCCTTCTGCATGGAGGAGGGCACTATATGGGCATTCCGCTTCACCTTGTTCAGCAACCAGAATATATTTGGCCTCTTTCTTTACCATCTTTAATAGTACAAGTATACAACTGTGGTTCATCATTCTTTATTTAGTTCTTATGAAATTCTTGAACATATGTACCTATGAATCGAATAATGCATTGGTTGTTTGAACCTGATGGATATGAATAAAGTTGTAGCATACATTCAAATTCAAATTCAAATCCGATACAATTAGGAAAAGCCACATAAATTACTGTGAAATTATGCTCTCCAGGTTGTTACAACACACAAGGTTGGTAAAACACAATCGTTTGCGATATGTACGATAATCCGAGACGGTTCACAGAGAGGAAACGTGTGCAAGCATGCACACAGTTGCCATTTGCAAAGCGTGTGCGATGTCAGACAATATCACAAATGGTGCGGGCAAACTAAAAGTTTGTGTTAGTTGCCTTATTGTACACGATTCGCAACCATGAACTATTTTTGATGAAGTATGCATCGTAAACGTTGCACCACAGAATAGCGTGTGTGATAGTTGTCGTGTACGACGATGTTATGACGGTCCGATGTTTCGTAATCCTGTCCGACACTCGTACGAAGTTTAGCTAATCTTCTTAACGGTGAACCGTTTGTGATGGGCCATGCATCACACACGTTCTATAATAGGGAACCATTTGTGATGGGCAATGTATCGTAAACGTAGCACCACAGAATACCGACTATGATGGCAATGCGAGCAGAAACGAGTAGGAGTACTATAGGGGCCCTATCCCTGACGGTTTCCGGGTCGTGTGGGAAGGACCCCCCCCCTATCGCACACACTCACTTGGCGATGGTTCCAAATGCCATCGCGGAAAGGGTTAAAAACCATTTGTTTAGGACCGACGCGTACTAGTGACAATGGTACCAATACTTGCGGAGCAAGTAAAGCTAACTCCTCGGTCCGAAGGATATCTCCTACAACATGAAGAACAACATCTACTACTTTCAGGCAATCATTCAGAGCATAAAGAGATTTCTCTCCCATCTTTCATAGGTTTTGGGCTAAGCATCACAGCGGATCTAGGCTTCGAAAACCTATACCCCTCTTAATAGTATAGAGGTCCTATCACTCAAGTAAATGAAACAAGAACTATGAAATTAATACTACGTCTTCACTTTGTCTTCGACTTCCATGCGCTGCAGTCAATTTCTTCGGACGACAGTACCGAACCATCGCTTCAGCAATAAACACTAGAGGGGTTAACTCCTTCTCATCAATATTCTCATCGACATGACTTCAATAGATATAGCCCATTCTTCTCTGCAACGCAGATAGACTTCGGTGAAGTTCCTCGAACTTAGCACCGGAGACATCATTCTCTTTGATTCTGTATAGACTCTTCCATTCTGTATGCCCTAGCAAACAAATCACTCCATACCTGTTTCTATCAACAATCTCCAAAACACAGGAAGGAAGATATTGCACCAACAAGGACTCTACGTCAATGAAGACAACTTCATGATGGCATCTTCAAGGTCTGCATCTTCAAGACCTCAAGACTTCAAGACTCGAGACAAGATTTCAATACACACTATTGGGTGGAAATTGGATGAATGGTGCCCTAGAGTACCCAGTGGTTAGCCTAGGTGTTGCTGGAGAAGCGCCAGTCAATCACGCGGAAAGTTCCACCCAAACTCAATGTGGGGACCCCGACTCATAAGTCGTGATCACCGAATGCACGTGTACAGTGATCCCAGAGATCAATGCTCACTGAACACACAGAAGCTGAATAACAAGAGTCTTACATCCATACATACCGTATTACACAAATAGGACCATTATGGTCAAGCCTTGAGTATATCATCGCAGCGGAAATCTTCAATAACAACATGGACCCATGCCATCTGCCTTTAACCCTACAGGCATTCTGACTGGGAAGCGTCCTAGCTCGCATGCTCGTCACCAAGAAATCTTCATCATAACCTGTTCTCTCATGCCTGGCCAATAAAATAACCAGTGGCAAGCCAATGAGTACTTTGAATGTACTCGCAAGCAACCCAAGTGTGATAACAGAATAATTATGCACGGCTCTACTACTAAATTGGCAGTTTTGCGGAAAGCTAGTTTTTCATATGCAAGTATGATCAACATATAACATGGACATGCATGTGTCTGCAACAAGTATCAGGAGGTCACAGACATCAATATCGAGAAAGAGTTGTAATCAAATCATGCTCAAGCTCATTGCGACTACCTCAAGAATCACACCATCAACAGATCCACCATACCGTGTTGTTTCCTCACACTCACACACACCAGGTTTCGCAAACATTGGACGTAGCCCAAGAGCGGTTACCCAACTGTCCTTGACTGCGGACACGGCTATTCGAATAGTTTTACACTCTGCAGAGGTTGCACACTTTACCCACAAGATCCGGGGAACTTCCGTGTCATCCACGACCCGCGGTACCTCAAGTATCCGGGGTAATCACCCGATCACTATCTTTCCCTAGACGACACTAATATGGAGTCCACTCGATTGGTAACAGCCCCGTGCCCCACGTTTCACATCTCAAGATTTTTGGAGCCTCGCTCTGTATTCATCACATACCACAAGCACGCGGTACCAACGGTGTGTCCAGTGCCATGTAAAGACAGTCATGGCCGCCTATCCAAGCGCGACCCCGTCCCAAGAGTGACCTCATGTCACCCCCGTCACTAGTAATGCGGGCACCATGCTAGTATCGGCCTAGGTAATCAATAATGCCCTTTCCCACATAAGGGTAGAGTGGTTGCGCATGTAAGGTTGGGATAACGGTCGCAACTTAAACCAATCCGTTTCCAAAACAACACACACACTTGCCTCGGTACACCACTTCGTCATCAAGTGGTTACCCCTCTCACCATCTCCCTCGGGCATAAATGGCACCCGACGGGGTTTTCGAAAAGTCTTTTGAAAGTATCCTGCCTCCGTCACCATGCATATACCCGTCCCATTTGCGTAGCCACTATTAAAGCAACCTAACTACTCCCACCCACATAACCCTCATAGGAAGGTAGGGTCATGTTTGATGCAAGTTTCAACAGTAAGTAACAAAGGTAGTGTAATGCCCAGGATGGGACTATATCTCCTACGTGTCGAGGCACGACTTAAAGATATAAGCCCATTCTGGAATGATCGCAAGTTTTGGTATCTTTGCACGACTCATGTAAAAGAGGGATTAAATTGCAAAAGAAGATAGTTGGCTTACACTCGCCACTTCACACAATACATTACATAAGCAAAACATCATCCAAAACATCACAACCCGACTACGGGTGAAGATCCAAAGAAAGATACCAAAACAACATAAAGCCACAGGTCAGGATCGAATCCTAGTAGAAACCACTACTGATCGTCGAAACGTCACAAGCATAAGACCAAACTCTCTTCATCGAGCTCCCAGTGAAGAACTTGAACCAGCTCCTGCTTCATACTCGGCTGAACCTGCATCTGGTGTTGTAGTTTCTGTGAGCCACGAGGACTCAGCAATCCCATAACCATGGGTATCAAGACTAGCAAAGCTTTATGGGTAGGAAGAGGTAAAGTGGTGAGGTTGCAGCAGCGGCTAAGCAAAATATGGTGGCTAACTTACGAGTACCAGAATAAGAAGAGCATCTACGCAAACGGACGCAAAAGTAGTGATCGCTAAAGATCCTGAACTACATACGAGTCAAACATAACCCCACCGTGTTCTCTTCTCAAACTGAAAAGAGACAGTCACGGTTACTCACACAGTTGTGTGTTTTACTTCGGATCATCTGTCAAGTTTTCTACAACCGGACATTAACAAATTCCAATCTGCCACATAACCGCGGGCACGGCTTTCGAAAGATCATAACCCTGCAGGGGTGTCCCAACTTAGCCCATCACAAGCTCTCACGATTAGCTGAAGTGATAAATATAATATCATCACCCCTTATCTTAGGGAAAATCCGATCAGGATCGGCATCCCGGTAGCACAAGACATTTCGACAATGGTAAAACAAGTCCAGCAAGACCTCCCGGTGTGTCGACACCCTGATAGTAGCCGCGCGTATCTCGTCTCAGGCCACGACCGGATGGGTGATCCTACAGGTTATACCAGATACCTCGGGTTTCCCCGAGGCGGCCCCGCAGTCTCCCCGTTTGGGACCAACACCATCAGCACTGCCCC
>LR738709.1:360310765-360333573 GCA_902687465.1 Secale cereale
CCTGCTATGTAGAAAGAATCCTCGGGTAGCGCTAACTCCCTATGCAATTTAATTAATTAATTAAGTTGTTATTATGAGCAAATTAAAACCAAAGTTGGGCCTTGCTGGAGGAGTTTTATTCAAAGTCGAACTGTCAAGGGGTCCCCATCCACCCATCGTGTAAGGAACGCAAAATCAAGGAACATAATGCCGGTTTATCGGCGCCTAAGGTGGCATGAGTGGAACAAAACACCGAGCAAAAGGCCAAGCCTTCCACCCATGCCCAGTATATAGGTGTCTTAATAATAATTATAGATATTGTGATATAACAACAACAAGTTCCCTCCTGGAACGGACTTCATCTTCACCTGCAACTAACAACGCTATAAGAGGGGCTGAGCAAGCGGGTAACATAGCCAAACAGTGGTTTGCTAGGAAGGTTTCAAATGTTAGAAGGTTTCATGGCAACAAGGAGAGGCTGACATAAAGATGGGTAGCGCGACATGTAACGATAGCATCGAGACAACTAAGCATGGCAATGGTAGTAAAGGTATCCAAGGGTATGATCATCTTGCCTGGAATTCCGCAAGGAAGAAGAACGGATCCATGAAGTAGACGGAGCAACATAGGCGAGTGAATCCTCACAACTCCGGAACGAAACCGAAGCTAACAAGAGAAGCAACCGGAAAGAAGCAAAACAACACGGTAAACACACAAGCATAAACATGGCATACGATGCACATCCAAGTATGATGCATGTCCGGTTTAATTATGCATGGCATGGCAAAATGCACAAACAAGTACTACAAGTTAAGTGGAGCTCAATATGCAACGAGTTGCATATTGACGAAACACCACATGATATTTATTTAGTTGACTCTCGTTTATTTACAAGACAAGGTTAAATGTTTTTAACATGGCAAGAGGTGAAGCATAATAAAACTACACTATTTAGGCACTTTAAATGAGGCCGGAAATTAACAACAACAATTCCGAAAAATCCCCATGAGCATGTTTAGCAATTATAAGCAAACAACAATTTAACATATTAATGTTGTTAACATGATGCGGATGACATGATCAAGTTTATGCAAGTTTATATTAGAAGTTGACATGAAGAGATAAGGAGCACTTGTCACCGTGGTGGAAGGAAAAAGGTGCCACGGCAACGATCCGAAGATGATGCAACGGCAACATCTCGGTGCCGGTAACCCGTTGAGAGACCGGTGCAAAAGGTAACGGAGAGCGAGTGAAACAAGATGAAAGGTGGGGTGATCCCGTCACCGGGTTCCCACGAGTCGGCGACGAGGCGACCGAGGAGCATGACAAAAGGACGAAACGGACACCACGGGCACGGAGCACACAAGGGCAAACATTTCATACAACACATGCAAGCATCCACGGGTCATCGTCTCGGGGTTATACCTTCGGAGCGATTGTTTCGGGGCGGCTCGAGATCGTAGAGGGACGTAGTGGTACACGGGTCGTAGAGGAAGAAGTCGTTCACGTTCAACGGTAGGGGTACTTGTCGTATCGGTCGTCATGGTACTTGGGGCTTCTCGTTCTCGCGACGGTAGAGGAAGTAGACGTTCCGTAGAGGTACTTGAGGTATCGTTCTTGCATCGTCTTGTGTAGTCGTTCCCGTTCGTAGACGTTCAAGTCATCGGTAGCGGTACTTGTTCATCAAGTTGTTCATGACGTTCGGAGACCGGTCTTGCCTGCGGTGCACTTGACGAAAAAAACAACAGCAACACAAACAAAACATAGCAGTTTCGGTCACGGTCACGACAAGGAGGAGAGACGCGGAGGCTGCTCGGGGCTGCTGGTCCTGCGACGGAGGTGCTGCTCGAGGGCTCGGGCTCCTGGCCGGCCCGCGCGCAGGAGATGGCGAGGCGGCGGCTGAGGCCCTGGCTTGGCGCTGGCTGGACGAGGGAAGGGCGCCATGGCTGGACGAGGTGAAGAGGAGGCAGGACTGGAGGGCTGCACGGCGGCTCCTGGCCGGCCGGAGCAGAGGCAGGAGATGGGGCGCGTCGGGCTCGGGCCTGCGAGGCTGAGGACCGGCGCCCTGGTAGTTGGCCGCTGGAGGGGAGGCAGAGCGGCGAGGCGCTGGCGATGCGGCCTGGGCGCTGGAGGCGCGCGGCACCGCGCGAGGGAGACGAAGGCAGGGCGGCGCCGGCCTTGGCGCGGTCGCGCGGCTGGAGACGGAGGGAGGAGGGAGCCTGGCCGCGGTGGGGACGGGACGCGGCGGCCATGGAGCTCGGGGAGGCGAGCCTAGGCGGCGACGAGGCAGGGTGGCGACGGGGATCGGGCGAGTGGGCAGGCTGCGGCTTCGGGCGAGTGAGAGAGCGAGAGGGCTCGTGGGAAAACGCCTGGCGGCGCTGAAGAGGGAGCGAAGGGAGCGGCTGAGGGGGGAGGAAGGATCGAGCGAGGGCTAGGGTTAGGTCGGGCCAGGAGGCTGATGGCCAAGAGGGAGATGGGCCTTAAGGCCGCGGGAGGCCTGGATGCGGACGGCTAGGGTTCGGCCTCGAGTGGGCCTAGAGCTGGTTCTAAAGGCTGGAGGGAGGTTTGGGCCTCTCTTTTTTAAACTGCTGCTGATAGTTACCAAGCGGTTTTCCAAATAAAACAGAAAAAAACACAAGAGGAAAAGAAAGAAAAGAGGAGTTAGGAAAAGGCTTAGGACATAGGGTAAAATTCTTTGGACTCACAAAAATGTGAGGAATTTAATTAAAATGGCTGGAGGGTTTTTGGAAGGACCTCGAAAAAACGGGAAAAGAATATTGACAAGGTTTTTGAAGGAGAAACTCGAAGTAGGAAAAGCATGGGGAAAATTATGCACGTGTGTTGATTAATTCCAAACAAATGGAATATTATTTATATAGCTCCCTAATAATATTGGGAGGCTTTTATATGTTATAAAGAGAAGTCATTCTTCCCTCGATTTAAATGGACCGAAGGTCCACACAATTTATTTGGTTGAGATGCAAAAGAAATATGACATGATGGCATGATGACATGATGCAATGCAAAATAAATAACACAAGCACAAAGAAACACACGGGAGAACCCGGAACATCTGGAATCTTCTGGGACGTCGGTCTTCGGGCGTCACAGGTAGCAACCAAAATGGTTTCCACCTTAACATGATTTCAATGCATCTATAATAAGGTGCTATGAGACATGCATAAAAAGGTTTCTCGAACATGGTCAAAGGGCTGCTTGCCTTATTCTTCCGAGTCTTCAAACCTTCTGGTCCATCTCCGAGTACTCCATTTATTTCGTCAACTAACGATGGAAACAATCATAATAAGCAACACAACAAGGCAAAAATAAAAGTGCTCTAATGGGAGTTGGACTTTTCTAGGATACCTCTGTTCATATGAAAAATAACCAAGGTGGTTTCATAGGCATTGGATCATTGGATAGTTTGGAACATTTCAATATGATGGAATCAAGGGTTTTATGGATCTGAAAGAAGTATACAGAAATATTTTCTTGAATGATGAACCAAGGCACCCATCAACAAGTCATGATTTTAGAAGCATCTAGGAGTTGGTTTCACTGGATTTGGAATTCAAATGAATTTCCTAGGGTTTTGCAAAGCTGATAAATATGAAGAAATGGCTCAATATTTGGTGGGGTACATAAAGTATTAATAAAAATGTTCCAAAACTAAGTTTGGATATGACAAGCACCTAGGAATTTGAATCACTGCATTTGGATCAAGATTGAGCTCTCTGTGATTTTCTAAAGTTCATCACAAAAAATGAAATATTGCATTTGATAATTATTTGTGAAAGAAATGTCTCTGGAAAAATGTGCATGCTGCACCATGTGACAGAGCATGATTTATAGAGTCACTGGAAATTTGAATCACCAAATTTGGAGTTCAAATGAATTGTTTAGGCATTTTTGAAGTTCACAGAAAAAGAAAAGGGAAAGAGAAAAGGGCTTATACCCTTGCGCGCAGGGCGAAGAATAGCGGCACAGCAACTGGGCCGGCCCATCAGCTCGGCCGTGTGCGCAGGAGGGGGCGTGACGTCGGAGGCGCCTTCGTGGGGGTACGCCTTCGCGCTGGGGAGGCGTCTTCCAGCCGCCCCGCCTCCACTTATCCTACGTGGCGGCAGGTGAGGTCGCTGACCTGCGGGGCCCAGCCGCAGGTCGTCCCCCACGTCCGCCGTCGTCTTCCTCTCGACGGGAGGGCAGGGAAGGCATCGGCCTCGCTGGCCGCCGGCGCCACACCGCCAGCCTGCGCCGGCCGGAGACGGGAGCTGTGCCGCGCGGCTCGGCCGCGCCCGAAGGAGGAGTGAGGGAGAGGCGGCACCTCCCTCGCGCGTGCGCGGGCGAGGTCGGAGCAAGGTCCGGCTGCCACCTGTGCTGGCGATTCCGGCCACCTCCGGCGGTGTGCGGCACACCGGAGTTCTCAGGGAGGGGTGCCGCATCCATCCAGATGCCCAGGGTAGGTTGAGGGAGGCCCGAAGAGGTGAAGGGCCGAATGGCCGTGGAAGGGGCCGCCGGCCATGGAGGGGGAAAGAGAGTGCCAGGGGGAGGGCTGGCTTGTCCAGAGGGTTCGCGGGAGAGAGGAGGATCCAGAAGAGGCAAGGGGTGCTCGGGGGGAGGCTTTATATAGGCGCAGCCGCGGTGCACCGTGAGCGCGGTCCAGGGCGCGCACGGGCGAGCTTCACAGAGGGCGGAGGAGGGCAGGGGAGGATAAGGCCGACAGCCTGGCAGGTTGCGGACGTCGAGGAGACCTCGGGGGACACGAGGAGGAGGCCCGAGGTGGTCGGGGGCTCCTGGTTGGGCGAGGCTACAGTGCGCCAGAGCACTGTAGCGTGCTCCAGAGCACTGTAGCGTGCTCCAGAGCACCCGTTTGGCTGGCATGGTCGTGCCCTCGCCGTGCTGGTCGTGTCCATCATGCCCAAAGCGGTCTGGGGGGTCGAGGGGGTAGTAAACAAATGCGTTGTGGCTTTGGATGCTCTGGGAAGCCACTGGAATGAGGAGGGAGGTGAAGAAGAAGTTTACTGCTGTCCAGAAGTGTGAATTGGGGTTTTACCCCCTCCAATAATTGAGCTGAGGCCATAGAGAAGTTACTGGGGGTAGAAGATGATCAGAGGAAGCTGTGGTAGGAATTTGAGGTAAAGGGAAAAAGAAAAAGGGGTTCAAACACTGGTTTTGGTAATATGACAGAAAGTGTTTGATTAGGTTTTGGGGAGGCAAATGACTTCCAATTGGAATGGGACTTAACAGGATGGAATGTCACACACAATTAGGCCCCTACACCAAATTTGAGCTCATTTGGGCAAAGTTGCCAATGTAACTTTGGTGAACCCTAGAAATCAACAGAAATGGTTTCACCTTGTTTGAGTTAAGCTAATCATCTCCCCTTGATGCACCACTTGGTGTAGAATCATCATTTGGGGTTATGATCATGCCCACAAAGTTTGAAGCCCCAGGTAAAAAGTTGGTAATGTAGAGTTGTTCAAATTTGAATTTGAACAGAAGTGGTTTTGGGGCACTTAGACCAAGTTATGCTTCTCCAAAACTTGTGCCATTTGGCATGGATGCATTATTACATCATTTTAGCATGTTCACCAAGTTTGTGAGCATTTCGACAAGTTTAGCAATGTAGAGTTGCTCAAACTTCAAATATGGACAGAATGGTTTTGAGGGGATTAGATGATGTTCCCTTGATCTTCAAGGCATGAGGCTTTGCAAGATCATCAAATATGTCATATTTGACATGATAGAATTTCCCTGGAATTTTTGGAGAATATTCCCTTTGTAAATATTTCAAAAGCTTGAAATATCCAAAAAGGGTTTTGGAAGGATTTGCCCAATATTTTGAACATGACCATGTGTTGAAACTCTTATATATGGACAATATATGTCCTATGAGTTTCCCTGAATTTTGGCAAATATTTTTGAAATGATTAAATAATTTTTCCCTATTAAAGACCATTTCTGGCCTTAAGAAAAAGCTTTTAAATAAAATATAAAAATAACTTTTAAAATTATAATTTTGTGGTTTCTGGGAGTCCTATACCTAATAGGATTCAAATATACTTTTTGAAAGATTTTTCACACCCTAAATAAGGTACTTGTAGTGCAAACCTTAATTCAGGGGTTTTTGGAAAACTAATTTTTTGAAAATACTATTTGGCCAAAATATTTTTATAAGAAAATTCTATACTGGTCTATACACATGGCATGATCATTGGGAAAAGGTTTTGGGTCAAGGAGATGAAGTATAAGAGTTGGAGGATTTATTTGATTTTTAGAGCACTAGCAAACAGCAGACAAAAGTCAAATCAAGCAAAGTCAAAAACACACAAAAGTTTTTGTAAGTCCACATTTTTGACATGATAATTAGCTTAAGCAAAGTGACATGAAAGTCAGGGTGTGACACTCAAAGAGACGGATGAATGCTTCATCTTCAAAAGCTTACATGTGCATCCACAAGCCGTTACGGTCCCTGGCTTGGTGGATCATCATGGTGACTCTAAATAGTTGAGTGCCAGCAGATGT
Organism: Secale cereale; assembly: GCA_902687465.1. Classification (NCBI taxonomy): domain Eukaryota; kingdom Viridiplantae; phylum Streptophyta; class Magnoliopsida; order Poales; family Poaceae; genus Secale; species Secale cereale. Next base: position 360,317,267 of record LR738709.1, read on the forward strand.
AGATGAACAGTGGGGTTGGATGGGCACATACAGTAGTTAGGGAAACCCCTTGAAAGACCATATTTCGGTCGTCCGGTTCTCAAACACCATGCAGTGCGAGAATGAAAAAGGAGGGATCGAATCTTGTGGGTAAAGTGCACAACACTCTACAGAGTTAAAACCTAATTGATTAGTCGTGTCCCCGGTAACGAACAATTTGAGCCTCTAGACTTGGATCTATCTCGGAACTCTCAACACTAGACTGATAATTAATTGTGGGCAACTTATAATTATTTGGGCAATGAGACATCGGTTGGGGGAACCATGCCATATTAGATAACTCTATAGTGAATGTTCCTTGAGAATCCTTTGTTGTAGGAAAAAAAACAGTTTTTACGCAAAAACTCGGGCATACAGCCACAAATCCATACTGCATATAGAATAGTCTTTGTCACCTGCTTTCTATTGTGGTCTTGCTAGTACATTAAATATACTGACCTACATTGATCCAACTTATCATGTTGCAGATATTTCTATGACGAGTAAGAAAAATGATATGGGGTTACGGTCTACACTCAACTTGCCGTTAGCGTTGATGGGACTCTGCACCCTTATGCTTTGTTTCCGTTGTGATATATAATGTATACTCTGGATCTATGTTATTTCTTTTACATGTGATGTTACGGTATTTCATCGAAGTATCGTATGTGACATCATACTGGTCTAGGGATGGCACGGAAATCATAGAGACTTGACCGTATTGGGTCGGGTTGCTACATCATCTCACAAGTTGGATGCACCGACAAAGTTTGCACCATGTCTCATGGTGAGAGCGGGCAATGCATGGTACCGAAGACGCTAGCAAAATATGGATAGGTAGGGGTGTTTATAGACTAAAAACTCGCATTAATCATAGAGAACTCAAATACTTATTGCAAAAGTTGTAGTAGCCCACGAAGTATATCATAATTTGCATGCCCCTAGGGGGAGGTTGGTACGAGTTAACCATCGCAATCCTCCAATCCTAATGCGCACATATGTCAATCTAAGATAAATCATAGTTTGACTTCCACGCTAATGCTAGTGGCTACCACTTTCATGCATAAAGACTCACAAACCTTAACACCAATATTCATACTTAGCTTTAATTATTCACCCACACAATCACATATTACTACACCAATATCGCAAAACTATTGCAAGGAATAAAACTTATCATATTCAATGATCCACAAGTCCATGCATGGTTTTAGTATACCACCATTATATACCCATTAGTTTTGGACCAACCATGTAATTCATGCAAATTACCACTTCTTGTTCAACTCTCTAAAAAGATTTAAGTGAAGCAAGACAATGTTATTTATTTCTACAAAACATCACCATCCTCAATAAAGTATAAGTAAAGTACAATAGCAATTGCCTCAACTCAAACAAATGAAAGTGAAAAATAAATTAGCATTTTGTAAATATAAGATGAATGTGTGTATCTCCTAATTTGCGTGCTCAGTAAACAATGATTGTAAAGACCAACAAACAAAACTAAACAAAAGAAAATGACGCCCCAAGCAAACACATATCATGTGAAGAATTTAAATATAGCTTCAAGTAAGATATAACGATAGTTTTGAAGACGAAAGAGGAGATGCCATCCGAGGCATCCCAAAGCTTAGACGCTTGAGCATTCCTTAGATATTACCTTGGGGTGCCTTGGGCATCCCCAAACTTGGGCTCTTGTCGCTCCTTATTTTTTCTCATATCTAAATCTCAGTGAAAACTTGAAAACTGATTTGATAGAAGTAGACTCCACAACAACGACACCAGAAATTCTTCTGCTACTCCCGTAGGGGTTGTCAGATTTCCCTGAAGAGGAAGGGTGATGTAGCACAATAGCAGAAAGTATTTACCTCGATTAGGAACCAAGGTTTAACCGAACTAGTAGGAGTCTACAAGCTAACAACATAAGCAACACCCGTACACAAACAAAAAATGCTTGCAGCCAACTTGGCAAGGGGGTTGTCAATCCTCTCATCTTCCTAGTTGCAAAGTTAAAAGAAAATAGAGATAGACAGTGATACGACAAAATGACAAGATAGTAATAGAGCAATTGGATAATGCAAGTACTAATAGAGAATGGACCCGAGGGCCATAGGTTCACTAGTGACATCTCTCTCGAAAGTAGGTAGTGGCATGGTAAACAAAATACTATTAGGCAACTGATAAATAAGAAACATTCATAACTATGATCATTCATGACATAATCTCGTATATGCATCATCTCCATGACAATTAGAACGTAATCTAACGGCATCCACTATTATTACTCCACACCAAAACCGCTCAACATGTATCTCATGGTATTAAGTTTAAAGAAAAATAGAGTAGCAAAATAAGAAAGATGACATGATGTAGACAAAAAGAAACCTAGAAATAAGATAAATCTTCGTCGTTTTAACCTTAGTAGGAACAACACATCACGTTGCTTCTACCCATTTTGTCACTCGGATATAGGTCACCGCGAGGTTGAACACACTACTATGCACCACTCCCTCTAAATAATTACCCATCTATCTTTTCCAGAGAAGACAAATAACTCAGAAAGCATACGTAGCTACTCAGTCATACATCAAAGAAACTTCAAAAGATTCAATTATATTCAATGAATAATCTGATTACAAATCCACAAATCATCGGATCCCAACAAACACACCGCAAGAATCACATCAGATTGATCTTAGAGGATATCATTGTATTGAAGATAAAAAGAGAGAGATAAGAAGCCATCTAGTTACTACTATGGACTCGTATGTCCTAAAGGAACTACCCACACATCATCGTGGAGGCACCAAGATTGATGAAGAGGCCTCTCGTGGTGGCTTCCCCTTTCGACAAAGCACTGAAATAGGGCTCCAGATGGGATTGCGTCGGAACAGAGGCTTGAGGTAGTGATAAAATTATTTGGGGTTTGCTTCTGAGAGTTTAGGTAATTGTGAGATTTATAGGCAGAAGATTTAAATGAAATGGAGGCTCAGGGGCCCCACATGGACAGGTGGCGCGACTGAGGGAGTCTTGGATTAAGGGGTCCTCAGGTGGTCGGATCGCTCGTTATGGGCCGGACTGGTAGGCCATGAAGATTATTAATGAAGACCATCTCCCGTATCCGGATAGGACTCCTGTATGTATAAAATAGCAACTTTAAAGTCCAGGTGTAATACTTTCCTTCCTCTACAAGATGGTCACTGATGTCTACTATGCAACCTTCTTCTTGTAGACATTGTTGGGCCTCCAAGTGCAGAGGTTTGTAGGACAGTAGCAAATTTCCCTCAAGTAGATGACCTAAGGTTTATCAATCCGTGGGAGGAATAGGATGAAGATGGTCTCTCTCAAACAACCCTGCAACCAAATAACAAAGAGTCTCTTGTGTCCCCAACACACCCAATACAATGGTAGATTGTATAGGTGCACTAGTTCGGCGAAGAGATGATGATAAAGTGCAATATTGATGATAGATATAGGTTTTTGTAATCTGAAAATATAAAAACAGCAAGGTAACTAATGATAAAAGTGAGCGTAAACGGTATTGCAATGCTAGGAAACAAGTCCTAGGGTTCATACTTTCACTAGTGCAAGTTCAATCAACAAGGATAACATAATTAGATCATATAACAATCCCTCAACATGCAACAAAGAGTCACTCCAAAGTCACTAATAGCAGAGAACAAATGAAGAGATTATTGTAGGGTATGAAACCACCTCAAAGTAATTCTTTCTGATCAATCTATTCAAGAGTCTGTAGTAAAATAGCATGAAGCTATTCTTTCCGTTTGATCTATCTTAGAGTTCGTACTAGAATAACACCTTAAGACACACATCAACCAAAACCCTAATGTCACCTAGATACTCCATTGTCACCTCAAGTATCCGTGGGCATGATTATACGATATGCATCACACAATCTTAGATTCATCTATTAAACCAACACAAAGTACTTCAAAGAGTGCCCCAAAGTTTCTACCTGAGAGTTAAGACGAAAACGTGTGCCAACCCCTATGCATAGATTCCCAAGGTCACGGAACCCGCAAGTTGATCACCAAAACATACATCAAGTAGATCATGTGATATCCCATTGTCACCACAGATAAGCACATGCAAGACATACATCAAGTGTTCTCAAATCCTTAAAGACTCAATCCGATGAGAGAACTTCAAAGGGAAAACTCAATCCATCACAAGAGAGTAGAGGGGGAGAAACATCATAAGATCCAACTATAATAGCAAAGCTCGCGATACATCAAGATCGTGCCATCTCAAGAACACGAGAGAGAGAGAGAGAGATCAAACACATAGCTACTGATACATACCCTCAGCCCCGAGGGTGAACTACTCCCTCCTCATCATGGAGAGCTCCGGGATGATGAAGATGGCCACCGGAGAGGGATTCCCCCCTCTGGCAGGGTGCTGGAACGGGTCTAGATTGGTTTTCGGTGGCAACAGAGGCTTTCGGCAGCGGAACTCCCAATCTAGGTTTCTTTTCGGGGGTTTCTGGATATATAAGAGGTGTTGGAGTCGGGAACACGTAAGGGCGTCCCCGAGGCGGCCATGAGATAGGGGGCGCGCCCAGTGGTGGGCATGCCCCCCACCCTCGCGGGCAGCCCGGGACTCCCCTGTTCCATCTCCGGTACTCCTTGGGCTTCTTCTGGTCCAAAAACATCCTCCGTTGAGTTTCAGGTCAATTGGGCTCCGTTTAGTATTCCTTTTCTGCGAAACACTGAAATAGGCAAAAAAAATAGCAATTTGCACTGGGCCTTGGGTTAGTAGGTTAGTCCCAAAAATAATATAAAAGTGTATATTAAAGCCCATTAAACATCCAAAACAGATAATATAATAGCATGGAACAATCAAAAATTATAGATACGTTGGAGACATATCAAGCATCCCCAAGCTTAATTCATGCTCGTCCTCGAGTAGGCAAATGATAAAAACAGAATTCTTTATGTGGAATGCTACCTAACATATTTATCAATGTAATTTTCTTTATTGTGGCATGAATATTCAGATCCAAAAGATTCAAGACAAAAGTTTAATATTGACATAAAAATAATAATACTTCAAGCATACTAACAAAGCAATTATGTCTTCTCAAAATAACATGGCCAAAGAAAGTTATCCCTACAAAATCATGTAGTGTGGCTATGCTCTATCTTCATCACACAAAATATTTAAATCATGCACAACCCCGGTTTCAGCCAAGCAATTGTTTCACACTTCAATTTTTTCAAACGTTTCAACTTTCACGCAATACATGAGCGTGAGCCATGGATATAGCACTATAGGTGACATAGAGTGGTGGTTGTGGAGAAGACAAAAGGAGGAAGATAGTCTCACATCAACTAGGCGTATCAATGGGCTATGGAGATGCTCGTCAATAGATATCAATGTGAGTGAATAGGGATTGCCATGCAACGGATGCACCGGAGCTATAAGTGTATGAAAGCTCAAAAGGAAACTAAGTGGGTGTGCATCCAACTTGCTTGATCACGAAGACCCAGGGCATTTTGAGGAAGCCCATCATTGGAATATACAAGCCAAGTTCTATAACGAAAATTCCCATTAGTACATGAAAGTGACAACATAGGAGACTCTCTATCATTAAGATCATGGTGCTAATTTGAAGCACAAGTGTGGTAAAAGGATAGTAGCATTGCACCTTCTCTCTATTTATCTCTTTTTTCTTTGTTTTACTTTTTTATTTTGGGTCTTTTCTCCTCTCTTTTTATGGCCTCTTTTTTCTCTCTTTTTTTGTCCGAGGTCTCATCCCAACTTTTGAGGGAATCATAGTCTCCATAATCCTTTCCTCACTAGGACAATGCTCTAGTAATGAAGATCATCACACTTTTATTTACTTTCAACTCAAGAATTACTACTCGATGCTAGAACAAAATATGACTTTATGTGAATGCCTCCGGCGGTGTACCAGGATGTGCAATGAATCAAGAGTGACATGTATGACCAATTATGAAGGTGGCCTTTCCACGAATACTATGTCAACTACATGATCATGCAAGGCAATATGACAATGGTCAAGTGTGTCATAAATAAAAAAGGGAACGGTGTAAGGTTGCATGGCAATATATCTCGGAATGGCTATGGAAATGCCATAATAGGTAGGTATGGTGGCTGTTTTGAGGAAGGTATATGGTGGAAGGGTGAGAGTGCGTATAATCCATGGACTGAACATTAGTCATAAGGAACTCATATACTTATTGCAAAAATCTACAAGTCATCAAAACAAAGTATTCAATGCATGCTCCTAGGGGAAGAGTTGGTAGGAGTTAACCATCGCGCGATCCCGACCTCCACACAAAGGATGACAATCGATAAATAAATCATGCTCCAACTTATAACGGTTCACCATACGTGCATGCTACGGGAATCACAAACTTTAACACAAGAGTTTCTAGAATTCACAATTACTCCACTAGCATGACTCTAATATCACCATCCTCATATCTCAAAACAATCATCAAGCATCAAACTTCTCATAATATTCAATGCACTTTGTATGAAAAGTTTTTATTATACCCATCTTGGATGCCTATCATATTAGGACTAAATTTATAACCAAAGAAAATTACCATGCTGTTCTAAAGGACTCTCAAAATAATATAAGTGAAGCATGAGAGATCAATAATTTCTATAAAATAAAACCACCACCGTGCTCTAAAAATATATAAGTGAAGCACTAGAGCAAATGACAAACTACTCCAAAAGATATAAGTGAAGATCAATGAGTAGTCAGATAATAATTTAGCTATGTGAAGACTCTCTAACATTTAAGAATTTCAGATCTTGGGATATCATTCAAACAGCAAGCAAAAAAACAAAATGACGCTCCAAGCAAAACACATATCATGTGGTGAATAAAAATATAGCCTCAAGTAAAGTTACCGATGAACGGAGAAGAAAGAGGGGATGCCTTCCCGGGGCATCCCCAAGCTTAGGCTTTTGGTTGTCCTTGAATATTACCTTGGGGTGCCTTGGGCATCCCCGAGCTTAGGCCCTTGCCATTCCTTATTCCATAGTCCATCGAATCTTTACCCAAAACTTGAAAACTTCACAACAGAAAACTCGTAAGCTCCGTTAGTATAAGAAAATAAAACCACCACTTAGGTACTGTTGTGAACTCATTCTAAATTCATATTGGTGTAATATCTACTGTATTCCAACTTCTCTATGGTTCATACCCTCCGATACTACTCATAGATTCATCAAAATAAGCAAACAACACATAGAAAGCAGAATCTGTCAAAAACAGAACAGTCTGTAGCAATCTGTAACTTTTGAATACTTATGTTACTCTAAAAATTCTGAAATAAATTGGTGAACGTGAGGAATTTTTCTATTAATCTTATGCAGAAAGAATCAACTTAAAAGCACTCTCCAGTAAAAAATGACAGCTAATCTCGTGAGCGCAAAATTTCTGTTTTTTACAGCAAGATCACATTAACTTTCACCCAAGTCTTCCCAAAGGTTCTACTTGGAACTTTATTGAAACAAAATCTATAAAACATGATTACTACAGTAGCTTAATCATGTAAACACACAAACATAGTAGGGGTAAATATTGGGTTGTCTCCCAACAAGCGCTTTTCTTTAATGCCTTTTTAGCTAGGCATGATGATTTCAATGATGCTCGCATAAAAGATAAGAATTGAAACATAACGGGAGCATCATGAAGAATATGACTAGCACATTTAAGCCTAACCCAATTCCTATGCATAGAGATTTTGTGAGCAAACAACTTATGGGAACAAGAATCAACTAACATAGGAAAGCAAAACAAGCATAGCTTCAAGATTTTCAACACATAGAGAGGAAACTTGATATTATTGCAATTCCTACAAGCATATGTTCCTCCCTCATAATAATTTTCAGTGTCATTATGAATGAATTCAACAATATAACCACCACATAAAGTATTATTTTCATGATCCATAAGCATAGAAATTTTACTGCTCCCATCATAAGCAAAATTCTTCTCATTCATAGTAGTGGGAGGAGCAAATTCAACAAAATAACTATCATGAGATACTTGATTGACATAATCAAATTGAACATTAAAATCATGATGACAAGTTTCATGGTTATAATTGTTCTTTATAGCATACATGTTATCATCATAATCATCATAGATAGGAGGCTTGCTACCGTTATAACAAATTTGGACATCAAAACTTGGGGAACTAAAAATATCATCTTCATCAAACATAGCTTCCCCCAAGCTTGTGGCTTTGCATATCATTAGCATCATGGATATTAAAATAATTCACACTAAGAACATTGCAATCATGCTCATCATTCAAGTATTTAGTGCCAAACATTTTAATGCATTCTTCTTCTAGTACTTGGGCACAATTTTCCTTTCCATCATTTTCACGAAATATATTAAAAAGATGAAGCATATGAGGCAACCTCAATTCCATTTTTTGTAGTTTTCTCTTATAAACTAAACTAGTGAGAAAACAAGAAACTAAAAGATTCTATTACAAGATCTCAAGATATACCTTCAAGCACTCACCTCCCCGGCAACGGCGCCAGAAAAAAGCTTGATGTCTACTACGCAACCTTCTTCTTGTAGACGTTGTTGGGCCTCCAAGTGCAGAGCTTTGTAGGACAGTAGCAAGTTTCCCTCAAGTGGATGACCTAAGGTTTATCAATCCATGGGAGGCGTAGGATGAAGATGGTCTCTCTCAAACAACCATGCAACCAAATAACAAAGAGTCTCTTGTGTCGCGAAAATACCCAATACAATGGTAGATTGTATAGGTGCACTAGTTCGGCGAAGAGATGGTGATAAAAGTGCAATATGGATGATAGATATAGGTTTTTGTAATCTAAAAATATAATAACAGCAAAGTAACTAATGATAAAAGTGAGCGTAAACGGTACTACAATGCTAGGAAACAAGGCCTAGGGTTCATACTTTCACTAGTGCAAGTTCTCTCAACAAGGATAACACAATTAGATCAAATAACAATCCCTCAACATGCAACAAAGAGTCACTCCAAAGTTACTAATAGCGGAGAACAAACGAAGAGATTATTGTAGGGTATGAAACCACCTCAAAGTTATTCTTTCTGATCGATCTATTCAAGAGTCCGTAGTAAAATAGCATGAAGCTATTCTTTCCGTTCGATCCATCTTAGAGTTCGTACTAGAATAACACCTTAAGACACACATCAACCAAAACCCTAATGTCACCTAGATACTCCATTGTCACCTCAAGTATCCGTGGGCATTATTATACGATATGCATCACACAATCTCAGATTCATCTATTCAACCAACACAAAGTACTTCGAAGAGTGCCCCAAAGTTTCTACCGGAGAGTCAAGACGAAAATGTGTGCCAACCCCTATGCATAGATTCCCAAGGTCACGAAACCCGCAAGTTGATCACCAAAACATACATCAAGTAGATCACGTGATATCCCATCGTCACCACAGATAAGCACATGCAATACATACATCAAGTGCTCTCAAATCCTTAAAGACTCGATCCGATAAGATAACTGTAAAGGGAAAACTCAAACCATTACAAAAGAGTAGAGTGGGAGAAACATCATAAGATCCAACTATAATAGCAAAGCTAGCGATACATCAAGATCGTGCCATCTCAGGAACACAAGAGAGAGAGAGAGAGATCAAACACATAGCTACTGATACATACCCTCATCCCCGAGGGTGAACTACTCCCTCCTATTCATGGAGAGCTCCGGGATGATGAAGATGGCCACCGGAGAGGGATTCCCCCCTCCGTCAGGGTGTTAGAACGGGTCTAGATTGGTTTTCGATGGCAACAGAGGCTTTCGGCGGCGGAACTCTCGATCTAGGTTTCTTTTCGGGGGTTTTTGTATATATAAGAGGTGTTGGAGTCGGGAACAAGTAAGGGGGTCCACGAGGCGGCCACGAGATAGGGGGTGCGCCCAGGGGGTGGGCGCCCCCACCCTCGTGGGCAGCCCGAGACTCCCCTGGTCCATCTCCGGTACTCCTTGGGCTTCTTCTGGTCCAAAAATTTCCTCCGTTGAGTTTCAGGTCAATTGGGCTCCATTTGGTATTCCTTTTCTGTGAAACACTGAAATAGGCAAAAAAAACAGCAATTTGCACTCGGCCTTGGGTTAGTAGGTTAGTCCCAAAAATAATATAAAAGTGTATATTAAAGCCCATTAAACATCCAAAACATGTAATATAATAGCATGGAACAATAAAAAATTGTAGATATGTTGGAGACGTATCAGTCATGTACAACCCTAGGTCCCTCTAGTGCATGTATAAACCGGAGGGTTTAGTCCGTAGAGACAACAATCACAATACCACAGGCTAGACCTCTAGGGTTTTGGCCATTACGATCTCGAGGTAGATCAACTCTTGTAACCGCATATTCATCAAGATCAATCAAGCAGGAAGTAGGGTATTACCTCGATCGAGAAGGCCCGAACCTGGGTAAACATCTTGTCCCCAGTCTCCTGATACCATTGATCCCCAGACACATAGTTTGGGACCCCCTACCCGAGATCTGCCGGTTTTGACACCGACAATGGTGCTTTCATTGAGAGTTCCACTATGTGTCGACTGAAGGATTAATGGCTCGCTTCATCATCAACAACGACGCCACTGCCGAGGGAATTTATCTCCCCGGACAACTTTTTGTGTTCGGCGGCTTCGTGCTTCGTGCCGACACAAAAGGCCACCTCGAGTAGGTTGACAGCTACGCCCCTGGTCATCAGATCAGATTTGGAAGCCTAAACTATGTTGTTGATATCCGCGGAGATTTGATCTTCAACGGATTCGCACCCATGGCAGCTGCTCCCTGCCACCATGATGAACACGACTTAGATCTGTCATCAGACCCCGTCCAGGGGACAACACCTGCTGCATCTCTGGCCTTAGATCCGGAGTAGATCACTTCATCCGAGGATGGGAAGATCAACCCCGCCACGGAGACCACATACTTAGCGGCGCTTGAGCCGCACACAGACCCAGCCTTGAGCGGGATTCCCTCCGCCGCCGGAACTCCAGACTAGTCTTCGATTACGAGTTCCAAACTTTCGGGATCTGTGTCCTTTGGGCTCGATCAAGCAGTTGTCACCAAACGCAACCCCGCAGATGTCCGAACACATGTCTGGCACTCGCCCTTAGACGAAGCGCTGGACTTGCTAAAATATCTCTCCCTAGCAGAGAACTCCCAGCCGAACTACGCCCAGTTCAAACTGGGAGCTGAGGATAGGGAATTTTGCTTCCCACCCACCACCCACTTGGTAGCCACTGTTGAGGATTTAACTGATCTATTAGATTACGCTTCCAAAGACATCGATGGGATGTACCACGATGCCTAAGCCGATCTAAGTGCAAACCCGCCCGCAACCGGGCGATGGACAGCTACTTCTACATACGATGTATACATGGTGAACACACCCAACGAGAAGGAAGGCGACGGCGATACCAATCCAGAACATGATAAGCCTGTCGATGAACCTCCCAAACGCCGGCATCAGAAGCGTCGATATCGATCCCGTAAAGGAAAAGAGAGTAACACCATCACCAAAGACGATGATGATCTGGAGCAAGCCGACGACCTCGCAGAGCCAGCGATGGAGCAGGACGAGCGGGAAGATGGCAAACACAGTCCCAAACCGCTGGCCAATCACAGCGATGACGACGACAAAAGTTATCAACCTGTCTCCGAAGAGGACGTCAGCCTGGGAGACGATGATTTCATCGTCCCAAAAGAACCGCTCGAACAAAAACGTTTTCAGCAATAGCTCATTGCCACGGCAAGGAGCCTGAAGAAGTAGCAGCGGCGGCTTAGAGCCGAACAGGATACGCTCAACGACAGATGGAATGAAGTGCTAGATGCTAAAGAAAGATACGACCATGAGCTCCAGACAAAGAGCTATCCCAAGCGCAAGCTGCTGCCCCAATTCGACGACGATGCCCTTTTGCCAATTCCGCTGAAGTATGATCAGTCTAATCAATGGGTCCGACCACCCCATGGACGGGACAAAGCGGCCAACAATGTCGTACACAAACATGCACCTCGTCATCATAAAGGAAAGGATACAGCGGCTCAGGGCCGTTAGTACAATCTACGTCAGGACCTGAATAAAAAGGTTGGGCAGGCTAGATCAATCTACAGATCAAGGAAACGTGCCCACACAAGGAACGGTGGCTATCAAGCCAAACAGGCCGGTCACAATCCAGTTTGGAGCCAGCACCGAACACCAATACCGTCCGAACTGTGCCACGATATCGCAAAATATAGGGGCGCCGCACACCCTCTGTGCTTCATCGATGAGGTGATGGATCATGAATTTTCAGAAGGGTTTAAACCCATAAACATTGAGTCGTACGATGGAACAATGGACCCCGCTGTATGGATAGAAGACTTTATTCTTCACATCCACATGGCTCGGGGAGATGATCTCCACGCTATCAAATACCTACCTCTCAAGCTGAAAGGACCAGCTCGGCACTGGTTAAACAGCCTCCCATAGAACTCCATTGGAAGATGGGAAGAACTTGAGGATGCTTTTTGGGCCAACTTTCAGGGGACTTATGTTCGGCCCCCGGATGCTGATGATCTAAATCATATAATCCAACAACCTGGGGAGTCAGCCTGCAAGCTTTGGAATCAATTCTTAACAAAAAGAACCAAATTGTCGATTGTCTGGATGCCGAGGCCTTAGCGGCATTCAAACACAGTGTCCGGGACGAATGGCTGGCTAGACACCTCGGCCAAGAGAAGCCGAGAACTATGGCAGCCCTAACTACACTCATGACCCGCTTTTGCGCTGGCGAGGACAGTTGGCTAGCTCGTAGTAGCAACAGCACCAGCGACACTGGCACCTCTGAAGTCAGGGACGGCAATGGCAAGACACGGCACAATAAAAACAAGCATCAAAACAATACTGGAAGCACAGATGACACATCGGTACACGCCGGATTCAGTGGCTCCAGGCCTGGCCAACGGAAGAAGCCATTCAAAGGCAACATAGATAGTCCATCTAGCTTGGTCAAAATACTAGATAGGACTTGCCAGATCCATGGCACCCCTGATAAACCTTCAAATCATACCAACTGAAACTGTTGGGTCTTCAAGCAGGCCAGCAAGCTAAACGCTGAACACAAGGGGAAAGGGCCGCAAAGCAAAGATGAGGATGAACCTCGCCAACCGAACACGGGGGGACAGAAGAAATTTCCACCGGAGGTAAAAACCGTGAACATGATCTACGTCGCCCATATCCCCAAGAGGGAGCGCAAGCACGCACTCAAGGACGTCTACGTCGTCGAGCCTGTCGCCCCCATATTCAACCCATGGTGAGCTTGTCCGATCACCTTTGATCGTGGGCATCATCCAACCAGTATCCGTCATGGAGGTTCGGCGGCCTTAGTGCTCGATCCTATAATCGACGGATACCATCTTACTCGAGTCCTTATGGACGGCGGCAGCAGTCTCGATCTGATATACCAAGACACTATCCGCAAGATGGGGATAGACCCGTCAAGAATTAAGCCCACCAGCACTACCTTTAAAGGAGCGATACCATGCGTAGAAGCCTGCTGCACGGGCTCATTAACATTGGAGGTCGTATTCGGCTCTCCTGGTAACTTCAGAGGCGAAGAGTTAATCTTTGACATCACTCCTTTCGAAGCGGCTATCATGCAATGCTCGGAAGAACGACCTTCGCCCACTTTAATGTGGTCCTGCATTATGCCTACTTAAATCTCAAAATGCCCAAACCACACAGCGTCATCATGGTCAACGGAAACATGGAGCGCTCCCTCACTACGGAGGAAGACACCGCGGCCCTAGCAGCCGAGGTCCAAAGCGGCTTATTTAGGCAGAACAGTTCATCGGTCGTCAAGACCACAGACACGGCTAAACGTGTCCGGTCCGCACTACAATTGCGGCAACTCAGAGGAACCTGAGCTCTATTAGCAGTTATGCCCCCGTTGACTGCTCCATAAGGTGGTAACACACGTACCTCGCATACAAAATTATGCCCTTAAAATACCTTGGGCGGCGCCGGGGCACACTGCATACAAATAGTCCATAGTTCTGCTTGACCCTATTAGGACTCTAAAGTACATTTTCTTTTTTAGGTTCATTTATAAGAACCTACATTGTTTACGGCTGTGCAGGACACTCTTTTCCAGAATCATGTTTTATTTTTTTACAGGCGGCCACCAAGGAGAAAAAAGGCACAAACGTGCAGCAGGGCCCCGTGTTGAGATTTCTTTTTTAGATCCAGGCTTTGTGTAAACATTTTTCCTCTCTTGTACTTTTTACTTTTTGGCATGTAAAATGCCTAAGGGTATTATCGACATTATCTGTAACCACATGGCTTGCCGTATTAAACGGGATATAAAAGAAACAGTTTGGTTCCAATTCACTTGGAGTTTATTTTATTTACCACATGTGTCCCCCCCCCCGAAGTTAGATCGCCGCATGTACCTTAATACCTGGACTTAATACAAAAGGTTGTATTCAGCCTAGCACACCTCCAAAAAAGTCCGAACACCTATAGGGAACTGTTTGGCGTCCCGGATATTGCATTATATGCATCGGCTCCGAATCATGTCTTTGGTCTATAGTTGGGTTGCCCAACTCCTGTGCTTGCCACCTTACATTCCCCATTGTTCAGCTAAGGTAGTAACGGGAGAACTACTGTGATTGTACTTCTGGATCGTCCGGTCAAGTACCTCAGTAGAGAAAGCCGGAAACTGACTGTCATGATGAAGCGAGAGCCGGTCAAGAGATTCGGTGACCTAGTGTTATACTAGGATCGATAGAGATCCACTCCTTGTTATACGAGGGGCTTGTCTTCGCCCAGCCGCGTAAAATGGGCACCATAACTCAGAAGCCCTACATGCACCAGGGGCTAGTGCTTAGCCCCACTAGTCAAGCTCCTATGGCTAAGTGAAAGCAATAAAGTCGCATAGTCTGATTGCCTGGTTCGCTCCACCGACACCTCCTATATGGACCAAGACGTTGGATAAAGAGTGTTCATGCGCGTTACCGAACACCCCTATAATATTAACATGGGGGCTGAAGCTGATGACTGGAAACTTCCAAATTTAAATAAACAGCCACATAGGAGGAAAAAGTCACTTATAATACATGAGCACAAAAATTATATATATCGGTACATAGGTTTAGTCCTTATAATCCGAATACAATCATTCAAAGATTATATCCTTTGAGCACTGGCCCTCTACAAGGCGGGCTCCTTCTAGGACGTTGCCAAAGTACCTTTCTGGCTTGCGGTGATCCTTGCCCTCTGGAGGGCGATCAGTTGCTATCTCCATGGCCTTCATCTTCGCCCAATGTACCTTCACGCGGGAAAAGGCCATCCGAGCACCCTCTATGCAGGCCGAGCGCTTAACCGCGTCGACTCGTGGACTCGTGACGATGAGCTTTTTCACTAATCCAAAGTAGCTACTTGGGATTGGATCAGCAGGCCATAGCCGGACTATCAAGTCCTTCATGGTCGTACTCGCCATGTTATGTAGCTCGGCCAACTGCTTAATTTGATCATTGAGGGGCACCAAATGATTTGGCACAAGAAACTGTGACCAAGAACAGCTTCTCTGTGTTGTTCCCCTCCTGGGCTCGGAAGTATTGGGCGGCGTCGGCAATGCTCCTCGGGAGATCCGCAAACACGCCTGGAGAACTGCACAATCGTGTCTGCCCAAGATACCTCTAACCTCCGAAGATGCTCTGCAAGATAAAAGTCTTACCAGCTGCTATTTGACGTGATTGTTTTATCTCTTCATGAGCACTTTGCAACTCACTCCGCGCCTCCTTGGCAGCAGTAACTGCCGCAGTGAGTTCGGATGCTTATTCCGAAGTCGTCTGCTCAAATGCCTCGCATTTGTGAATGGCATCTTGCAGCTCGACCTCGACTTCGGTCACCCGAGACTCGTGCATTTGTTGAAGGCTTCCGAGTGGGCTGTTGAAAAATTTATTTTAAGAACATTACATCGCATACCTCAAAGCCTGTTAGTGGGCTGTTGAAGGCTTCGTTCAGTCCGCCTTTGACGGACTAAATTTTCTCCATGACCGCACTCATTAGAGTGCGGTGTTCCTCTACGATGAAAGCACCCTGGAATGCTTCCTCCAGAGTATTCGGTGCCTCCGGATTAACGATCGGTGCTGGCAAAGCAGTCGCTCCTTCCCCCACTATGGGGGGATGGTTTCTTGATCCTGGAGCCGCAATGGGCTCCGGAACAGTATTCAGCAGGGGCCCAGATTGCTTCCCCCCCCCC
>LR738709.1:360342571-360456536 GCA_902687465.1 Secale cereale
CCCCCCTTGCTGGATCAAGAAGGAGGAGACGTCCGCGGGCTGTACATGTGTTGAACACGGAGGTGATGTCCGTTCGGCGCTTGGATCGGATCTTTTGTGATTTGAATCACCGCGAGTACGAGTCCACCAACCGCGTTCTTGTAACGCTTCCACTTAGCGATCTTCAAGGGTATGAAGATGCACTCCCTCTCTTTCTCGTTCCTAGCATCTCCTAGATTGATCTTGGTGACACGTAGGATTTTTTTGAATTATTACTACGTTCCCCAACACCACGTGCCTCCCCGAGTTGTCCTCGAGCTCCGTCACCTCGTCTCCGATCCCCTCACCGAGCCACGTGACCGGAACGCCCCCTGGAGCAGCGACCTCAAGCTCTTCCACATCGTTCGACCGTTGGAGACCCCCCTTGCCGCCCTAACCACTCCGGTTCTCCCCCGAGCTCGCAGTCTACAATGTCATCACCGTCGTGAGCCACTCACCGTCCTCCCCTCTCTGTTCTCTCTGCCACACACCATAGTCGCCGCACCACGTGCACCCGAACGTGCCACTGTATGCCCTCATCGCTGATGCGACCCCGACGACCAAATGATCCGACTGTCATGTCCAACACGCTCGCCGCCTCGCGTAGATGTTGTAGGTGCCAAACACATTCTGCCACGGGCACCACAGCAACATCCTTGTGCATGCCCGAATGACGGTCGCTGCCACAAGCACGTTTCCAGTGAGCTCCGGCCGTCCAGCCGCTACCGCGTGCTGCACTGGACGCGGGCGCGCATTTGATCCCCATAGGTGTCCTCCGCTGCTCTTCTGGACACCGCAGGCGCTTGCTCGGTCCCCTCCACTGCGTCTGTTGACGCCGGCGAGTTAGTCTCGGTTGACCAAGGGTTTGACATCCCAGGGTCAATGACAGATGGGGCCAGCCCTGCTAATTAAGTTCAGTTTAGGTTTAATTTAAACTAGATTAGTCATGTTAGACTGACACGCGGGACCCACTAGTAAGTTTGACCTGGGCCGCCCCGTTGACCTGCTGATGTCAGCATGAGGTCATGTTGATGCAGTAAATCATTTACTGGATTTTTTACTTCTAAATAACTAGGAAAATCCAGAAAATGAATTAAACTTCAAAAATTCATAGTAAATCAACCATAGCTCAGACGGAAAATATTTATATATGAAAAATTATAAAAAAAATCCAAAGAATCTGTTTATGACATTTTCATGCATGTTTGAACAACTTATACCTGCGGATCAGGTCAAGTCAATTAAAGGGCTTCTTAAATGCTTCTTTTGGAGTTTAAATTTAAATCTTTGATTCAAATGAAGTTCAACAAATATGGTAGCATTTTGCATTAGCTCAAACACTAGCATATTGCCATGTCATGATCATGCATCATATTGTTGCATTGCATTGATTCTGTTCCCTCTTGTTTGCCGGTGATTGTCCCCTCTTAGTAGACGTTCTTTCGATGATGTGATCGATGAAACTAATGAAGACACAATGCTATCCTCAAAAGTGTCAGGCAAGCAAACCCCCTTTGAGCATCCTGATACAATCCCTCTCTCTCTCACTCTTGCTCTCTTTTAATGCATTAGGACAACAATGATTCAAATGTTACATGTTGTGGCAGTTGAACCCATTCCTCTGCATGACCTGTCCTTGCCACAGTAAATAGTTGAAACCCAATGCTAGCATGAGAGTTGTTTGAGCCATGATGTGCCTAATCATTCATGCTTTCTTGTTATGGCTCCTATTCTTAGAGTTGTGCCGGTTCGGATTCATCTAGGATGGATTAGAATGGAGGTGAACATGTCTTACTATTGAGATCTAAGTGTGTGAACACGATTTGGTAAAGGTAGCGGTGAGAGGCCATGTAGGAGTACGTGGTGAGTTGTGTAATGCCCAGGATGCGACTATATCTCCTACGTGTCGAGGCACGAGTTAGAGACATAAGCGCATTCTGGAATGATCGCAAGCGTGGCATCTTTGCACAACTCATGTAAAGAACAGGGATGAAAGAGTAAAATAGTTGGCTTACACTCGCCACGTCACACAATTAATACAATAGCATACATTCATCCAAATAACACAGTGTCCGACTACGGACGAAATCAAACGAGAAAAGATACCACAACCACAAGTCTTGATCGCCCTAGTAGGAACCACTACTGATCGTCGGGATACGTCACATACATACGGCCATGTTCTTCATCGAACTCCCGGTGAAGTTCTTGTCCATCTCCTGCGTCGTACTCAGTTGTACCTGCATCTGGTGTGTTGTAATCTATGAGTCACAAGGACTCGGCAATCCCATTCCCGGGTATCAAAACTAACAAAGCCTTTTAGGTGTGGAGAGGTAATAAAGTGGCTGCAACAAGCACTAAGCAACTAGCTTACGAAGTCAGAGCGAGGTGAGAAAAGTGCCAACGGTCGCCAAAGATGATCAATAAGTGATCCTAGCTACTCACGTTCAAGCATAACCCCACTGTGTTCACTTTCTGAAACCCCTTCGAAAAGATACCATCACGGTACTCACACAGGTAGTGTATTCTTAAGGATATGGTGTCAAGTTATCTACAAACGGATATTAACAAATTCCCATCTGCCACATAACCGCGGGCATGGCTTTCGAAAGTTCACAACCCTGCAGGGGTGTCCCAACATAGCCCATCACAAGCTCACGATCTGCAGAGTCGCAACTCCATGTTGGGAAGACCCGAGTATTCTCGGAATCCCGTGCTCAAGATATTTTGACAAAGGTAAAACTAATCCAGCAAGACCTCCCAGCGTGCCGACACCCTGATAGTAGCCGCGCGTATCTCGTCTCAGGCCACGACCGAATGGGACATCCTACAGGAAAATACCAGATACCTCGGGTTTCCCCAAGGCGGCCATGCAGTCTGCCCAGTTTGAACCAACACTCATGAGGAGCACTGCCCGGGTTGTTGATTAAGAACTCGGGTTAATTACTCCCTATGCAAGTTTTGGTTGTTAGGAAAATGTAGTACCAAAGTTGGGTCTTGCTAGAAAAGCTTTAAGCAGTGTGAATTATCGAGGGGGGCTCATTGTCGGTGTACTAAGATAGGGGTACCTTAGTACCCCAACTTGTGCACGGGCAGTAGCAGCTTCCCGTGGCAGGGCTCACCACGTGCTCGCCGGAGACCTTTCTGATCCATATAAAGCCATTCAAAAGCAAAGTATACAAGACAGAAGGTCAAGGACCCGGCAAGTGGAGCTTGCCGGGAAGGCCGTCCCTGGCTCAAGATTATATCATTAACACAAGACCCTGGCAAGAGGAGCTTGCCAGGAAGACCAGAAGATTGCATCTCAGAAGACATGCCTCGGCGCACCCTGCTCCCCGGTAGGGCCCGGGGAGCGACAAGCTTCCGGGCCCGGCAAGATCAAGACCCCGGCAAGGTGCTTGCCGGGGGAAGCCTGCGCTGTGTGCCCGCGCTCCAGCTCATCGGCCCACGCGTTGCCCTGGGGCCCTTCCAGGGACGCGTGGCGGATGGCTGTGCAGCCTGGGGGACACGGTGGCACTCCACGGTGACGAGGCTACCGCCGTGGCGAACGGAGACGCATGGACGGGCGCTTTTGGGGTCGACGGTGACGGGCATTTAATGCTCCTGTCCCCCACTGTCTATGTTAGGTGAAGACCACTGTTTATCCACTGTTCATGCACTGTTCTCGCACTGTTACAACTACCACCAAAATTACATTTCTACCCTCCTCTATGTTGACACCTGTCGGTGACCCCTTGGGCTATAAAAGGAGGCCCATGCACAACGTAGAGAGGGTTCGGAACCTAGATAGCTCTCTTGCTCGGCGTAGCTAGTTCTTCAAGCTCCCGAGCTCACAAACTGAATACAAACCAAGCAGGAGTAGGGTTTTACGCGTCCGCGCGGCCCGAACCTGGGTAAACTGCCCGCGTGTGCTCTTCGATCCGCTCTTTGTGCTCCCTCCGCTCCCTCACCGCAACGTACAAGGGGCTCCGGTCCCATAGGTGTTCGTGGTGGACAGTTTCCCCCGACATCTTTGGCGCGCCAGGTAGGGGGCGTCGAGGTTGTGCGAACCTGATCCGGCGCTCACGCGGGTGCATTCTTCATCAACCTCTCCAACTTCGTCAACTT
Organism: Secale cereale; assembly: GCA_902687465.1. Taxonomy (NCBI): domain Eukaryota; kingdom Viridiplantae; phylum Streptophyta; class Magnoliopsida; order Poales; family Poaceae; genus Secale; species Secale cereale. The sequence goes on from LR738709.1 coordinate 360,346,697, forward strand.
CATCAGTAGCAGCAGCATGGCCCCGAAGAAGAAGGCTTCGGAGGTCGCAGGCCCGTCTGCGTCGATTCCCCCGCCACCAGAACCAACGGTGGGTGGAGGAGACGCCGGCGGACGGGTGGTCGCCGGCGAGGAAACTCACGGCACCGCCAAATCCAAGGACAAGGCGGACGACCGGACCAACTCCAAGGCCTCGGTGTCCGTAGACGCGCCACGTCCATCTCAGCAGACGATAGGCCAGCAGTGCCGTGGTACAGGAGGTACCATCCGCTTGCTGGGCCAAGGACAAACCGGAGGCTCGCGGGATGCTCAAGGCCATCGTCCTGGCACGAGCAAGGCGCGGTCACCGGGGCGAGAGGCTGCTCCTTCTAACCCTGTTAGAAGTCCGAGCATATCTCGCTCCTCGCACCGCTCGCCACCGCTCCCCTCCTCTCCAGCAGAAGCTCTCGCAAGAGCGCAACTGCTCCTCGATTTCCCTCCAGCGGCAGACAAGGCCGAAGACTGGAGGGCAACAATCCAAAGCCTCATCGCCTTCGCCAACAACGACACGCCGCAGCAGCCGGTGACGTCGCGGCCACGGCAAGTCGACCAGGCGAAGGCCGACGGCGACAAGACCGCCGGGGGTGCAACCACCGTGCACTCCCCGCCGCGGAAGCAGAAGACGCCTCCCCGCCGGATTAACGTCGGCGACGACTCCACGGCGTCGTCGGATCCGCGGGCCCGTCGGGACCAGCGCCAAGTCCTCGACGATCGGCGACAAGAAGATGCTTGGACGATGATCGAGCGCCGGAGAGAAGCCCGGCGACAATCAGATCAGCGCGCTGGGACCGTTGTCGACACGCACGCGCCCGGTGAACCAGGCGACTTGCCGTACGCGGCAGGTTGCCCTGCGTTTACCCGTGAGCTGCGGCGCGTCCAGTGGCCCAGCATGAAAAACTTCAAGCCTGACGTACCCGAGAAGTACGACGGCAAGACACACCCCTCGGAGTTCCTCAGCATCTACACCATCGCGGTGCAGGCTGCCGGGGGACGCGACGAGAAGATATTGGCCAACTACTTCTCGCTGGTGCTTAAGCCAAACGTACGTTCTTGGCTTATGCACTTGCCGGAAGGCTCCATTTCTTCGTGGGCAGATTTGTGCCACCAGTTTGTTGGCGCCTTCACGGGCGGCCACAAACCCCACGGCCAGGAGAGCGATCTCCACATCTTGGCCCAGAAGGAAGGAGAAACCCTGCGCAAGTACATTCAACGATTCAGCCGCATGCAGCACAACATTCCCGACGTCCACCCCGCCGCGGTTATCAGCGCGTTCCACCAGAACGTGCGTAACCGTCGCATGCGGGAAGAGATGGCCATGACCAAGATACGGGATGTCAGCGAGCTCTACGCTCTGGCTGACAAGTGCGCGCGCGCCGAAGAGGGGAGGAGACTCCCCGGGGAGGATGCTGGCGCAGGGGGAAGCGATAGCGAGGATGCCGCCCCGGCAAAGAAGAGCCGGCGGCGGAACAACAGAAAGAAGAAGAGCAAGGAGGTGCTGGTCGTCGAGAAGTCCGGCAAGGAGGCTCCCGCCAAGACAACGCAGGCTGGCGGTTCCGGCAAGGAACCTGCCCCTGTAGCGGCGGCCGACAAGCAGGACGGCTCCGACAAGCAATATTGCAAGATCCACCGCACCAAGGGCCATGACCTTTCGAACTGCAAGCGAGTCGAGTACCTCGTAGAGCAGCAGAAAGCTGAATACGAGCGTCGCGACAAGGAGAAGGCCCAAGGTGGCGGAGGAGAGCCAAGCAAGAAGCGGCCATTCAATGGCCGGGGAGGACGCCGCGGCAAGGCCAAGCAGCGGCAAGGTGATCGACCTCCCCGGGGCCGCGACAAGGACGAGGAAGAAGACGACGACGACGACATGGAGAAAGGTGATAACAGCGAGCAGGAGTTCCAGAAGGCCACAGAAGTGTTGTGTGTCGACGGAGGCGCCTCTCTGCACACTTCCCACCGCCAACTCAAGCAGTGGGTGCGGGAAGTAAACACAGCAGAGCCGCCCGTTGAGTCGCGCAGGCTGCTGAAGTGGTCCAGCACGCCCATCATTTTTGATCTTGAGGATCACCCTGACCGCACAACTATGGTCGGGTGCTTGCCGATCTTGGTCTCACCCACCATCCGCAACCTCAAGGTCACCAAAATGTTGGTTGACGGCGGGGCCGGCCTGAACTTGATCTCCTCGGCTGTGATCAAGAAACTCCAGATCCCAGACGGCGAGCTCGAAGAAACCGGTTCGTTCCAAGGAATAAACCTGGGAAGGAGCAAGCCGAAGGGGAAGATCACTCTGCCAGTGACCATTGGCGGGGAACTCAACTTCAGGACGGAGAGGATAACCTTTGACGTGGCCGATATCCCATTGCCATACAATGGGATACTTGGACGTCCTGCCCTCGCCAAGTTCATGGCAGCTTCCCACTACGCCTACAACGTACTCAAGATGCCGGGGCCGATAAGCGTCATCTCTGTCCCTGGCGACAAGAAGGACGCGCTTATCTGCGCCGACAAGATATACCAGGATGCAGCAGCCGCGGTGGAGAGCAACACACTTGCCGCTGAAGCTCCCGGGGGGAAGAAGACCAAGACCAAGTCCGGTAAGTGCTCTGGGGCCGACTCCGGCAAACGCACCTCTTCGGAGTGCTGCGCTGCCGTCGAGGACGTTCCATCGAGCTCACCGGCAAGTGCAAGAAAGGGATGGCCGCTCCACCGGCAACCAAGAAGGTGTCCGCCAAGGAGGACGGCACTGGTGGTACCTTCACCATCAGTGCTACACTTGATAACAAATAGGAAAGCGCGCTCGTTGCCTTCCTGCGGGCGAATGTCGATGTGTTTGCCTGGCAACCATCTGACATCCCCGGCGTTCCCAGGAAGGTGATTGAGCACAAGCTTGCTGTTTGTCCTCATGCGCGGCCCGTCAAGCAGAAGGTCAGGAAGCAAGCCGTGGAGCGCCAAGAATTCATTGCCGAAGAGATCAAGAAGCTAGAAGCAGCGGGCCTGGTTAGAGGCGTGATCCATCCGACGTGGTTAGCAACTCCAGTTGTCGTGCGTAAGGCCAACGGGAAGTGGAGGCTGTGTATAGACTTCACTGATGTGAATAAAGCATGTCCCAAAGATCCATTTCCCTTGCCGCGCATTGACCAGATTGTTGACTCCACTGCTGGATGTGAGCTGCTCTCCTTCCTTGATGCATACTCAGGCTACCACCAGATTTTTATGGCCAAGGAAGATGAAGAGAAGACTGCATTCATTACTCCATGTGGCACATATTGCTTCATTCGCATGCCTTTTGGATTGAAGAATGCAGGCTCAACATTTGCAAGGGTGGTGCACACTGCTTTTGAGCCACAGATCCACAGAAATGTAGAAGCTTACATGGATGACATAGTGGTCAAGAGCAAGAGCAAAGATACCCTGATCCAAGACTTAGAAGAAACATTTGCAAATCTGCGCAAGATTCAGCTCAAGTTGAACCCCGAGAAGTGCGTCTTCGGAGTCCCCTCCGGCAAGCTTCTCGGGTTCTTCGTGTCCCAGAGGGGGATTGAAGCCAATCCCGACAAGATAAAAGCCATCGAGCAGATCGAAGCCCCGAAGCGCGTCAAGGACGTAAGGAGACTTGCTGGTTGTGTGGCTGCCCTCAGCAGGTTCATTTCAAAATCTGCAGAACGCGCCCTGCCTTTCTTCAAAATCTTGAAAAAGGCGGGTCCTATGAAGTGGACTCCGGAAGCGGAGGCAGCGCTGCAGGATTTGAAAGGGTACCTATCCTCCACTCCAATACTTGTCGCACCTAAACCACAAGAGAAGTTGTTGCTGTACTTAGCGGCGACCAATCAAGTGGTTAGTGCTGCGTTGGTAGCGGAAAGGGAGGCAGAGGAAGAGCCCACACCTCCGGCGAGCGAATCCAGCGACAAGCAGGGGGCTCCACCGGCAAGCTCTGGCCCCGACAAGGACAACTCTGCGCAGGAGCAAGGAGAAGTGCAAAGGAAGGTGGTGCAGTGCCCAGTGTATTTCGTAAGTTCCCTCTTGCAGGGGGCTAGATCGAGATACTCTGGGGTGCAGAAGTTGCTTTTCGGTCTCCTCATGGCCTCGAGAAAGCTGCGCCATTACTTCCAAGCACATGAAATAACAGTGGTCACTCGCTTTCCGTTGAAGAGGATATTGCAGAATCCAGAAGCAACAGGCAGGATCGTCGAGTGGGCATTGGAACTGTCGAGCTTTGGTCTCAAGTTTGAAAGTACTTCAACCATACAGAGCAGAGCTTTGGCAGAATTCATAGCTGAATGGACCCCAACGCCGGATGAAGAAGTTCCAGAGACAAGCGTCCCCGTGCAAGAAGCGACAAGCGAATGGGTAATGTACTTTGATGGTGCTTTCTCGCTGCAAGGCGCCGGTGTCGGCGTGGTACTCATAGCGCCCACCGGAGAGCACCTCAAATATGTTATCCAGATGCACTTTCCCAGGTAACAAGCGACAAACAATACTGCAGAGTATGAAGGTCTGCTTGCCGGCCTCAGGATTGCAGCTGAACTTGGGATCAAGAAATTGATTGTGCGGGGAGATTCTCAGTTGGTGGTCCGACAAGTGAACAAAAGTTATCAGAGCCCTTTGATGGAAGCTTATGTAGATGAAGTGAGGAAGCTTGAAGAGCACTTTGAAGGTCTGCATATGGAGCACGTCCCGAGAGCTCAGAATGATATAGCAGATGGCCTTTCAAAGTGTGCTGCAATGAAGTTACCTGTGGAACCAGGGACCTTCCTGCTCAAGCTGACTCAGCCATCCGTTACACCACCAATTGGGCAGCCCAAGAAGAGAAAGTTGGTCTCCAGCGACTACTTGCCGGCGGATCTTCCCGAAGCCGCCGCCAAGGTCCCCAAGATCAACAATCAAAACGCTGAGGAACAGTTTGCTCCTGCAGATCCAAGGGTCTGTACAGTTGAAGCAAACGTTCCCGACGAGCCTTGCTCCGGCAGGCTTGCCGGGGGACCACCAGCTCCGGCAGAACCAGAGGTTCTTGCCGTAGAAGCTGGGGTTCCCGCAGCGGCCCTCATGCCTTTAGTCCTTGCCGTTGAGACTCGGGCTCCGGCATGGGCACAGCAGATCGTCTGTTTTCTGCAAACTGGAGAACTTCCCGACGACCCAGCAGGGATAGAGAAAATAACCAGGCAGTCAAGTATGTACCAGTTCGTGGACAATGAACTGTACAGAAGAAGGCTCAATGGTGTCAGTTTGAAGTGCATTTCCAGAGAAGATGGGCAGAAGCTGTTGGCAGAAATACACGGAGGCATATGTGGTCATCACATTGGCACAAGGGCGCTTGCCGGGAAGGCATTCCGGCAAGGGTTCTTTTGGCAAGAAGCTCTCCAAGATGCAACTGCACAAGTAACCAAGTGTGAAGCGTGCCAGTTCCATGCCAAACAAATTCACCAGCCAGCTCAAGCTCTCCAGACGATCCCTTTGTCCTGTCCCTTCTCGGTCTGGGGGCTCGATATCCTCGGCCCCTTCCCCCGTGTTGTCGGGGGCTTTGAGTACTTGTACGTTGCGATCGACAAGTTTACAAAGTGGCCAGAAGTGGAACCAGTGAGAAAGGTGACAGCACAGTCAGCAGTCAGGTTCTTCAGAGCAATTGTTTGCCATTTCGGAATCCCTAACAGGATCATCACCGACAACGGCACACAATTCACTAGTCGCACCTTCATGCAGTACGTCCAAGACCTTGGCGCCAAGGTCTGCTTCGCTTCTGTTGCTCACCCGAGGAGCAATGGTCAAGCGGAGAGGGCCAATGCTGAAGTGCTGCACGGGCTCGAGACAAGAACCTTCGACAGGCTGCGCAAGTGCGGAAGAAACTGGATAGAGGAGTTGCCGGCGGCTCTTTGGTCAATCAGGACGACACCAAGTCGAGCCACCGGACAGACACCCTTTGCCCTTGTCTATGGGGCAGAGGCAGTTCTCCCCACGGAACTCGATACGGATCTCCTCGAGTGCTCGCTTATGATGAGCTCGAGCAAGAGCAACTGTGACAAGATGATGCATTGCTCCTCGAGGAGGAACGTCTCCAGGCTGCTGTACGAGCTGCTCGATACCAGCAAGCCTTGCGCCGCTACCATAGCCGCAAGGTTAAGGCCAGGAGTCTCGAGGAAGGCGACCTTGTTCTTCGGCGTGTTCAGTCCGCCAAGAATTCCAACAAGTTGACGCCGAAGTGGGAAGGCCCTTATCGGGTGAGACAAGTCACAAGGCCCGGTGCTGTCCGCCTTGAGACCGAAGAAGGATTACCGGTGAGCAATTCCTGGAACATAGAGCATCTTCGCAAGTTTCACCCATAAGGCGCGGTTGCCGTGATCCGCTCCGGCAACCACCTTTTGTACGAGTTTTGCCGCTGTCGCATGTAAACCTTTGTACAAAGTCGGGCGCAGATCCCGTGCATCAGTAAAGCATTTGTGTTTCGCGCTATTTGCCATTTCCATGCTTTTCTTCGTTATTTGCATGCATTGTTTGGCATCTTGTGCAACACACATATCCGGTAAGCATTACCACGCCGAGAAACCCTATACTTGTTTCCTCTTCTCCTTTTCTTTCTCTCTTAAGCAGAAGGAACATTCCTCGCGCACAAGTTTGCCGGGGGGTAGGAGGTGGAGGACGAACCAAGTACTGTTCAAGAAAGAGAAGCTTACCGGAGAACGAACAGATTATGAAAGCTAAGTTACCAGAATTTGAGCAGTTCAAATTTTTAAATTTTAGTTATCTTCCTTGAACAACCACACTTTGTATGGAAAACCTATGCGCGGAGGAACCTACCCGTGGCTAGCCGCACCCTTACCTTGTTTTCGAGTACGCTCAACGGCTTAAGTGAGCTGCGACAAGTGTCGCGCCCTTACTTCGTTTTCGAGTTCGCTCAGCAAGCTAAGTGCGTTGCGACTAGCTGCGGCAAGGTTGCTTGTCGGTAAGGCCTTTGCCAGCAGACTGCTCAGAGTCCAGCACTCAGCGCTCACGGCAAGGGTCCCTTGCCGGCAAGTTCCCTAAAAGCGTAGGGTAAAAGGCATACAAAGTAAAGGACCAAAAGCAAGGGAGATAACAATGCGTCAAATTGCTCGGAAATAAGATAATATATTACAGAGATAACTTGTCGCAATGACTGATAGGTTCATGTTCATGACACATTTTGCAGCAGCAAAGGAAATAAAAAGAAAGAGGCCTAATCTACGTGGTCGCCTTCACGCCTGGAGATCTTGTTCACCTTGGCGATGATGTGGGCGACCTGCGCCTTCAGCGCCTCCAGATCTGCATCGGCCGGCAAGCTGCGGAGGACGTTGACGAGATTGATGCCAGGGTTGCGGTAGACTATCTTCGTCAAGACGCGCTCCAAGGTGCCCGCGCAGAGCTGGCGCGACTCCTCGGCCAGCTGCGCGGGAAGCTTCTCCTGCAGCCGTGCAAGCGCCGGCGCGATTCCCCTGAAGAAAAGACTTAGCTTGGCGCTGTGGGGGAGATTCTGGTCCGGAGAGTACACGAGGTGCTCCACCCTCAGCGCCATCAGCTCCTTGTCGATGCTGGCAGCAGAAGCGACCAGATCGTCAGTCCATTGTTCCACCGCCCGGCTGAAGTTGTTCGCTGAAGTGGCGGCGCTCTCCACTAGGCCTCGTTCCTTGCGGAGCTCGGCCTTCAGCTTCGTTTCACGATCCCGGGCGGCGTCAAGCGAGCCAGTCAACGTGGAGACCTTCAACTCCAGATCAGCAATCGAATCTTTGGCGGCTTTGAGCTCGTCGCCCTGCTTGGAGAGGCGTACCTGAAGGTCAGAGTTGGTATGGGCGTCCTTTTCCCGCTCCATATTGAGTGCGGTGATCCGGTCCGTGCTAGCCTTCAGGTACTGCTCCAGCTGCGCCACCTTGGCCTCAAGATCCTTCTTGACAGTTTCCGCGGTGGCGGCGGCAGCTTTCGCCTCCTTCAGGGCCCCGCCAAGGGCCTGCTCCCGGGCGGTAAGGTCGTCCTCGTGAGCGTCGAGGTCGACCTTCCGCTGGTTGAGCGCTCCTTCTCGCCGGGACAGCTCTTCACCGACCAGTCGCTGCTGCTCCTCGGCCTCAGCCTTCTCCAGGAGGAACTCTTACTGCTCTCCGGCAAGCCTCTCGCGCTCCTCCGCCAAGTCGCGGAGGGCCGCCTGGTTGGCGGCGCGGAGCTCTGCGGCGCGCTTCTCCAAGTCTGCTCCAGCCTTGGCGGTGAGGGCTTCCCGGGACTCCAGCTTCGCCTGCCTGGCCCGGTAAAGGGCCAGGAGCCGGTGAAGTAGCTTATCCTCTTTGGGCTCGTCGCTCCCGCCAGGCGCTTCAACAATCTTCAAACCCGCGGAGGCGAGGACCTCTCCATCAAAGGTCTCTCCCTCCACGGGGGCTCGTGACGAAGACGCCCACGGAACTTGTATGAAGATTCCGTTGGGCGCTTCAAGATAGACGCCCGACCGCTCCGTGGACGCGGAGGGGTCGGCGGCCGGCGCAGCGCTTGACGCTCCTGCTGCCTCCGGGTCAGCAGTGCGGTCGCCGGTCCCTTCCTCGCACGCGGCGTCTGCGGTCGGCGCGGTCTCCTCAGCGGCAGGCTCGTCGGCTCCCGCCATGCCCTCAGTGGCAGTGGCGCCGCTGCCGTCGCCATGCACCTCCTCCTCAACGGTGACCTCCGTCTCCATCCGCTCCGGGGGAGGAGGATCTAACAGAAGAAGAAGAAAAGAAAAGTTCAAGCAAATATCCAAAAAGACAAGTTCAAGAAGATAAAGTTACAAGACTCACCTTCGCGGACCTCCTCGACGACAGGCTCTCTCGCCGGGGAGTCCTCCCTTGGCGGTGGAGCGTTGGCTCCTGCTGGCGGAGGGCCGCCCGCGCCCTCCCTTGGCGGGGTGCCCGTCCTTGGCGGAGCGTCCTCCCTCGCCGGGGAGCTCGCCCTTGGCGGGGAGGGTGGAACCTGTGGCTCCTCGGGAGTAGTCTCCGGGCGCTCCTGCAGTTGCGGCTCCACTTCTACACAAGACAAATGAAGCAGCAAGATGTTAGTACAAGTTAAAACCTCAAGCGCGCCCGACGAACAAAAAAATCCAAAACCCAGACTTACGCTGGGGGCAGCGCTGGGGGCTGCTCCTCGGAGCAGCAGGTTGGTCCGACGAGCCTGTCGCTAGCGCGTCTCCGGTCGCCGCGGCGGGCGAGTCATCCTCGACCTCAACCACGGGGATCTTGGCCCTCTTCGCCAGCCGCTGGGTCAAGGTCCTGCAAGCCAAGCAAGAACAAGATCAGAATCATCAAGGAAAGAATCAAGACAGAATCGAAGAAGTTACAAGTTACAAATACTTACTCCTCTTCCTCGTCGTCGTCGGAGCTGAGGGCGGAGAAGTCAAACTCCACCTGAGTTGCTCCCGCGCGAGGAGCAGGAGGAGAAGGCTCCCTCGGGCGCTTGGCGGTCTCCGGGGCTGGGGGCTGCGAAGACCTAGCCTCCGTTGGCGCCGGGGCCCAAGGAGCAGGCGGAGAGGCCGCTTCGCTCCGGGAGGATCCCCCTCCGCTTGGCGCTGGTGCGCGGGGCGCCTCCGTCGCGGCTTGGCTCGCTCTGGTGGCGCGCGTCGCCCGGCAAGTAGGCTGTTGTCGGGGCGTCTGCGTCCTTGTCGCTGTAGCCGCCTTGCGGAGGCGCTTCAACGGTGTTCGCTTGGGACTTGCCCGAGGCGGGGAGTTCTCCGAGGACGAGGAGGCGTCGTCGTCAAGCCCCAGAGACCCACCGGTGTCCTCATCGGCCTCGGCATCCTCCTCCTCCTCCCCAGCGGGCCCGCTGGGTCCAGCATCTTGTCCTGCGGCCCCGCTCCCTCCGGTGGCTCCGCTCCCTCCGGTGGCTCCGCTCCCTCCGGCACCTTTGTTCCCTCCGGCAACCTCGCCCCCCGCGGCGGCCTCGCTCATAACCCCGGGAATCCCGGCATGCCTCAGGGAAGGAACCCCGGCAAGCTCGTCGGGTGGAAGCTTAAGCAGCCTGCGGATCTCTGCCTCCTCGGCTTTGCACGACGCATCCGCAGCCTCTGCCTCGTCGACGGTGAATCTGAAGTCTCCTGCCGCTGCGGCTGCGGCGGCCTCTTCCATCCGGGAAGAAATATAAGCGATATCCCGCTCCGTGGTGGCCCGGGTGAGGCCCTTGATCTCCTCGGTGTTCTTCGGCACCTCGACCAAGTTATCAAAGAAGCTCAGAATGGCATCTCCCGGAGGCTGGATCCAACTGGGGACGATGCCGTGGGAGTCGCACTCCGGCATCATTGCGCGCAGAGAGTCACGGGCAGTGCTGTTGCATAGCGGCACCACTCCCTTGGCGGGCCTGAACCACTCTGGGTGCGCCGGGTCATGCTTGAAGAGTTCTCGCACCATTCCTTTCAGCTCCAAAGCGGTGAAATTGAAGTTCAATCCGCAGCGCAACCTCATGATATCCGCTGCATTGCCAAATTCCCAGGCGGGCCTTTTCCTCTCTTGTAAAGGGGCAATGCGGCGGCGGAGGAAATCTGCGCCAACCTCTCCGATGGTCAGATTGGCTACCCGGAGACGGATGATTCTAACAAGGGCAATACTAAGCTTGTTGTCTTCCGGGGCCAGTTCGCTCCAGTCTCTGCCGCGCACTATGGCAGTTGTGCGCGGCGCGGTGAAGGGATCCGGCTGATCCTCTACTACCCAGCACCAGTCTGCACGCCATTCTTCCCACTTGCCGCGGAGTTCTCCTTTCAGATATGAGTCCTTTTTGTTTAACCAGAAGATCCAGGAGATTCCGCCGGAGAGGGGAACGCCAGCCTCTACTCTAGGCATGAAGAAATGGCGAAAGAGTGCTACGTTTGGATGGATCCCTATGTAGTTTTCGCACAGATGTGCGAAAACGGCCATCGTAAGGATGGCATTGGGGGTGAAGTCTAGGAGGTGGAGGTTGTACGTGTTCATAATGTCACAGAAAAACTCCGAAAATGGAGGGCACAACCCACAGTGAAAGAAGGCAGCGAAGAAGAAATACCCGCCGGGAACCAGATCTTTGGCGATGGCGGGGAAGACTCTGGTGCGGGGATGAGCTTTGGTCTCCCCGGACCAGAAGAGGTAGTACTTGTTCCATAATTCCCGCGCGCTGAGCCTCGGCGCGAAGACCACGTTCCTCTTCCGCAAGGCGACAAGCTTCGCCGCCTGCTCGGACTTCTCCTTCTTGGTCTTCTCCGCTTTGGCCTTCTCGCTCTTCGGAACCATGGCGGAGGTGGCGAGGGGAGAGGCGAGGAGCTCGACGGCGCCGCGGTTGCGGAAAGCGACGGAGGAGGGGTGGGAGCAGAGGGCGCGGAAGTTTTCTGGAGGTTGAAGACGCAATGAAGACGAAGGAGGGAAACTGCCCCTGCTTCCTCTGCTTTTAAGGGGGAGGTGGGGGACGCTCCGCATTTCCCATTAAAGAACGAGGCCACGATCTCTCCCAAGACGCCGCAATCGACGCGTGCCGTTAGGGAGGGGCGCGGCGGATGCGGAAGGGGATTCGGCGTGCCGTGGGCCGCGTGTGCCCGTGCACTGTTTTGGGCCTGGCCCAACAGTGCTCGGCACCGTGTGTGGCCCAGGCCCGGGGGCTCCTGTCGGTGTACTAAGATAGGGGTACCTTAGTACCCCAACTTGTGCACGGGCAGTAGCAGCTTCCCGCGGCAGGGCTCACTACGTGCTCGCCGGAGACCTTTCTGATCCATATAAAGCCATTCAAAAGCAAAGTATACAAGACAGAAGGTCAAGGCCCCGGCAAGTGGGGCTTGCCGGGAAGGCCGTCCCTGGCTCAAGATTATATCATTAACACAAGACCCTGGCAAGAGGAGCTTGCCAGGAAGACCAGAAGATTGCATCTTAGAAGACATGCCTCGGCGCACCCTGCGCCCCGGCAGGGCCCGGGGAGCGACAAGCTTCCGGGCCCGGCAAGATCAAGACCCCGGCAAGGTGCTTGCCGGGGGAAGCCTGCGCTGTGTGCCCGCGCTCCAGCTCATCGGCCCACGCGTCGCCCTGGGGCCCTTCCAGGGACGCGTGGCGGATGGCTGTGCAGCCTGGGGGACACGGTGGCACTCCACGGTGACGAGGCTACCGCCGTGGCGAACGGAGACGCATGGACGGGCGCTTTTGGGGTCGACGGTGACGGGCATTTAATGCTCCTGTCCCCCACTGTCTATGTTAGGTGAAGACCACTGTTTATCCACTGTTCATGCACTGTTCTCGCACTGTTACAACTACCACCAAAATTACATTTCTACCCTCCTCTACGTTGACACCTGTCGGTGACCCCTTGGGCTATAAAAGGAGGCCCATGCACAACGTAGAGAGGGTTCGAAACCTAGATAGCTCTCTTGCTTGGCGTAGCTAGTTCTTCAAGCTCCCGAGCTCACAAACTGAATACAAACCAAGCAGGAGTAGGGTTTTACGCGTCCGCGCGGCCCGAACCTGGGTAAACTGCCCGTGTGTGCTCTTCGATCCGCTCTTTGTGCTCCCTCCGCTCCCTCACCGCAACGTACAAGGGGCTCCGGTCCCATAGGTGTTCGTGGTGGACAGTTTTCCCCGACACTCATAAACCCCAATCGTGTTAGCAACGCAAAACAAGGAACATAACACCGGTTTATCGGGTCCTAAGGTGGCATGAGTGGAACAAAACACCAAGCAGAAGGCCAAGCCTTCCACCCATTACCAATATATATATGTGCATTAATTAATTAAGAGCTATATTGTGTTATCCCAATAAAACAAGTCCAAACATGGAGCAATCTTCAACTTCACCTGCAACTAACAACGCTATAAGAGGGGCTGAGCAAAAGCGTACTTAGCCAATGAACGGTTTTCTAGGAAGGCGGTTAGAGTGTCTCATGGCAACATAGGAGGCTGACAAGACAAGAATAGGCATCGAGGCATAACTATAGAGCAAGACAACTAGCAAAGCAAAGATAGAGGTGATATCGGGGAACGGTCATCTTGCCTAGAATCCCGCAAGGAAGAAGAACAAGTCCATGAAGTAATCAAACAAATCCTCACAACTCCGGAACGAAACCGAAGCTAATGAGAGAAGCAAACCGGAAAGAAGCAAACAACATGGTAAACACACAAGCATAAACATGTCATGATGCAGCAACAAGTATGATGCATGTCCGGTTTAAATATGCATGGCATGGCAAAGTGCACAAACAATACTACAAGTTAAGTTCAGCTCAATATGCAACGAGTTGCATATTGACAAAACACCATGTTAGATTATTTAGTTTTATCTCGTTATGAACCCGACAAGTTTAAATGTTTTTTAAACATGGCAAGAGGTGATGCATGAGCAAACTACACTACCTAGGCATTTTCAATGAGGCCGGACATAACAACAACAATTCCAGAAACTCCCCATGTCATATTTAGCATATTTATAAGCAAACAATAATTTTAACCATTTAAATGTTGTTAACATGATGCGGATGACATATTCAAGTTTTATGCAATTTTTGTTAAAAGTTGACATGAGCAAGATATGGAGTATTTGTCACCGTGGTGCAAAGGAAGGGGTGCCACGGCGATGAATCCGAAAATGATGCCATGACAACATTCCGGTTCCGACAACTCGTTGAGATGCCGGCACAAAAGAAGTGACGCAATCGTGTCATGCAAGATGGAGGGGTGCTCCCGGTTACCGGGTGTCCCACAGGTCGGCGACATCGAAATGAGCAACACAACGGACATAGTGCAAACAAGTGATACACCTCATACAACACAAGAATTCATTCATGGGCATCGTCTCGGCGGTATACCTTTGAAGTGTGCAGTTCGGGGTGGTTCGAGTCATCGAGGGGAAGTAGTCGTTCACAAACGTCGTGTAAGTAGTGGTTCACGTTCGTTTCGGAGAGGTACTTGATGATTCCAAGACTTTCGCGTTCGACGGTAGTTGTACACATTTCGTAGTTGTTCGGGGTCACGGCGACGGTAGTCGTACACGGGTCGTAGAGGAACTTGACGGATTCGAACCCTCCGTTGTCGTCGTGGTACTTGTCGGTCCATGAAGTCGATCTCGGAGGTCTTGGCATCCTCAGAACTTGTGTACTTGGCGTTCGTCGGGTGTCGTGGTACTTGGCGGGTCGTGTGTAGAGGTACTTGGCTCGTGACGACGACGGGATGTACAGGGACGGCAACTTGGTGGTCTTGGGGTACTTCGTTCACTGATCTTCTCGGTCCCGAGCAGGGCAGAACAAGTGGCCGTCGATGTGGGTGCACGAGACAATAGCAGCAACAAGGCCAAGGTAGCTGATCACCGGCGCGTCGAGGCCAAACGAGGAGGAGGTCACACGAGGGACGGAGAGGCGGCACTGGACGAGGACCCAACGCGATGACGGAGGTGCGATGGGAGGGAGCGAGACGGTGGCATCCGGTGGCCCAGGCGACGCAGGGATGGGAGGAGCAGCGCGGCGCGGTGGTCTGTGGACTGGCGAGGCCGAGGCGGCGGATCCGGGCGAAGGGAACCCGCTCCCAGTGTTGGAAGCCCTGGGCAGCACAGTGGTGGAAGGAGGCAGGGGAACGGCCTAAGCGGCCTGGTCCGCTGGGCTGCTCCGGCGGCCTTGGTCGCCCGCGATGAGGAGGAGGAGGCGCGGGCGCTTGGGGATGAGACCGGGGCGAGCCGGCGACGACAGAAGCGCGGAGGAGGAGGCGTTGCGGCTCCATGGCGAGGCGGCGGTGTTGGAGGAGATCGGGTGAGGCGGTGTTGTTGGAGGAGATCGAGGGGAGAAGGGAGGAGAGGCGCTGAGGGAGATGGGGATCGGGCACGGGCGTGGCACGAGCGAGTGCGGTCGAGCGAGTGGTTTGGGAATCGGGCAGGTGGCAGCGCAGTGAGGGAGAGACCGATCGTGGGTCGGGGCTCTCGCTAGGGTTAGCAAGGGGTTGGTGAGCTTGGGCCAGAAGGGGGCGACCGAGGTGGTCCTTGGGCCGGTTGTGGCATCTAGGGGGGCCAGTAGGGTTTCTTCCTATATCTTTAACCTTCTGTTTATACAAATAAACAGATTTAAGAGGGAAAAGTGATAGCGGTTTTGGGAAGGAATAAGAGACATATAAGCATAACTATGAACTCCTGGTTTTGCGCACCATTTGAATAAACTGCTCTGGCAATTTTTAGAGACTCCAACTTTAGCCAAATTTGAAACAGTTTCAAACTTGAATAAATCGAAAGTCCAACCAGAACATGTCTAATGATATGAACATATGAGGAGGGGATCTTGGCATGGTTTAGAGATTTTAGAAAAAATAGTGAACATTTTTCTGAAGTAGAAAAGTGCAACTTGAATTTGAAATAGAAATAAAGAAGGAAAATTTTATGCTTTGGAATTTGATATTTGGCTAAACTTGAAGCAGAAGAGGCATGGAATTTAATTGCAAGTGGGTTCATGGGTAATTCCAAAAGAATGGAATATTTATTATAGCTCCCTAGAATATTGGGAGGATATGTTGTAAAGAGAAAATCACCATTGTGAATATCCCTCGATTTAAATGGATCGAAATCCACACAATTTATTTAGTTGGGATGAACAGATTAATGACATGATGCAATGCAAAAATAAATAGAACAACCAAAAAGAAACACACGGCAAAACCCGGAATAGCTGGAAGTCTTCTGGAGCGTCGGTCTTGGGGCGTCACAACTCTCCCACACTAACAGAGGATCTTGACCCGAGATCCTAAGGATGGCACCGGATAAAACGGAAAAGGAAGAGGTAAAGCAAAGTTGCTTCTTTGACAAACGAGTGAAACCACGAATTTGAGAGGTTGAACAAATTGAAAGAAGAATACAACGGAGATGAACGAAGTTAAGAGCACTCCGGTAAAAGGAGGAACAAGGGACACCATGAGAATTTGAAGGTTGCAAAGACATAAACGAAGAGCTCCAGGATCATGAAAGAATTTAAACCACTCCGGTTGAATAAATCTAGAGAAGGAATAAGAACGAAAGAATTTGGATAGCATTCCGACTGTGAATGGAAGGAATTGAACATGAACTTGCCAAGTTGGGATGAAACTTGATGAAATGAACAACACACTACCTCCGAAACAATTAAAAGAATGGCACAAGGGGTAAGAAGGATTTAGACAACACTCCGGTTGAAAAGAGAGGCAAAACTTGATAAGATGAGAGAATTTGAATGGAGGACATGACAATCCGGTTGAATGGATAAGTAAAGGAAAGATCATGATCATTGACAAAAGAAATAGTGGAACGAAGATATCAACATTACAATACCTCCTGAATATAAGTTAGATCATTAGGAAGAAAGAAAGTAGAAGAAAATGATAACTTTTACCACCAATGAATTTTGAAAGCATCCCTGGAAAGAAGGATTGAACGAAGTTGTTGGAAAATCAACAACAAAAGAATAAGCTTGTTGTGGGCTTGTGGAAAAACATCCCAAAATTATGAGGTGACAACCAGCCACTAACAGAAAACAATTGGTTGGATTGAGGTCAACAAGGAGACGAAAAACTTATTTCACTAGGAGGATAAAAGAATATCTTGGGTCATATATAATCACCGCATAACAACAATCCTTAGGGAAAGCTTTTAGGTGAAATACAACCCAAGATAACTCCAACGAAGAAATTGACGGGATTAAATATCTCATTCTTGATAACTTGTGAATCATGAAACATGAAGGAAATTCTCAAGAATGACATAACACCATCTCAAACGATAAGGTAGAAAGAATTGCACTTCGGAGTGCACGCTGAAGAATACTTGAGCTCCTCCAACAAGAATCTTGAAGAACACTTCGAGGATGAATTAAATCATGATGAACCACCATGAAGAACTAAGGAAACAAAAGGATGAGAAGTGAAGGATGAAAAGAATAAGATTGAAGCCTTGCAATGATTTAGATAGAGCTTCATGACAAGATAATTAAGAGAGTTTGGAACTCCGGAAAAGAAACATGGAGTACTTCGAACCGAGAATATGATGTGATAAACAAGCTCCGAAAAGAAGAGATTAATCACTTCGGGGAAATAAGAATAAGATTTATTGTATGCTCATCCTTCAGCTAATTAAATTGATGACAAGCAACGGATTTGGCATACTACTTATTCCCGTTGCAAAGAATTAAAGAGAGATCTCGCACAAACTTGAGAAAATCTTCAACGAATCACCGGTAGGATTTCAGAAAGAACGAATGAATTGATATGATGACAAAGGAAAATGAATTTTTGAATGAACCACCATAAGAATATGGAGACAAACGAAGAGGCATCAACTAAGAATAGTTGGAAGACGAAGTTGAAAACTGAGAACGAAGAAATCTTCGTAAAATGATGGCCTTCGGAGGATCACAATGGAAAGAATTCATGACATATTCTGGATGTGTAAGAAAAGATTTAGAGGACAACTCTT
This sequence comes from Secale cereale, assembly GCA_902687465.1. Classification (NCBI taxonomy): domain Eukaryota; kingdom Viridiplantae; phylum Streptophyta; class Magnoliopsida; order Poales; family Poaceae; genus Secale; species Secale cereale. The sequence continues at coordinate 360,364,097 of LR738709.1, forward strand.
CTTGGTTCTTCAAATTTTGAGAAGAACAATGCGAAATAGAAGAATTTGTGAGATACTTCGAAATGAAGAATTAAAAGTTTGAATCAACAATGAAAAGAATTTGAAAGCGATCTTGGAGGATACATTTGACCGATGAGAGATCCATTCTTACGTCAAACTTGAAAGAATTTGAGAATAACTTCGGAAAATTAGAAGAGTCGGGTAAGATCCTGGGAATGACCTGTGGGTTAGGGCCCACTGAAAGGAAACATCGTTGGGAAAGATTGCTTGAGAGATAGTGCACCGGTTGAATTAAATGACTTGAATGAGATAACAACCTCGAAATAGTTTGCACGAATTAAGAATGGAAATATGAATCTTCTGAGATATGTTCAACACTCCGGAATAAAAATAGAGAGAGGTGAATAAATAAGAGAGACTTTGACAAGAATTCCAACATGGAAAAAACAAGTGAAACAAGAGGAAAGATATGATTAACATCGGAACTTGAATTTAGTCCACCGGGAAAGAAACGAAAACGAAGAACGATAACTTGAAGCTTCCTTAGCATCTTCCTGAGAATCACCAGATAAGGACATTGAAGGAAAAGAATGAAGAAACATCACATGAATAAAATGGATATTTCATTTGAGAATTTCTGGCTCCGAGAAGAAGAAGGGAGCGAGGGCGGGGAAAACAAAGACAATTTGGGATGAATGAAACAGACACCATTGAGAAAACCCAAGAATTGGTCTGCACATATTGAAAGGATCGGGTTAACTTGAAGAGAAGCACGTCGGTTGAGAAGAATTTACATGAGAATTTCGATGATCAGAAGGAATGGCACTCACATGGAATTATGAGAACACCGATTAGGAAAAATATGGAATCAACATTTGACATCGAAGCAACTCGAATACCACAATCAAAACAAAACAATGGATAGATATGTTGCAACATAATCTTCACAATATCATTCGAACAAAGAATTGAACGAATGAATTCCATAGCTTAATGGTACATCAACTTGTCGAGAAGCCACTTGGGAGAACAAAATGATAGATTAAAACAACAAGGTAATAGATGGAACAAATACATAATAGAGGTTTCGTCCCACGTGTTCGTGCTGATGCCCCATGGCACGTGTTACAAAGGGCCTTGCAATCCCCGGATCAGCATAGCCAAGGAACCTTTAAGATGCAACCCCCTAGTGCAACAACGCCCATGATAACCTCTCCACTAGATGTTGAACCCCAACCTCATATCATGCACCCGTTGGAAGATTACCTAAGAGCTACTTGAATCCCACCTATTAATTCCCGAAGCTTTCCGGTTATGCAATCTAGTGTTGGGGATACAGGGGAAGAACAATATCTCACCCAACTAGCAATACCTACATCCAGCTGTATCCATCCGTCCACACATAACCAGGCACCTTCGGAAACCGTTTACCTCGGACCTTCGAAACGCATCCACTATACAAGCTGTGGCAATACTCCCGAACTATCCCACCAGCAATGGGTGACGTCGGGGTTATCTCACCACCAGACACGCATAGAAGATCTTTCGATGACGGTCGCCTCTGGTATTCTAGAACTGTCACGATACACAATGGGACAACAATACCTCAGAGCTCAACTCCCCGGGACTCGGCCTAAACAGACGGGAGGCACCAAGACAGGATTCTCGTCACAAAGATATCGGAACAATCCAAACAATACCCGCGTGATCCTAAAAAAATTTGGTGAAAATTGAGGATAGTGATGTTAAAACAACATCAGGAATCCTCACCAGAGCGACGAAGGGGATGAGGAGTAAAAAGAAATCCTACTCTCTGATATATATATAGGACTCAAAACATTTTTTGTGTGTGCCTAGACTCAACCAACATTGGTTCGATCAATCAGGGGGGCTCCTAGGTCGGAGAAGGCTCTGAATACCAACTTGTAATGCCCAGGATGCGACTATATCTCCTACGTGTCGAGGCACGACATAGAGACATGAGCGCGTTCTGGAATGATCGCAAGCGTGGCATCTTTGCACAACTCATGTAAAGAACAGGGATGAAAGAGTAAAATAGTTGGCTAACACTCACCACGTCACACAATTAAGACAATAGCATACATTCATCCAAATAACACAGTGTCCGACTACAGACGAAATCAAACAAGAAAAGATACCACAACCACAAGTCCTGATCGCCCCTAGTAGGAACCACTAGTGATCGTCGGGATACGTCACATACATACGGCCACGTTCTTCATCGAACTCCCAGAGAAGTTCTTGTCCATCTCCTGCATCGTACTCAGTTGTACCTGCATCTGGTGTGTGTCATAATCTGTGAGTCACAAGGACTCAGCAATCCCATTCCCGGGTATCAAAACTAACAAAGCCTTTTAGGTGTGGAGAGGTAATAAAGTGGTTGCAGCAAGCACTAAGCAACTAGCTTACGAAGTCCGAGCGAGATGAGAAAAGTGCCAACGATCGCCAAAGATGATCAATAAGTGATCCTAGCTACTCACGTTCAAGCATAACCCCACCGTGTTCACTTTCTGAAACCACTTCGAAAAGAGACCATCACGGTACTCACACAGGTAGTGTATTCTTAAGGATAAGCTGTCAAGTTATCTACAACCGGATATTAACAAATTCCCATCTGCCACATAACCGCGGGCACGACTTTCGAAAGTTCATAATCCTGCAGGGGTGTCCCAACTTAGCCCATCACAAGCTCACGATCTGCGAAGTCGCAACTCCATGTTGGGAAGACCCGAGTATTCTCGGAATCCCGTGCTCAAGATATTTCGACAAAGGTAAAACTAATCCAGCAAGACCTCCCGGCGTGCCGACACCCTGATAGTAGCCGCATGTATCTCGTCTCACGCCACGACCGGATGGGACATCCTATAAGAAAATACCAGATACCTCGGGTTTCCCCAAGGCGGCCCTACAGTCTGCCCAGTTTGGACCAACACTCATGAGGAGCACTGGCCCGGGTTGTTGATTAAGAACTCAGGTTAATTACTCCCTATGCAAGTTTTAGTTGCTAGGCAAATGTAGTACCAAAGTTGGGTCTTGCTGGAAAAGCTTTAAGCAGTGTGAATTATCGAGGGGGCCCATAAACCCCAATCGTGTTAGGAATGCAAAATCAAGGAACATAACACTGGTTTATCGAGTCCTATGGTGGCATGAGTGGAACAAAACACCAAGCAGAAGGCCAAGCCTTCCACCCATTACCAATATATATGTGCATTAATTAATTAAGAGGTATATTGTGTTATCCCAATAAAACAAGTCAAACATGGAGCAATCTTCAATTTCACCTGCAACTAACAACGCTATAAGAAGGGCTAAGCAAAAGCGTACTTAGCCAATCAACGGTTTACTAGGAAGGCGGTTAGAGTGTTTCACGGCAACATAGGAGGCTGACAAGACAAGAATAGGCATCGAGGCATAACTATAGAGCGAGACAACTAGCAAATCAAAGATAGAGGTGATATCGGGGAACGGTCATCTTGCCTGGAATCCCGCAAGGAAGAAGAACAAGTCCATGAAGTAGTCGAACAAATCCTCACAACTCTGGAATGAAACCGAAGCTAACGAGAGAAGCAAACCGGAAAGAAGCAAACAACATGGTAAACACACAAGCATAAACATGTCATGATGCACCACCAAGTATGATGCATGTCCGGTTTAAATATGCATGGCATGGCAAAGTTCACAAACAATACTACAAGTTAAGTGGAGCTCAATATGCAACGAGTTGCATATTGACAAAACACCACGTTAGATTATTTAGTTTGATCTCGTTATGAACCCAACAAGTTTAAATTTTTTTTAAACATGGCAAGAGGTGATGCATGAGCAAACTACACTACCTAGGCATTTTCAATGAGGCCGGACATAACAACAACAATTCTAGAAACTCACCATGTCATATTTAGCATATTTTTAAGCAAACAACAATTTTAACCATTTAAATGTTGTTAACATGATGCGGATGACATATTCAAGTTTTATTCAATTTTTAGTTAAAAGTTGACATGAGCAAGATATGGAGTATTTGTTGTTGGGGAACGTAGTATTTTAAAATTTTCCTACGATCACGCAAGATCTATCTACCAGATGCATAGCAACGAGAGGGGAGAGTGTGTATACGTACCCTCGTAGACCGAAAGCGGAAGCGTCAAGTGACGCGGTTGATGTATTCGAACTTCTTCGCGATCCAACCGATCAAGCACCGAACGTACATCATCGAACATATAGCACCTCCGCGTTCAGCACACGTTCAGCTTGATGACGTCCCACGAGCTCTTGATCCAGTTGAGCTTCACGGGAGAGTTTTGTCAGCACGACGGCGTGGTGACGGATATGATGAAGTTACCGGAGTAGGGCTTCGCCTAAGCACTGCAACGGTATGACCGAGGTGCGTTTTTGTGGAGGGGGCACCCCACACGGCTGGAGAGATCAACTTGTGTGTCTAGAGGTGCCCCCTACCCCCGTATATAAAGGAGCAAGGGGGGAGGCCGGCCAGCCCCTATGGCGCGCCAAGGAGGAGCAATCCTACTAGGAATAGGATTGCAATCCTATTCCTAGTAGGAATCACCAAGAGGGAGAAGGGGGGAAGGAAGGAGAGGGAGAGGGAGAAGGAAAGGGGCGCCGGCCCCCTCCTTCCTTGTCCAATTCAGACCAAGGGGTGGGGGCGCGCGGCCCAGACCTGGCCCTCCCTCTCTCTTACTCCTATGGCCCATTAAGGCCCATAGCTTCCCCGGGGGGGTTCCGGTAACCCCCCGGCACTCCGGTTAATTCCGAAACTTTACGGAACGCTTCCGGTGTCCGAATATAGCCGTCCAATATATCAATCTTTATGTCTTGGACATTCCGAGACTCCTTGTCATGTCTGTGATCTTATCCGGGACTCCGAACTACCTTCGGTACATCAAAACTCATAAACTCATAATACCGATCGTCATCAAACATTAAGCGTGCGGACCCTACGGGTTCGAGAACTATGTAGACATGACCGAGACTCATCTCCGGTCAATAACCAATAGCGGAACCTGGATGCTCATATTGGCTCCTACATATTCTACGAAGATCTTTATCGGTCAAACCGCATAACAACATACGTTGTTCCCTTTGACATCAGTATGTTACTTGTCCGAGATTCGATCGTCGGTATCTCAATACCTAGTTCAATCTCGTTACCGGCAAGTCTCTTTACTCGTTCCGCAATACATCATCTCGTGACTAACTCATTAGTCATTTTCGTGCAAGGCTTATTATGATGTGTATTACCGAGAGGGCCCAGAGATACCTCTCCGACACTCGGAGTGACAAATCATATTCTTGATCTATGCCAACACCACGAACACTTTCGGAGACACCTGTACAGCATCTTTATGATCACCCAGTTACGTTGTGACGTTTGATAGAACACAAGGTGTTCCTCCGGTATTCGGGAGTTGCATAATCTCATAGTCATAAGAACATGTATACTTCATGAAGAAAGCAATAGCAGTAAAACTAAACAATCATAGTGCTAAGCTAACGGATGGGTCTTGTCCATCACATCATTCTCCTAATGATGTGACCCCGTTGATCAAATGACAACTCATGTCTATGGCTAGGAAACATAACCATCTTTGATCAATGAGCTAGTCTAGTAGAGGCATACTAGGGACATACTGTTTTGTCTATGAATTCACACATGTACTAAGTTTCCGTTTAATACAATTCTAGCATGAAAAAAAGACATTTATTATGATATAAGGAAATACAAATAACATCTTTATTATTGCCTCTAGGGCATATTTCCTTCACTTTCACACTTGAACTAGAGTCAATAATCTAGATTACAAAGTAATGACCCTAACACCCATGGAGTCTTGGTGCTTATCATATTTTGCCCATGGAAGAGGCTTAGTCAACGGGTCTGCAACATTCAGATTCGTATGTATCTTGCAATCTCTATGTCTCCCTCCTTGACTAGATCGCGGATGGAATTGAAGCGTCTTTTGATGTGCTTTGTTCTCTTGTGAACCTGGATTTCTTTGCCAAGGCTATTGCTCCAGTGTTGTCACAAAAGATTTTCATTGCACCCGATGCACTAGGTATTACACCTAGATCGGATATGAACTCCTTCATCCAGACTCCTTCATTTGCTGCTTCCAAAGCAGCTATGTATTTCGCTTCACACGTAGATCCCTCCACGATGCTCTGCTTGGAACTGCACCAACTGACAGCTCCACCGTTTAATAAAAATACATATCCGGTTTGTGACTCAGAGTCATCCGGATCAGTGTCAAAGCTCGAATCGACGTAACCGTTTACGACGAGCTCTTTGTCACCTCCATACACGAGAAACATATCCTTTGTAATTTTCAGGTATTTCAGGATGTTCTTGACCGTTGTCCCGTCATCCACTCCAGGATTACTTTGGCACCTCGCTGCTAGACTTATAGCAAGGCACACATCAGGTCTAGTACACAGTATTGCATACATGATAGATCCTATGGCTGAGGCATAGGGAATGACTTTCAGTTTCTCTCCATCTTCTGCAGTGGTCGGGCATTGAGTCTTACTCAACTTCACACCTTGTAACACAGGCAAGAACCCTTTCTTTGACTGATCCATTTTGAACTTCTTCAAAACTTTATCAAGGTATGTGCTTTGTGAAAGTCCAATTAAGCGTCTTGATCTATCTCTATAGATCTTGATGCCTAATATGTAAGCAGCTTCACCGAGGTATTTCATTGAAAAATTCTTATTCAAGTATCCTTTTATGCTATCCAGAAATTCTATATCATTTCCAATCAACAATATGTCATCCACATATAATATCAGAAATGCTACAGAGCTCCCACTCACTTTCTTGTAAATACAGGCTTCTCCAAAAGTCTGTATAAAGCCATATGCTTTGATCACCTCATCAAAGCGTATATTCCAACTCCAAGATGCTTGCACAATCCATAGATGGATCGTTGGAGCTTGCACACTTTGTTAGCACATTTAGGATCGACAAAACCTTCTGGTTGCATCATATACAACTCTTCTTTGAGATATCCATTTAGGAATGCAGTTTTGACATCCATTTTGCCAGATTTCATAATCATAAAACGCGGCAATTGCTAACATGATTCGGACAGACTTAAGCATCGCTACGGGTGAGAAAGTCTCATCGTAGTCAACTCCTTGAACTTGTCGAAACCCTTTCGCAACAAGTCGAGCTTCGTAAACAGTAACATTATCGTCTGCGTCGGTCTTCCTCTTGAAGATCCATTTATTTTCGATGGCTTGCCGATCATCAGGCAAGTCAACCAAAGTCCACACTTTGTTCTCATACATGGATCCCGTCTCAGATTTCATGGCCTCAAGCCATTTTGCGGAATCTGGGCTCATCATCGCTTCCTCATAGTTCGTAGGTTCATCATGGTCTAGTAACATGACTTCTAGAACTGGGTTGCCGTACCACTCTGGTGCGGAACGAACTCTGGTTGATCTACAAAGTTCAGCAAAAACTTGATCTGAAGTTTCATGATCATCATCATTAGCTTCCTCACTAATTGGTGTAGGAATCACTGGAACTAGTTTCTGTGATGTACTACTTTCCAATTCGGGAGAAGGTACAATTACCTCATCAAGTTCCACTTTCCTCCCACTCACTTCTTTCGAGAGAAACTCCTTCTCTAGAAAGGATCCATTCTTAGCAACAAATATCTTGCCTTCAGATCTGTGATAGAAGGTGTACCCAACAGTCTCCTTTGGGTATCCTATGAAGACACATTTCTCCGACTTGGGTTCGAGCTTATCAGGTTGAAGCTTTTTCACATAAGCATCGCAGCCCCAAACTTTAAGAAATGACAACTTTGGTTTCTTGCCAAACCACAGTTCATAAGGCGTCGTCTCAACAGATTTAGATGGTGCCCTATTTAACGTGAATGCAGCTGTCTCTAAAGCATAACCCCAAAATGATAGTGGTAAATCGGTAAGAGACATCATAGACCGCACCAAATCCAATAAAGTACGGATACGACGTTCGGACACACCATTATGTTGTGGTGTTCTGGGTGGCGTGAGTTGTGAAACTATTCCACATTGTTTCAAATGAAGACCAAACTCGTAACTCAAATATTCGCCTCCACGATCAGATCGTAGAAACTTTATTTTCTTGTTACGATGATTCTCTACTTCACTCTGAAATTCTTTGAACTTTTCAAATGTTTCAGACTTGTGCTTCATTAAGTAGATATACCCATATCTGCTCAAATTATCAATGAAGGTCAGAAAATAACGATACCCGCCACGAGCTTCAATACTCATTGGTCCACATACATCAGTATGTATGATTTCCAACAAATCTGTTGCTCGCTCCACAGTTCCAGAGAACGGAGTCTTAGTCATCTTGCCCATGAGGCATGGTTCGCAAGCACCAAGTGATTCATAATCAAATGATTCCAAAAGTCCATCAATATGGAGTTTCTTCATGCGCTTTACACCAATATGACCTAAATGGCAGTGCCACAAATAAGTTGCACTATCATTATTAACCTTGCATCTTTTGGCTTCAATATTATGAATATGTGTATCACTACAATCGAGATCCAACAAGAATAGACCACTCTTCAAGGGTGCATGACCATAAAAGATATTATTCATAAAAATAGAAGAACCATTATTCTCTTATTTAAATGAATAACCGTCTCGCAACAAACAAGATCCAGATATAATGTTCATGCTCAACGCTAGCACCAAATAACAATTATTTAGGTCTAAAACTAATCCCGAAGGTAGATGTAGAGGTAGTGTGCCGACGGCGATCACATCGACTTTGGAACCATTTCCCACGCGCATCGTCACCTCGTCCTTAGCCAATCTTCATTTAATCCGTAGTCCCTATTTCGAGTTACAAATATTAGCAACCGAACTGGTATCAAATACCCAGGTACTACTACGAGCATTAGTAAGGTACACATCAATAACATGTATATCACATATACCTTTGTTCACTCTGCCATCCTTCTTATCCGCCAAATACTTGGGGCAGTTCCACTTCCAGTGTCCAGTCCTTTTGAAGTAGAAGCACTCAGTTTCAGGCTTGGCTCCAGACTTGGGTTTCTTCACGGGAGTAGCAACTGTCTTGCTATTCTTCTTGAAGTTCCCCTTCTTTCCCTTGCCCTTTTTCTTGAAACTAGTGGTCTTATTAACCATCAACACTTGATGCTCCTTTTTTATTTCTACCTCCGCAGCTTTGAGCATAGCGAAGAGCTTGGGAATTGTCTTCTGCATCCCTTGCATATTATAGTTCATCACGAAGCCTTTATAGCTTGGTGGCAGTGATTGAAGAACTCTATCAATAACACTATCCTCGTCAACTTTGCAACCAAGTTGAGTCATATGATTGTAGTACCCAGACATTCTGAGCAAGTGTTCACTGATAGGACTATTCTCCTCCATCTTGCAGCTATAAAACTTATTGGAAATCTCATATTTCTCAATCCGGGCATTTGCTTGAAATATTAACTTCAAGTCCCGGAACATCTCATATGGTCCATGACATTCAAAACGTCGTTGAAGTCCCGGTTCTAAGTCGTAGAGCATGGCACACTGAACTATCGTGTAGTCATCAGACCGCGTCTGCCAGACGTTCAAAGCATCTACATTAGCGGGAGGGGGCTTGTCACCTAGCGGTGCTTCAAGGACATAATTCTTCTGTGCAGCAATGAGGATAATCCTCAAGTTACGGACCCAGTCCATGTAATTGCTACCATCATCTTTCAACTTAGCTTTCTCTAGGAATGCATTAAAATTCAAAGGAACGGTAGCACGGGCCATTGATCTACAACAACATAGATATGCAAAAACTATCAGGACTAAGTTCATGATAATTAAAGTTCAATTAATCATATTACTTAAAGAACTCCCACTTAGATAGACATCCCTCCGGTCATCTAAATGGTCACGTGATACAAATCAACTAAACCATGTCCGATCATCACGTGAGATGGAGTAGTTTCAATGGTGAACATCTTATGTTGATCATATCTACTATATGATTCACGCTCGACCTTTCGGTCTCTAGTGTTCCGAGGCCATATCTGCATATGCTAGGCTCGTCAAGTGTAACCTCTGCGTGTGCAAAACTGGCTTACACCCGTTGTATTTGAACGTAGAGCTTATCACACCCGATCATCACGTGGTGTCTCGGCACGACGAACTTTCGCAACGGTGCATACTCACGGAGAACACTTATACCTTGAAATTTTGTAAGGGATCATCTTATAATGCTACCGTCGTACTAAGCAAAATAAGAAGCATAATAAGATAAACATCACATGCAATCAAAATATGTGACATGATATGGCCATCGTCATCTTATGCTTTTGATCTCCATCTCCAAAGCACCCTCATGATCACCTTCGTCACCGGCACGACACCTTGATCTCCATCGTAGCATCGTTGTCGTCTCGCCAACTATTGCTTCTACGACTATCACTACCGCTTACTGATAAAGTAAAACAATTACATGGCGATTGCATTCCATACAATAAAGCGACAACCATATGGCTCCTGCCAGTTGCCGATAACTTTACAAAACATGATCATCTCATACAAAGACCGTATAACTCATCATGTCTTGACCATATCACATCACAACATGCACTGCAAAAACAAGTTAGACGTCCTCTACTTTGTTGTTGCAAGTTTTACGTGGCTGCTACGGTCTTAGCAAGAACCATTCTTACCTACGCATACAAAAACCACAACGATTTTTCGTCAAGTATGTGATGTTTTAACCTTCACAAGGACCGGGCGTAGTCACACTCGATTCAGCTAAAGTGAGAGAGACAGACACCGGCCAGTCACCTTTAAGCAACGAGTGCTCATAACAGTGAAACCAGTCTCGCGTAAGCGTACGCGTAATGTCGGTCCGGGCCGCTTCATCTCACAATACCGCCGAAGCAAAGTATGACATGCTTGTAAGCAGTATGACTAGTATCGTCCACAACTCACTTGTGTTCTACTCATGCATATCATCTACGCATAGACCTGGCTCATGATGCCACTGTTGGAGAACATAGTATTTTAAAAGTTTCCTATGATCACGCAAGATCTATCTACCAGATGCATAGCAACGAGAGGGGAGAGTGTGTCTACGTACCCTCGTAGACCGAAAGCGGAAGCGTCAAGTGATCCGGTTGATGTAGTCGAACTTCTTCGTGATCCAACCGATCAAGCACCGAACGTACGGCACCTCCGCGTTCAGCACATGTTCAGCTTGATGACGTCCCATGAGCTCTTGATCCAGTTGAGCTTCACGGGAGAGTTTCGTCAGCGCGACGGCGTGGTGACGGATATGGTGAAGTTACCGACGTAGGGCTTCGCCTAAGCACTGCAACGGTATGACCGAGGTGTGTTTCTGTGGAGGGGGGCACCGCACACGGCTGGAGAGATCAACTTGTGTGTCTAGAGGTGCCCCCCTGCCCCCGTATATAAAGGAGCAAGGGGGAGGCCGGCCAGCCCCTATGGCGCGCCAAGGAGGAGCAATCCTACTAGGAATAGGATTGCAGTCCTATTCCTAGTAGGAATCACCAAGAGGGAGAAGGGGGGAAGGAAGGAGAGGGAGAAGGAGAAGGAAAGGGGCGCCGCCCCGCCCCCTCCTTCCTTGTCCAATTCAGACCAAGGGGTGGGGGGCGCGGCCCAGCCCTGGCCCTCCCTCTCTCTTACTCCTATGGCCCATTAAAAGGCCCATAGCTTCCCCGGGGGGTCAGGTAACCCCCCGGCACTCCGGTTAATTCTGAAAGTTTATGGAACGCTTCCGGTGTCCGAATATAGTCGTCCAATATATCAATCTTTACGTCTCGGACATTCCGAGACTCCTCATCATGTCCGGGACTCCGAACTACCTTCGGTACATCAAAACTCATAAACTCATAATACCGATCGTCATCAAACATTAAGCGTGCGGACCCTACGGGTTCGAGAACTATGTAGACATGACCGAGACTCATCTCCGGTCAATAACCAATAGCGGAACCTGGATGCTCATATTGACTCCTACATATTCTACGAAGATCTTTATCGGTCAAACCGCATAACAACATACGTTGTTCCCTTTGTCATCGGTATGTTACTTGCCCGAGATTCGATCGTCGGTATCTCAATACCTAGTTCAATCTCGTTACCGGCAAGTCTCTTTACTTGTTCCATAATACATCATCTCATGACTAACTCATTAGGCATTTGCTTGCAAGGCTTATTATGATGTGTATTACCGAGAGGGCCCAGAGATACCTCTCCGACACTCGGAGGGACAAATCCTATTCTTGATCTATGCCAACACCATGAACACTTTCGGAGACACCTGTAGAGCATCTTTATGATCACCCAGTTACGTTGTGACATTTGATAGCACACAAGGTGTTCCTCCGGTATTCGGGAGTTGCATAATCTCATAGTCATAGGAACATGTATAAGTCATGAAGAAAGCAATAGCAGTAAAACTAAACGATCATAGTGCTAAGATAACGAATGGGTCTTGTCCATCACATCATTCTCCTAATGATGTGATCCCGTTGATCAAATGACAACTCATATCTATGGCTAGGAAACATAACCATCTTTGATCAATGAGCTAGTCTAGTAGAGGCATACTAGGGACATACTGTTTTGTCTATGTATTCACACATGTACTAAGTTTCCGTTTAATACAATTCTAGCATGAAAAAAAGACATTTATCATGATATAAGGAAATACAAATAACATCTTTATTATTGCCTCTAGGGCATATTTCCTTCATTTGTCACCATGGTGGAAAGGAAGGGGTGCCACGGCGACGAATCCGAAAATGATGACACGACAACATTCTGGTTCCGACAACTCGTTGAGATGCCGGCGCAAAAGAAGTGACACGATCGTGTGATGCAAGATGGTGGGGTGCTCCCGGTTACCGGGTGTCCCACAGGTCGGCGACATGGAAACGAGCAACACAACAGACACGGTGCAAACAAGTGATACACCTCATACAACACAAGCATTCATTCACGGGCGTCTTCTCGGCGGTATACCTTCAAAGCGTGCGGTTCGGGGTGGTTCGAGTCTTCGAGGGGAAGTAGTCGTTCACGGACGTCATGGAAGTAGTGATTCACGTTCGTTTCAGAGAGGTACTTGATGATTCCAAGACTCCCGCGTTCAACGGTAGTTGTACACGTTTCGTAATTGTTCGGGGTCACGGCGACGGTAGTCGTACACGGGTCGTAGAGGAACTTGACAGATTCGAACCCTTCGGTGTCGTCGTGATACTTGTCATTCCATGAAGTCGATCTCGGAGGTCTTGGCGTCCTCACAACTTGTGTACTTGGCGTTCGTCGGGCGTCGTGGTACTTGGCGGGTCGTGTGTAGAGGTACTTGGCTCGCGACGAGCAACGACAGGATGTATAGGGACAACAACTTGGTGGTCTTGGGCTCCTTCGTTCACTGATCTTTTCGGTCCCGAGTAGGGCATAACAAGTGACTGTCGACATGGGCGCACGAGACAACAGTAGCAACAAGGCCAAGGTGGCCGATCACCGGTGCGTCGAGGCCAAACGAGGAGGAGGTCGCACGAGGGACCGAGAGGTAGCGCTAGACGAGGACCCAATGCGACGACGGAAGCGCGATGGGAGGGAGTGAGACGGCAGCATCCGGTGGCCCAGGCGACGCGGGGATGGGAGGAGCAGCACAGCGCGGTGGTCCATGGACTGGTGAGGCCGAGGCAGTGGATCCGGGTGAAGGGAACCCGCTCCCGGTGTTGGAAGCCCTAGGCAGCGCGATAGTGGAAGGAGGCAGGGGAGCGGCCGAAGCGGCCTGGTCCACTAGGCTGCTCCGGTGGCCTTGGTCGCCGCGGCGAGGAGGAGGAGGCGCGAGCGCTTGGGGACGAGACCGGGGCGAGGCGGCGACGACAGAAGCACGGAGGAGGAGGTGTTGCGGCTCCATGGCGAGGCGGTGATGTTGGAGGAGATCGGGCGAGGCGACAGTGTTGGAGGAGATCGAGGGGAGAAGGGAGGAGCGGCGCTGAGAGAGATGGGGATCGGGCACGGGCGTGGCACGAGTGAGTGCGGTCGAGCGGGTGGTTTGGGAATCGGGCAGGTGGCGGCGCGGTGAGGGAAACGTGAGGGAGAGACCGATCGTGGGTCGGGGCTCTGCTCGCTAGGGTTAGCAAGGGGTTGGTGGGCTTGGGCCAGAAGGGGTTGGTGGCATCTAGGAGGCCTAGTAGGGATTCCTCCTATCTCTTTAACCTTCTGTTTATACAAATAAACATATTTAAGAGGGAAAAGTACCAGCGGTTTTGGGAAGGAATAAGAGACATATAAGCATAACTATGAACTCCTGGTTTTGCGCACTATTTGAATAAACTGCTCTAGCATTTTTTAGAGACTGCAACTTTAGCCAAATTTGAAACAATTTCAAACTTGAATAAATCGAAAGTCCAACCAGAACATGTCTAATGATATGAACATATGAGGGGGGATCTTGGCATGGTTTAGAGATTTTAGAAAAAATAGTGAACATTTTTCTGAAGTAGAAAAGTGCAACTTGAATTTGGAATAGAAATAAAGAAGGAAAAAATTATGCTTTGGAATTTGACATTTGGCGAAACTTGAAGCAAAAGAGGCATGGAATTTAATGGCAAGTGGGTTCATGGGTAATTCCAAAAGAATGGAATATTTATTATAGCTCCCTAGAATATTGGGAGGATATGTTGTAAAGAGAAAATCACCATTGTGAATATCCCTCGATTTAAATGGATCGAAATCCACACAATTTATTTACTTGATATGAACAGATTAATGACATGATGGCATGATGACATGATGCAATGCAAAAATAAATAGAACAACCAAAAAGAAACACACGGCGAAACCCGGAATAGCTGGAAGTCTTCTAGAGCATCGGTCTTGGGGCGTCACAGGTTGTCTCATTGAAACCGTCCTCAGGAACCAAGTTCCGTGTTTGTGATCCAAGACAGTTACTACCACACATTGGGATCCTTAATTGAATCTCTCGATTTATTAATCGCCCTGATCTCTGTCCAGGAGTTGCAACTAGTTTTTGGTGTTTGTAGGATATGTGATGGAGGCCATGTGTAGTGTTGACCCTAGGGTGGGCTATGATGCATTAGATACACCGTGGCATGGTGTACCGAGGCAACCGTTTGGTGGGCTCGGGAACCCTGCACACATCGTTTGGGGCCATAGTGGAAACCTCGGACGGACTACCTTGCAGATGGAACTCAAATAGGCAATAAACTTGGACTAGAGTATCGTGTGGTTAGTCAGGTCGTGGCCGACACCCTCGCCAGGATTCCACTTGAAGGTTCCCTAGATACATGACGTGTATATGGTGGTAAGTGTGAGAGCGTGTGTGGAGAAGTACACCCCTGCAGGGTTATCAATCCATTCGAATAGCCGCGTCCACGGATATGGACTACTTGGAAAGCTTATATGGTTCATAGATAACTGGAAGTGGATACTCTAAAATGGACAAGATAAGCGTGAGTGTTATGGATGAACTTCTCGTAGGGAGACGGGAGCGGATCTATAGTGGTGTATTGATATGGTGAATATGTGGACTCGTGTGTGCTTTCTGCCCTCAAAGAAAATTCTCGTGGTCGTATGATAACCCACAATTATAGGGGATCACAACCGTTTTCGAGGGTAGAGTATTCAAACCAAATTTATTGATTCGACACAAGGGGAGCCAAAGAATATTCTCAAGTATTAGCAGCTGAGTTGTCAATTCAACCACACCAGAAAGACTTAATATCTGCAGCAAAGTATTTAGTAGCAAAGTAGTATGGAAGTAACGGTGACGGTGGCAAAAGTAATAGTAGCAGCTTTGTAGTGATGGTGACAACAACAGTAACGAAGGTAACAAAGCAAGTATCAATATGAAACGAACTCGTAGGCAATGGATTGGTAATGATAGGACTTAGATAACATTCATCATGTAGAAGTTATAACCTAGGGTAACAGAACTAGCTCCAATTCATCAATATAATGTAGGCATGTATTCCGTATATAGTCATACGTGCTTATGGAAAAGAACTTGCATGACATCTTTTGTCCCACCCTCCCGTGGTAGCGGGGTCCTAATGGAAACTATGGGATATTAAGGCCTCCTTTTAATAGAGAACTGGAACAAAGCATTAACACTTGGTGAATACATGAACTCCTCAAACTACGGCAATCACCGGAAAGAATGCCAATTATTGTCACCTTGGGGTATGCAGATCATAACTCGTAATAGGTGTCTACAACTTGCAAGATTGCATCAAGAACACATGTATATTCATGAAAACATAATAGGTTCATATCTGAAATCAAGGCACTCGGGCCCTAGTGACAAGCATTAAGCATAGCAAAGTCATAGCAACATCAATCTCAAAACATAGTGGATACTAGGGATCAAACCCTAACAAAACTAATTCGATTACATGATAAATCTCATCCAACCCATCACCGTCCAGCAAGCCTAAGATGGAATTATTCACACACGGCGGTGAGCATCATGAAATTGGTGATGGAGAAAGGTTGACGACGATGACGGCGATGATCTCCACTCTCCGGAGCCCCGAGTGGACTCCAGATCTGGTCTCAAGAGGAAGAACAGAGGGTGACGACGGCTCCGTATTGTAAAATGCAATGAATCCTTCTCTCTGATTTTTTTTCTCCCAAAATGTGAATATATGGAGTTTGAGTTGAGATTGGTGGATCTGCGGGGGGACCCACAAGGTAGGGGGCGGATTTACATGTTATTCCGAGAAGTTTTATTTTTGTACAAAAATAACACCAAGGCAGTTCTGCTGAAAACAACATTAGTCCACGTTAGTTCCATTCAAATCATGCAAATTAGAGTCCAAAACAAGGGCAAAAGAGTTTGGAAAAGTAGATACGATGGAGACGTATCAATTTCCCCAAGCTTAACCCATTGCTTGTCCTCAAGCAATTCAATTGATAAACTGAAAGTGATAAAGAAAAACTTTTACAAACTCTGTTTTGATCTTGTTGTTGCAAATAGGTGAAGCTAGCATTCAAGTGTTCAGCAAAGATTATGAACTAACCACATTCAAAATAACATTTAGGTCTCACATTTACTCATATCAATGACACAATAAACTAGCGAGCAATAATAATAAACCTCGGATGACAACACTTTTTCAAAACAATCATGATATTATATGATAAGGTGGTATCTCGCTAGCCCTTTCTGAGACTGCAAAACATAAATGCAGAGCACCTAAGAAGATCAATGACTGACTAGACATTGTAATTCATGGTGAAAGAGATCCAGTCACACTCATACTCAATATCAATTAATAACAAAGCATATAAATGATAGAGGTACCCTCCAGCTGGTGCTTTTTATAAGAGGATGATGACTCAGCAATAAAAAGTAAATAGATAGGCCCTTCGCACAGGGAAGCAGGGACTTGCAGAGGTGCCAGATCTCGGGTTTTTAAAACAAAGATGAATATAATATTGAGAGGTATGCTTTCATTGTCAACGCAACGACCAAGAGTTCTCAATATCTTCCATGCTAAATACATTATAGGCGGTTCCCAAACATAATGGTAAAGTTTTTACTCCCCCTCCACCATCAAACACACTCCACGGCTTATCTAAAACAAGGGTATCGTCCATACCAACAACAGTCCAGGGGGAGATTTATTTATTTATATTTTGATTTTATTTTGAGCATGGGACTAGGTATCCCGGTTACCAGCCATTTTCTCGTGAATGACAAGTGGAGTCCACTTATCGTGAGAATAACCCACCTAGCATGGAAGATAATGATAGCCCCCAATCGCTACATTTGCGGTTTGGGCATACAAAACAAAATTTATTTAAAGGTTTAGAGTTTGGCACGTGCAAATTTACTTGGAGCGGCAGGTAAATACCACATATAGTAGGTAGGTATGGTGGACTCATATGGAACAACTTTGGGTTTATGGAAGTGGATGCACAAACAGTATTCCCGCTTAGTACAGTTGAAGGCTAGAAAGAGACTGGGAAGCGACCAACTAGAGAGCGATAACAGTCATAAACATGCATTGAGATTAACATTGAGTGCAAGCATGAGTAGGATATAAATCACCATGAGCATAAATATTGTGGAGGCTAAGTTGATTTTGTTTCAACTACATGTGTGAACATGTGCCAAGTCAAGACACTTGAATCATTCAAAGGAGGATACCATCCTATCATACTACATCACAACCATTTAAAAAGCATGTTGGCATGCAAGATAAACCATTATAAACTCCTAGCCGATTAAGCATGGCATGAGTAACTATAATCTCTAATTGTCATTGTAAACATGTTTCATTCAAAATAGGCTGAATCAAGAACGATGAACTAATCATATTGATACGTCGATTTTGCATCATGCTTTTATGTTGATATTTATTGCACTATGGGTTGTTATTACACATTATGTCACAATACTTATGCCTTTTCTCTCTTATTTTACAAGGTTTACATGAAGAGGGAGAATGCCGGCAGCTCGAATTCTGGGCTGGAAAAGGAGCAAACATTGGAGACCTATTCTGCACAACTCAAAAAACCCTGAAACTCCACGAAACTCCGTTTCAGAAAATATAAAAAATATCTGGCGAAAGAAGTACAGGAGGGGGGCCACCCACCGTCCACGAGGGTGGGGGCGCGCCCCCTGCCTCGTGGGCCACCTGGCATCCCCCCGATGTCCATCTTCTGCTATATGAGGTGTTTTGACCTAGAAAAAATCATAAGGAGGCTTTCGGGACGAAGCGCCGCCGTTTCGAGGCGAAACCTTGGCGTAACCAATCTAGGGCTCCAACGGAGCTGTTCTGCCGGGGATACTTCCCTCCGGGACGGGGAAATCATCGCCATTGTCATCACCAACAACTCTCCCATCTTGGGGAGGGTTATCTTCATCAACATCTTCACCAGCACCATCTCCTCTCAAACCCTAGTTCATCTCTTGTATCCAATCTTTGTATCAAAACCTCAGATTGGTACCTGTGGGTTGCTAGTAGTATTGATTACTCCTTGTAGTTGATGCTAGTTGGTTTATTTGGTGGAAGATCATATGTTCTAATCCATTATGCATATTAATATCCCTCTGATTATGAACATGAATATGCTTTGTGAGTAGTTACGTTTGTTCCTAAGGACATGGGAGAAGTCTTGCTATTAGTAGTCATGTGAATTTGGTATTCGTTCAATATTTTGATGAGATGTATGTTGTCTTTCCTCTAGTGGTGTCATGTGAACTTCGACTACATGACACGTCACCATTGTTTGGGCCTAGAGGAAGTCATTGGGAAGTAATAAGTAGATGATGGGTTGCTAGAGTGACAGCAGCTTAAACCCTAGTTTATGCATTGCTTCGTAAGGGGCTAATTTGGATCCATATGTTTCATGCTATGGTTAGGTTTACCTTAATACTTTTTTGTAGTTGCGGCTTGCAATAGAGGTTAATAATAAGTGGGATGCTTGTCCAAGTAAGGGCCGTACCCAAGCACCGGTCCACCCACAATCCAAATTATCAAAGTAACGAACGTGAATCATATAAGCGTGATGAAAACTAGCTTGACGATAATTCCCATGTGTCCTCGGGAGCGCTTTCCTTTATATAAGAGTTTGTCCAGGCTTGTCCTTTGCTACAAAAAGGATTGGGCCATCTTGCTGCACCTTATTTACTTTTACTATTTATTACTTGTTACCAACTATTTTGTCACAAAACTATCTGTTACCGATAATTTCAGTGTTTGCAGAAAATACCTTACTGAAAACTGCCTATCACTTCCTTCAGTTCCTCGTTGGGTTTGACACTCTTACTTATCGAAAGGACTATGATAGATCCCCTACACTTGTGGGTCATCACATATTTACAAAAACAAAATAGGTCGAGTTCATACCAGCTTTTCTCCATCTCAATCATTTCATCATATATCGTCATTATTGTCTTTCACTTGCACGGCCGAAGGGTGTGGATAATAATAATAGTGCAAGTGCATTGGACTAAGCTAGAATCTGCAAGCATTATTTCAAAGGAGAAGATAAGGTAATATGGGCTCTTTGTTAGATCATCAATAACGCATATGAGAGCCACTCAATATTGTCATCGTGGTCTTCTCCTCTCGACCCCCAAAGAAAAGAAAAAGAATTTCAAAGAAACACACTAAAATGTTTTGGGAGTTTTTTTTGTTTTGAAGAAAGTAAAATAAGAACGAGAAAAACTATTTACACGGGAAAGCTCCCAACAAACAAAGAAGAACGAGAAATCCTTTTGGATTTTCTTTTTAATACTACAAACTACTAGAAGAACAAGCAAGAAAGAAAAGACAAAAAGAAGCGAGAAATATTTTTGGGTTTTTCAAAGTTTTTTCAAACACACAAGAAGAAAGCGAGAAAAATAAACTAACATGGATGATACAATAAAAAAGTATGAACATCGATAACTGGAATGAATGTGTTACATGAATGTAACGTCGGTGAGAAATACGTACTCCCCCAAGCTTAGGCTTTTGCCTAAGTTGGTGTATGGCCATGGCTCAAATTAGCCCTCTCCTGGGTACTGAGGTGGATCCTGGAGATTCCACTAGTTGGCAAGCTCCTGTGGCTCCCACTAAAATACAGGCTCATGATATGGATCAAGTACTGGTGCTGGCTCTGGTACTGAAGGTTGTGGAAGACCCCAAAATCTGTAGCTGTCCTTGGGCCAAATAGTGTACGTGCCTGAATGAATATCGAACAAGGAAGGTGCAGGCAAAGTAATAGTGTGAAGAGTATTATGGCTGAATACCAGGTTATAAATGAGTCTCTTTTCCTTATCATCGTCAATAAAATCATGTGCTACCATACTTTCATAGTCTAAGTATAAAGTGGGTAGTGTAATATCTCCTTCCTCATCATGCCTAATGGGTATCTCAAAGCATTTAGCAAGGCGGGAGGCGTAGATACCTCCAAAAATAGGACCCTTCGAACGGTTTAAACTCAATCATCAAGCAAGCATAGCACCCAAACTAAAAGTTCTATCGTGAAGTAAAGCATGGCGCAAAATGGCAAGGTCAGGAGCACTAAGACCTCCACTCTCTCCTCGGCCAATTAAACATCTCCCTGCAAATAATGAGTAATGACGTAGGACGGGATAATGTAAACTAGCCACTCTCGCTTTTGACACCTCTCTCCTCTCCCCTACGGTAACTGTATCAATAAAATCTTCCACATCTATGGGACATGGTTCATCGACGCCGCCCTCATAAGGTAACTTGCAAACCTCACAAAAGTCATAAAGCGTCATCTCCTTATGAACATCATATAAATCAAATTCTGTTGAAGGTGGTGATTTCCTAGCATGAAAGTAAAAGTTTTGCACAAAGGTATTAGTGAGTAAGAGGTGTTGATCACACTTACCATGGAGGAAGTCGGTAATGCCTGCATTCTCCACCAAATAATAAAAATCTTCATAAATTTTGGCTGCCCTCAAGAATGCATCCCTTGGCCATTCACACGACCGAACCTCCGCGGTGCAAGGAAGGTTGTACTTGGGCTTCCTCTTCTCATTTTCATTTTCCTTTGAACCACTGCTTGAAGAGCCTCTCAACAACCTCCTCATCATTTTCTTTCTCTGAAAAATTCTGAAATTTTTAGTGACTCAAAATAAAAGTGAACCAAACTCAACAAAATTGATAGCAGTTACTCCTACAAGTGCCTAGAGGCTATATCATGCATCAAAACTACTTTGGACCATATAGATTTGACATGCAGGCTCAAGAACAAGGTCACCATGTCAGCAAAAATTTGCAATAAATAAAGCACTAGAACAAAAACTAATTGGACCATTGGAGGATTCACATACCGAAGAACAATCCCCCAAAACAGTTTAGCGAATGATGATTTGAGCAAGGAGATCGAAAATGGTAGCAAGATGGGCTAGAACACGGGTTTGAGCAATGGTGTTTTTTTTGGAGGAAGACGAAGTGGCTGGGTGCTGGAATAAGTGGAGGGGCCTACGTGGGACCCTGAAGGTAGGGGGCGCCTAGGGGGTAGGGTGCACCCTCCACCCTTGTGGTCACCTGGTGCAGCCCCCTCGTGCATTCTTAGTGCCAAAAATTCTAAAAAATTCTATAAAAAATCATAAGAATTTTCACGGCATTTGGAGAACTTTTATTTTCGAGCATTTTTTTATTTCACGAATAATTCAGAAAATAGACGGATAATACTATTTTTGCTTTATTTAATCCAAATAACAGAAAGTAAAAAGTGGTGCTCTCTAAATTCATCCATCTCATGCTCATCAACAGGAATCCATTAACAAGGATGGTCAAGTCTTATTAACAAACTTCTTTCGAATAACATAAAACCGGAGAAATTTCAAATAACACTAGGTTACCTCAATGGGGATATGCATGTCCCCAACAATAAGAATATCATATTTCTTTTTGACTGTAGGAATAGGGAATTCAAAACCTCTAATAGCAATAGTTGAAATTTTCCCAATAGAATTGATGCTATTAACTTGAGGTTGTTTCTTCAGAAGTGTACCATATGCTCATTACCATTAACATGAAAAATGACATTGCCCTTGTTGCAATCAATAACAGCCCCTACAGTATTCAAAAAGAGTCTACCAAGGATGATCAACATATTGTCGTCCTCGGTAATATCAAGAATAACAAAGTCTGTTAAGATAGTAACGTTTGCGACTACAACAGGCACATCCTCACAAATACCGATGGGTATAACAATTGATTTATCGGCCATTTGCAAAGAGATTTTAGTAGGTGTCAACTTATTCAAATCAAGTCTACGATATAAAAAGAAAGGCATAACACTAACACCAGCTCCAAGATCACATAAAGCAGTTTTAATATAGTTTCTTTTAATAGATCATTGTATAGTGGGTATACCTAGATCTCCTAGTTTCGATGGTATTCCACCCTTAAATGTATAGTTAGCAAGCATGGTGGAAATTCCAGCCTCCGGTATCTTTCTTTTATTTATAACAATACTTTCATATACTTAGCATAAGGAGGCATTTTTAGCATATCAGTCAAACACATACGCAAAAAGATAGGTCTAATCATCTCACAAAAGTGTTCAAATTACTCATCATCCTTTTCTTAGATGGTTTAGGAGGAAAGGCCATGGGTTTCTGAACCCATGGTTCCCTTTCTTTACCATGTTTCCTAGCAATGAAGTCTCTTATCATAACGTTGATTCTTTGATTGTGGGTTATCAAGATCAACAGCAGGTTCAATCTCTACATCATTATCATTACTAGGTTGAGTGTCAGTATGAACATCATTATTAACATTATCACTAGGTTCATGTTCATCACCAGATTGTGTCTCGGCATCTGAAATAGAAATATCAATGGGATTCTCAGGTGTGTCTATAGCAGGTTCACTAGCATGCATAGTCCTATCAGTTTTCTTTTTCTTTTTATTACTAGGACCATGTGTATCTGTATTAGTTCTCTAAGAATCTTGCTTAACCCTCTTAGGATGGCCCTCGAGATACAAAGGCTCCTGGGTCGTTTTACCACCTCTAGTCACAACTCTAACCGCATTATCTTTGTTATTATTATTCAACTTATTAAGCAAGTCATTTTGTGCTTTTAAGTACTTGTTCTACTTGAGTTTTTACCATGGAAGCATGTTTACTAATGAGCTTAAGATCATTAACAGTTCTACTCATACAATCACCCAAGCATTCTAATGTATAAGCATTATGTTTCAGTTGTCTACTAACATAAGCATTGAAGTTTTCTTGTTTAACAATAAAATTATCAAACTCATCCAAGCATTGACTAGCAGACTTATTATGAGGAATATCACCTTCATCAAATCTATAGAGAGAATTTACCTCTACTACCCATGTCGGGTTATCAAGACCATGTATTTTTAATAGGTGGTAAATTCTTAACATCTTCAGCTTTAATACCTTTTTCTTTCATAGATTTCTTTGCCTTTTGCATATCTTCGGGACTGAGAAATAGAATACCTCTTTTCTTTGGAGTTAGCTTCGGAGGTGGTTCGGGAAGAGTCCAATCATTATCATTACGCAATATATTATTCAATGGTTTTTTCAGCTTGCTCTACAGTTCATTCCCTGATAACACAACCAGCACAACTCTCTAGGTGGTCCCTAGAAGCATCGGTTAGTCCATTATAAAAGATATCAAGTATTTTATTTTTCTTGAGAGGATGATCAAGCAAAGCATTAAGTAACTGGAGAAGCCTCCCCCAAGCTTTTGGGAGACTCTCTTCTTCAATTTACACAAAATTAAATATTTCCTGTAAGGCAGCTTGTTTCTTAGGAGCAAGAAAATATTTTGCGGAGAAGTAGTATATCATATCCTAGGGACTACACACACAACCAGGAGCAAGAGAATTAAACCATAACTTAGCATCACCCTTTAATGAGAAAGGAAACAACTTCAGAATATAGTAATAGCGAATTTTTTCCTCATGAGCAAATAGGGTGGCTATATCATTTAATTTAGTAAGATGTGTCACAACAGTTTCAGATTCATAACCATGGAAAGGATCAGATTCAACCAAAGTAATTAACTCAGGATCGACAGAGAATTCATAATACTTATCAATAACATGGATAGGTGAAGTAGCAAGCTCAGGATCATATTGCATTCTAGCATTGAAAGATTTTTCTTCCCACTTGCATACTAATTTCTTAAGATCATTCCTATCCTTACAAGCAAGAAAATCTCTAGCAACCTCTCCTTCCATAACATATCCCTCGGGCATAACTGCCAATTCATATCTAGGAGAGCTAGGTCTAATAGGTGTTTCAAAGTTTTCAGTTTCAATAATTTCATCAGTTTCAGAAATATCATCATCTTCAGCATATTCAGTATTTCTTACTTTAGCAAGATGTTTATCAAGTAGTTCACCCAGTGGCACAGTTTCATCAAGTAGAGCAGTAGCATCATAAGCATCATTCATAGTAGAAGTGACATCATCAATAACACGCGACATATTCGAATCAATAGCAGGTGTAGGTGTCGCAAGCTTACTCAAAATAGATGGTGAATCAAGTGCAGAGCTAGATGGCGGTTCCTTACATCCCCTTGTTCTAGAGGGAACGATCTTGGTTCTATCATCCTTTAGTGGCCTCATAGTGATCAACAGATATAAATCCCAAGTAACTTAGAGAATACAACTATGCTCCCCGGCAACAGCGCTAGAAAAAGGTATTGATAACCCACAAGTATAGGGAATCGCAACAGTTTTTGAGGGTAGAGTATTCAACCCAAATTTATTGATTCCGCACAAGGGGAGCCAAAGAATTTCTCAAGTATTAGCAGCTGAGTTGTCAATTCAACCACACCTAAAAGACTTAATATCTGCAACAAAGTATTTAGTAGCAAAGTAGTATGGAAGTAACGGTGACGGTGGCAAAAGTAACAGTAGCAGTTTTGTAGTGATGGCAATAGCAGCAGTAACGAAGGTAACAAAGCTAGTATCAATATGAAACAAACTCGTAGGCAATGGATCAGTAATGATAGGTATTGGATAACATTCATCATGTAGCAGTTATAACCTAGGGTGACACAGAACTAGCTCCAATTCATCAATATAATGTAGGCATGTATTCCGTATATAGTCATACGTGCTTATGGAAAAGAACTTGCATGACATCTTTTGTCCTACCCTCCCGTGGCAGCGGGGTCCTAATGGAAACTAAGGGATATTAAGGCCTCCTTTTAATAGAGAACCGGAACAAAGCATTAGCACTTAGTGAATACATGAACCCCTCAAACTACGGCAATCACCGGAAAGAATCCCAATTATTGTCACCTTGGGGTATGCGGATCATAACTCTAATAGGTGTCTACAACTTGCAAGATCGGATCAAGAACACATGTATATTCATGAAAACATAATAGGTTCAGATCTGAAATCATGGCACTCGGGCCCTAGTGACAAGCATTAAGCATAGCAAAGT
Source organism: Secale cereale (assembly GCA_902687465.1). Classification (NCBI taxonomy): domain Eukaryota; kingdom Viridiplantae; phylum Streptophyta; class Magnoliopsida; order Poales; family Poaceae; genus Secale; species Secale cereale. The sequence continues at coordinate 360,390,071 of LR738709.1, forward strand.
CATAGCAACATCAATCTCAGAACATAGTGGATACTAGGGATCAAACCCTAACAAAACTAACTTGTTTACATGATAAATCTCATCCAACCCATCACCGTCCAGCAAGCCTACGATGGAATTACTCACAGACGACGGTGAGCATCATGAAATTGATGATGGAGGAAGGTTGATGATGACGACGACGATCTGCATTCTCTGGAGCCCCGAACGGACTCCAGGTCTGTCTCCCGAGGAAGAACAGGGGGTGACGGCGGCTCCGTATTGTCAACGCGATGAATCCTTCTCTCTGTTTTTTTCTCCCCGAACATGAATATACGGAGTTGGATATGAGGTCGGTGGAGCTGCGGGGGACCCACAAGGCAGGGGCGCACGCCCCCATCCTTGTGGACAGCCGGTGGGTCCCCTCCGGTAGATTTTTCGCCAATATTTTTTATATTTTCCAAAAATATTCTCCGTGGATTTTCAGGTCATTCCGAGAACTTTTATTTCTGCACAAAAACAACACCAAGGCAATTATGTTAAAAACATCGCCAGTCTGGGTTAGTTCCATTCAAATCATGCAAATTAGAGTCCAAAACAAGGGCAAAAGAGTTTGGAAAAGTAGATACGATGGAGATGTGTCATCATAGTTGAGGATCGCCACCAAGTGAAGGCTGGCTTGCTACAGTTAAACTCCACAACCCCCTTTGTTGATAATAATGCATATGTAGCTAGTTCTGATGTAAGTCTTGCTGGGTACAATTGTACTCACATTTGCTTAATTTATGTTTTTGCACAGGATACTTTGGTCTCACTTTAGGTTCTTGTGATGAGTTCGACGTTGACCGATTAGCTTGCGAATCCTAGACAGAGGTCTGGTTCCTATGGAGGGTCTTGTAGATAGTCACGCTTTCTAGCCTTCTTTCTTTTTAGTTGTGTGTACTCAGAAAGGATAAGCTTCTGCATGTGCTTGTTGCTTGTATGACTCTGTATGTTGGGTCATGAGACCCATGTTTGTAATATCATGTAATGTATGGCTCTTCAGATCCTTTTAAATAAATACTTTGAGTTGTAGATTTTTTTTGATGCCATGTTGTATTTACACATATTGAGCATATTGCGTGTATGTTATTGAAATGGTTGGTATGTGTGGGATCCGACACCTAGTTGTTTATCCTTGGTAGCCTTTCTTATGGGGAAATGCCTTCTAGTGCTTCCACTGAGTCTTGGTAGCTTTCTACTACTTCGGAACACATGGATTGATCGGCATATGTCCTTCCTTGCTCCTGTGTCTGTCCCTTCGTGGAAATGTCACGCAGTGTTTACCGTAGTCGTGTTAGCTTGCTACAGCCCGGTTACACTCGTTGCTGACCGACACATGCATTGTTGGGTCATGTATGCATGTCCCTATAATTTAGTGCCACCTTGGGTTTACGACTAGTCATGTCGGACCGGGTTGTTTGTCATATGGATGCTAGCGACGCTATCATATACGTGAGCCAAAAGGTGCAAACGGTCCCGGACCGGGTAAGGTGGTAGCCGTGGGTTACCGTGCGTGAGGCCGCAAAGTGATACGATGTGTTACATGCTAGATTGGTGTGACTTAGGATTGGGGTCCCGACAGCTTTGGTATCAAAGCCTGACTTCTTGTAGGATTACCAAGCCAAACAGGTCGAAGTCGAGTCTAGAAATTCTTTAGATATACAAGGGAATTGATTGTGGAAGGGAACGTGAGGCTCTTTTTACTCCTTTACGTTATGTTCTTCTGGTTTGAGTCACCCTGTTCTTTCCTACATGGATTAAGAACTAGGTTTGACATCCATCTATCAGGATCACATGTTACTAATCCCTAGACTTATAGTAATGGTGGATTCAAGTCTCAATTCAGTTTCGAGTATTTCAGTTTGTTAAAAAGTTGGTCTCAGAACCTTGACAGTATGATGTTGAGTGGTTATGCTACCTTTTTGCATGAATCTCAACGTTTTTTGAGCTTTTGCAGCCGTTATGCTGTCTGAGTTGTCCCAGGTTTCTAAAAAATCTGATGCACTTGCAAATCGTTCCTCCCTTTTCTCGATGTCCTTTTGGGCCAGATTAAGCACACTAATCGGAGTGTTGAGGTACTCCAATGCCTCGACATATATGTTGAAGCTATTATTAGGACTCTACCATATCTTAGAGAACCACTCAGAGATTCAGTCCTTGTGTTGTATCCCCAGTGTGATAATTCTGACCATCATTCTCAAAAGCATCTCATGATGTTATTTATCTAGTGGGCATTCCATTTTTGGGTTATTGAACCCAAGATTCACTCTACTTTCTTCGTGTTGATAGTGTTTGCTCGTTCCTCTAGGATATTAGTAACCTTTGTGATAGTCTTGGAGGTCCGTGGTATATCATCTTCCAATACCATGAACCGTCATATCAGAAGTTCTTCTGAACCAAAAGATCGCAACAAGAGCGCTCTTGATGAGTTCTACATTCTATTGTAGCTAGCTTTCTGCAGTTAAACTCCATAACCCCCTTGTTGATAATGATGTATATGTAGCTAGTTTTGTTGGGTACATTTGTACTCACATTTTCTTAATTTATGTTTTTGCAGAGGAGACTTTGGTCTCACTTTTGGTTCCTGTGATGAGTTTGACGTTGACCGATTAACTTGGGAATCCCAGACAGAGGTCTGGTTCCTATGGAGGGTCTTGTAGATAGTCATGATTTCTAGCCTTCTTTCTATTTAGTTGTCTATACTCAGACATGATAAGCTTGCGCATGTGCTAGTTGCTTGTATGACTGTATGTTGGGTCATGAGACCCATGTTTGTAATATCATGTAATGTATGGCTCTTCGGATCCTTTTAAATAAATAATTTGAGTCGTAAAGTTTTGTTGTGATGCCATGTTGTATTTTCATATATCGAGCATATTGTGTGTATGTTATTGAAATGCTTGGTATTTGTGGGGTCCGGCACCTACTTGTTTATTCTTGGTAGCCTTTTGATGACCCACAACCGTAAGGGATCTATTGCAGCGTTTTCGATAAGTAAGAGTGTCGAACCCAACGAGGAGCAGAAGGTATTGATAAGCGATTCTGAGCAAGAAATTACTGCAAGCACTGAAAGATAACTTTTTAGGGGTTTTCTCGATATAAGCAACGGGAAAGTAAAAGCAAGCAATGTAAAAGGCACTGAGAGTAACAAGTGGCCCAATCCTTTCTTAGCAAAGGAGAGGCCTAGCAACTGAACTTATAAAGGCTAAAGCATTCCTGAGGACACACGGGAGAGATAGTCATGTGCTTTCACCATATTCCGTATCGATACTATGTTATGTGTTGATAAGTGTTGAGTGGGTGGATCTATGCTAGTGCACTCTCTAGACTAAGATGAATGCACTCTTATGATTAAACACCTTGCAAGCATCCGCAAATACAAGATAGTATTTAAGGCAAAAGCCTAACCATAGCAATACGATCGAGGATCCATTATTCCCTTATGCAAAAGCGTGCGAACTGGGGTTCAGGTTTCTGTCACTCCGGCAACCCACCGTAATCATTCTTTGTACACAATGTATTCTCCTAGGTCCTTAACAAGGCGAAGTGTTGAGTGTTCGACTCACACAACACCACTAGTAGAATGACAACGCAACTTAAGTATCAAACAACACATATTACTTCAACAGCATATGACTACTAACAACAAGACTCTCCCCATGTCCTCAAGAACTAAGGTAACTACTCACGATACATAAAAGAGATCATGATCAGTGGAGATAAATGGGTGATAAACAATCTGGACATAATAATATTTCTCCAACAAAACTCAATAGCATTCACCACAAAGTAGTAATCAACACCGATGGAGTAGAGAGGATAGGTAGTACGGGTTACAGCACAAGTTGCAATTGTGAGATGAGATTTGGATGAAGATGGAGATGGTGTTGGTGTTGGGGATGATGTTGATGATGATCTCGATGATGCCCGTGATGATGGTGATGACGATGCCGATGATCTCCCCTTCCGGGAGGTGATCTCCCCGGCGGAATCTGCCCGCCGGAGATGGCTTTTTCTTCTCTGTAGGTTTCCGCCACGGAGCGGCGGCGGAACTCCGTAATAACTCTCGTTTTTAGAGTTTTCAGATAACGGAGAGTATATAGGCAAAAGGGGGCAGCCGGAGGTGGGCCAGGGGCTCCAGGCGCCCCCCCCCCCCCCCCGGCGCGGCCAGGGGGGCGTGCCCCCAGGGCGCCTGGGCACCCTGTGGCCCCCCTCTGGTTGCCCTTTCGCATGTCTTCGTGATTCGTCCGGAAAATATCCTCCGTCGATTTTCAGGTAATTTGGAGGTATTCTTCTTCAGCAACTCAGCGTCCACTTTTTATCGCTGAATCCTGCGTCTGCTGCTTCGGCACCGGAAAGTTGCAAACTGTGTAAAATAGGCCAAAACAACATAAGAACATCATCGTAATGTGAAATATATCAATGAATAAGGATAAATTATGATACAAAAGAGTGATGCATTTTGGACTATCAACACCCCCAAGCTTAGACCTCGCTTGTCCCCAAGCGAATACTGAGCTCGGTAAACCTGTCCACAAGTTTAGAGAGTGAAGTGTCGATAAATAGAATACGGACAAGAAGCATCACAGTTTCTTCACCAACTCAAATATCCTCAACAGCAATCTTCAACTCATAAGGCCCTTATAAAAGAGTGGTAACACTTATATTCGGAAGTAGGGCTAAGGAAACTCATTGAATCATGGCAAACATGTCCTTTGGTCAAAGAACAACTAATAACTTTTACTTTTGCTCTTTCTTTATGTTTTGATGAGATTAATTGAAGCTTTTGAAAGAACATGTTTATCAGGCAAGAAGTGAAAGTGTTAACACAAAGGAAGATATTTGCCTTAGCTGGGCTTGACAAACAACTTACTTATCAAATGATAATGTCAACAAGGATATGATATGACAAATCTTAATGCAACTTTATATGAATGAATCCTTATCAACATCAAATGTCTGCTCTCTTTGAGAAATAGAAAGGAGTAGGAATAACTGACTCAATCTAAAATTAAAAGATAGGCCCTGCTCTAGGGTAGTAGGGAAAACTCATGTGTTATCCTTAAATCAAACAGAATGAAAACAAGTTTTGAGAGGTGCATGATTTGTCAACGAATGCTAATAGATAACTCAATTACTTCTTGAGCTGGACAAGTTTCGAGGAACGGCTCCCGCACGAGGACGATCACATCCTCTTATTCTCCTTTGTTTATCACTGCCAAAGTTTTCTGATTTCTCATGAACAGAGCGTGAAGGAGGGTTTGTTTGTTATATTATTTTTGAGCCGGACGCACTCTTTGCCAGTTCCTTCTCGTATTATGGGTTTGCACATTAGACATGCAATCCCGGGGTGAAGCTTGTCCAACTCAAAAAGACCATGAATTAACTATTACTTCCTCATGAGCTAAAACAAAGGCACAAAATAAAAGATTTTTGAACATTTAAGGATAACACATAAATTATGTACTTTAGGAGGTGGTAGTGGAATGCCACGAGTAGGAAGGTATGGTGGACTCATACGGAAGGTATTGGTTTAAGGGTATGGATGCACAAGCAGAATTCCGCTTAGTACAGAGTTAGGCTAGCAAAGGTTTTGAGAGAACAGACAATTGATGATGACTAAGATGCAAAACAATATAAAGCATAAACAGTGAAATAAGCATAACACATCAAGTTGTCTTCCTTGTCAACATAACACTTCAAGCATAATAACATAAAGGTTTTGGCTATGTCGATACTTTTAGGAAAATCATGCTTGTTGTTATGACCAAAGCTATGTTTGCCAAGATTTAATAAAGTTTTCACAGCCATACCTGATATAAGGTCAATACACCCCATAAGAGTCATCATATAAGGTCGATTGCGTGAAGAGAATACCGAGTGCAGCAAAAGGAACCAATAAACTTCTCATTAATATTCCATCATAGACGACTCCACACTCACGGATACAATCTCCCTACCGAAGGAGTGATAGACCTCAATGCATACACCTATTTCATATAATAACCTCCCTAAACATGATATGACTCTACTTGACTCTAAAAGACAAAAGATAAAGATAAAGATACCGGGCACTCCCCCAAGCTTAGAACAAGCCAAGGGAATGCCGTTACCCAAGGAGATTTCACTCCTCATCCTTGTTGGCGTTGATCATGTAGTCTCCGGCGAAATGCTTCCATGGAAGGGGTTCTCCGGTCGCATATGAGAAGTTTGTCTCATGAATCCTGCATTCAGCACCCATACCCATGCGCATAAACCTTAGTTCATACTCACAGTTCTGGTTATGTAGATCATAAATTTGCCCTTGGAGCTCCTCAATTCTTTCTTCAGACGCGGTGATGCTTTTCCACATCTCCTTCATCTCCTTCAGAAAGTAGGTCTTCAGCTCGTTGATGATGTCAAAGTTAGCTTCAACACCACGCTCGATCATCTTCTTGTACTCGAAGACTTCTTGCTCCACTTCTTCCAGCCTGGCCTGGATGCTCCCCTCCTTGATAGGTCCCTTCAGATCTTCTTGATGAAGGACACCGTCCTCCATCCGAACAACCTGAGGGTGCTTCTTCACCTCAGCGAGGTAACGGTTGATGACGTTGACGACGAACTTGTCCTTGGGGGAACTTGGAGAAGCCATGGCACCTAGATTCAGCTGAAAGATTCCCTGGCAGAAACAGATCGAAAAGAAAACACACGAAATCGCAAGATACGTTGCCGGAACAATCCGGGCAAATATATAGCAAAAATTTATGCACAGAAAGGAAGGTAACGGGCTAAAGCGGGGTCGGAGACGGACTCCCGGGTGTACAGGCGCCCTGGCGGCGCGGCCAGGAGGTAGGGCGCGCCAGGGGGGCGCCTGGACCCCCTGGAGCTCGTCTCCGGCTCCACATAGGCTCAGAATTTTACTAATTTTGCAAAAACTCGTAATACGGAACTTTTATGACGGTTCGCGATGTTTCCTTACCGTACTACATACCTTTTCTTTATTCTGCTTCTGCTGGCGTCTGAAACAGGGCTGCAACATGTTCTTCGTGAGATGTTGTGTATATTATATTCACATCAACATTGACAGGATCTCCTGCTATGTAATGTTTAAGTCTTTGCCCATTCACAACTTGAGGTTTGGTGCCTTCAAAATTGTTAATCTTAATTGTACCAGACCGATAGACTTCTTCAATATGAAATGGCCCTTCCCACCTGGAAAGTAGTTTGCCTGGAGAAAACCTGAAACGGGATCTAAACAACAAAACTTTATCACCAACATTAAATTCACGTTTCAGAATCTTCCTATCATGCCACTTCTTTACCTTTTCCTTGAACATTTTAGCACTCTTGTAAGCTTCACTTCTCCATTCATCTAGAGAAGTCAAGTTCATGAGACGCTTCTCACCAGCTAATTTTGGGTCAGCATTAAGCTCTCTAACAGCCCAGAAAGCTTTGTGCTCTAACTCTAATGGCAAATGGCAAGCCTTGCCATACACCATCTTATAGGGGGACATGCCCATGGGGTTCTTGTAAGCAGTTCTATATGCCCACAAAGCATCTCCTAACTTGTTTGACCAGTCCTTTCTATTTCTGTTTACTGTCTTCTGCAAGATCAACTTAATCTCTCTATTGGTGAGCTCAACTTGCCCACTAGTTTGAGGGTGATATGGTGAAGCAATTCTATGGTTGACATCGTATTTTGCTAAAGCTTTTCTAAAAGCTCCGTGCGTGAAGTGTGATCCTCCATCAGTCATGAGATACCTTGGTACACCAAACCTAGGAAAAATTACATCTTTAAGCATTTTCAAAGATGTCTTGTGATCAGCACTTTCAGTGGGGATTGCTTCAACCCACTTGGTCACATAATCAACAGCTACTAAAATGTGAGTGTACTTGTGCGAAGAAGGAAAAGGACCCATAAAATCAAAACCCCAACAATCGAAAGGTTCAATCACTAGTGAGTAATTCATATGCATCTCATTCCTTCTACTAATGTTACCAACTCTCTGACATTTATCACAGGCTAAAACATAATTTCTAGCATCCTTAAAGAGAGTAGGCCAATAAAAACCTGATTGAAGAACCTTATGTGCAGTCCTCTCACCGGCGTGATGTCCTCCATAGGGACTATCATGACACCGTCTGAGGATGTCCTTCTGCTCATGTTCCGGTATGCATATTCTCACGATCCCGTCGGGACCTTCTTTGAAAAGATGTGGGTCATCCCAAAAGTAGTGCCTCAAATCATGAAAGAACTTCTTCCTTTGCTGAAATGTTAAACCTGGAGGCAAATACTTTGCAACAATAAAATTAGCATAATCTGCATACCAAGGATCGGAAAGAGATTGTACTTTTACAACGGCAAGTTGCTCGTCTGGAAAACTATCATTGACCGGGATGGGGTCGTGCGGTATATCTTCCATCCTTGAAAGATTGTCTGCCACCGGATTGTCTTCTCCTTTCCTATCAACAATCTGCAAATCAAATTCTTGAAGAAGGAGTACCCATCTGATAAGCCTTGGCTTGGCATCCTTCTTTGTCATAAGGTACTTAATGGCAGCATGATCAGTATGAATAATAACTTTGGAATCAACAATGTACTGCCTAAACTTATCACAAGCAAATACTACAGCTAAGAATTCCTTCTCAGTAGTAGCATAATTCTTTTGAGCGCTATCAAGGGTTTTGCTAGCATAATGTATAACATTCAATTTTTTATCAACTCTTTGTCCTAAAACAGCTCCAACAGCAAAATCACTTGCATCACACATAATCTCAAAAGGTAAATTCCAGTCAGGTGGTTGTACTATAGGAGCGGTTATTAAAGCTTTCTTAAGAACTTCAAAAGCTTCCTTACAATCTTCATTAAATACAAAAGGGACGTCCTTCTAGAGAAGATTAGTGAGGGGCCTCGAGGTCTTAGAAAAGTCTTTAATAAATCTTCTATAGAAACCAGCATGACCAAGAAAACTGCGAATACCTTTGATGTCCCTTGGATAGGGCATCCTCTCAATAGCTTCGATCTTGGCCTTGTCCACTTCAATTCCCCTTTCGGAAATCTTGTGACCAAGAACAATTCCTTCGTTAACCATGAAGTGGCACTTCTCCTAGTTGAGTACCAAATTTGTCTCCTCGCATCTCTGCAAAACTTTATTAAGATTGTGAAGACAATGGTCAAAGGAGGTTCCATAGACGAAGAAATCGTCCATGAAGACTTCCATAATATCCCCACAGAAACCATGAAAGATAGCAGACATACACCTTTGAAAAGTAGCAGGGGCATTACATAAACCAAAAGGCATACGCCTGTAAGCATAAGTACCAAAGGGACAAGTAAAAGTGGTCTTCTCTTGATCAGCAGTGTTAACATGAATTTGAGAGAAGCCAGAATAACCATCGAGATAACAAAAGTGGGTATTTTTGGATAACCTTTCAAGCATTTGGTCGATGAACGGCAACGGGTAGTGATCCTTCCTGGTTGCCTTGTTTAACTTCCTGTAATCAATACACATTCTATATCCAATAATAATTCTCTGAGGTATTAGTTCATTTTTATCATTAGGAACCACAGTTGTACCTCCTTTCTTAGGAACACAATGTACTGGGCTTACCCACTTACTATTAGCTATAGGGTAGATAATACCTGCGGCTAGAAGCTTGAGAATTTCAGTTCTTACAACATCCATCATCTTCGGGTTCAATCGTCGTTGATGATCAACAACTGGTTTAGCATCAGGCTCAAGGTTGATAGTATGTTGACAGATAGATGGACTAATCCCCTTAAGGTCATCAAGGGTATAGCCAATTGCGCCTCGGTGTTTACGGAGTACTTCCAATAGTCGCTCTTCTTCATATCCTGAAAGGTTAGAATTGATAATAACATGATATACTTTATTTTCATCTAAATAAGCATACTTGAGCGTATCGGGAAGAGGTTTAAGATCGAACACCGGGTCTTCTTTCGGTTTTGATAAAATTCCCAAAGGTTCAACCGGAAGGTTGTGCTTCAGGATAGCAGGCTACCTCAAGAATATTTCATCTAGTTCATTTCTTTCCTGCATATGCAAATCATTCTCGTGGTCCTCCATATATTCCTGCAAAGGATCATTAGGGGGAATAGCAATAGAAGCAATACTTTCAATAAGTTTATCATCACTAGGCAAATTGGTACCACGAGGCTGCTTAGAGAACTTAGAAAAATTAAATTCATATGGCTCACCATTGAATTCAACAGAAACTTTACCTTTCTTGCAATCTATTATAGCTCCACAAGTTCCAAGAAAAGGTCTACCAAAAATAATTGGACAAAAATTGTCCCTCTCTGAACCAAGTACTAGAAAGTCGGTAGGGTATTTTACCTTTCCACATAGGACTTCAACGTCCCTCACAATTCCGATAGGAGAGATAGTTGTTCTGTTTGCAAGATGAATAGTAACATCAACTTCTTCAAGTTCACAAGGGGAAATCTGACCGATGATCTCTTCATAAAGTGAATAGGGGATAGCACTTGCACTCGATCCCAAATCGCATAGCCCATAATAATTGTGATCTCCTATTTTAACAGATACCACTGGAGTACCTGAAATTGGGCCTTTATTCTTGGCTGTGACAAGGTTAGTGGAAACAGCACAAAAATTTATATTGGAATCCAAAACATCATTAGTAACAAGGTCTTTAATCAATGCAACTTGAGGATCGACCCTGATATGGTCCTCAGGCTCATCAACTCTTCTCTCACTTTTATTTATTATGCCTGTCACAAGAGAGTGCTCCCTTATCCTTGCGGGAAAAGGAGGTTGTTCATATATAACTGCAGGCAAAATAGGGTCAGCAACATGAATATCAACATGTAGCTCTTTAAAAGGTTCATGATGCTGGTCTCTCTTCTTTTTAAAATAATCAACGTGAGAGGCAAAATTCTTACAGAAATCAATCATTAGATGGGAATCAAGACCAATCTTAGAGCAAAAAGTATTGAAGTAATCAGTTTTCACATAGCTCTCAATATAATCATGTTCATAATTTATAGCGGGTTCAATACCTTTATCAATTTTCCAATCTTCGGTGTTCCTCTGGATCCTTTCAATGAGATCCCACCTTTCTTCAACACTCTTCGTCTGAAATACCCCACTAGAGGAGGCATCCAGCATCTGCTTATCCTGACGGGAAAGCCTGGCATAAAAATTTGTAAGTATAATTTCCTTGGGAAGCTTATGAATAGGGCATTTGAGCATTAGGGACTTCAATCTCCCCCAAGCTTGAGCAATGCTTTCTCCTTCACGAGACCTAAAGTTATAGATATAGTTCCTGTCTCGATGAATTTCATGAAGAGGATAAAACTTAGTATAAAAGAGAGACATAAGCTCCTGCCAGTCAAGCAAGTATGAGTTATCGAGAAGCCTATACCAATCTGAAGCTTTATCTATAAGTGATACAGCAAACAATTTCCTCATGACAAACTCCCTCGATACACCTGCAAGCTTAAATAATGAACATAGTTGTGACAAATATAGAAAGTGTTCACCGGGATGTCTGTCTCCTGCATAACGATTAGCCAAAACATAATCGATAATACCAGCTGGTATTTTATAGGGCACAATTTCAGTAGGGGGAGGATCAACCACCACAGGTGTGGGGCGCCTTCCCGCAAGCAACGATCCAATAACAGGGTTGTCCATAAGGACAAAGAGCAGCAATAGCAAAAATAAAAACAGAATTATAAAAACTTTCTTACCAGTTTCACTTTACCAATAGCGCTACGCTCCCCGGCAACGGCGCCAGAAAACGGTACTTGATGACCCACAACCGTAAGGGATCTATTGCAGCGTTTTCGATAAGTAAGAGTGTCGAACCCAACGAGGAGCAGAAGGTATTGATAAGCGATTCTGAGCAAGAAATTACTGCAAGCACTGAAAGATAACTTTTTAGGGGTTTTCTCGATATAAGCAACGGGAAAGTAAAAGCAAGCAATGTAAAAGGCACTGAGAGTAAAAAGTGGCCCAATCCTTTCTTAGCAAAGGAGAGGCCTAGCAACTGAACTTATAAAGGCTAAAGCGTTCCCGAGGACACACGGGAGAGATAGTCATGTGCTTTCACCATATTACGTATCGATACTATGTTATGTGTTGATAAGTGTTGAGTGGGTGGATCTATGCTAGTGCACTCTCTAGACTAAGATGAATGCACTCTTATGATTAAACACCTTGCAAGCATCCGCAAATACAAGATAGTATTTAAGGCAAAAGCCTAACCATAGCAATACGATCGAGGATCCATTATTCCCTTATGCAAAAGCGTGCGAACTGGGGTTCAGGTTTCTGTCACTCCGGCAACCCACCGTAAGCATTCTTTGTACACAATGTATTCTCCTAGGTCCTTAACAAGGCGAAGTGTTGAGTGTTCGACTCACACAACACCACTAGTAGAATGACAACGCAACTTAAGTATCAAACAACACATATTACTTCAACAACATATGACTACTAACAACAAGACTTTCCCCATGTCCTCAAGAACTAAGGTAACTACTCACGAGACATAAAAGAGATCATGATCAGTGGAGATAAATGGGTGATAAACAATCTGGACATAATAATATTTCTCCAACAAAACTCAATAGCATTCACCACAAAGTAGTAATCAACACCGATGGAGTAGAGAGGATAGGTAGTACGGGTTACAGCACAAGTTGCAATTGTGAGATGAGATTTGGATGAAGATGGAGATGGTGATGGTGTTGGGGATGATGTTGATGATGATCTCGATGATGCCCGTGACGATGGTGATGACGATGGCGACGATCTTCCCTTCCGGGAGGTGATCTCCCCGGTGGAATCTGCCCGCCGGAGATGGCTTTTTCTTCTCTGTAGGTTTCCGCCATGGAGCGGTGGCGGAACTCCGTAATAACTCTCGTTTTTAGGGTTTTCAGATAACGGAGAGTATATAGGCAAAAGGGGGCAGCCGGAGGTGGGCCAGGGGCTCCAGGCGCCCCCCCGGCGCGGCCAGGGGGGCGCGCCCCCAGGGCGCCTGGGCACCCTGTGGCCCCCCTCTGGTTGCCCTTTCGCATGTCTTCGTGATTCGTCCAGAAAATATCCTCCGTCGATTTTTAGGTAATTTGGAGGTATTCTTCTTCAGCAACTCAGCGTCCACTTTTTATCGCTGAATCCTGCGTCTGCTGCTTCGGCACCGGAAAGTTGCAAACTTTGTAAAATAGGCCAAAACAACATAAGAACATCATCGTAATGTGAAATATATCAATGAATAAGGATAAATTATGATACAAAATAGTGATGCATTTTGGACGTATCACCTTTCTTATGGGGAAATGCCTCCTAGTGATTCCACTGAGCCTTGGTAGCTTGCTACTCCTCTAGAATGCATGGATTGACCGGCATGTGTCCTTCCTTGCTCATGTGTCTGTCCCTTCGTGGAAATGTCACACAGTGTTTACCGGAGTCGTGTTAGCTTGCTACAGCCCGGTTACACTCGTTGGTCATGTATGCATGTCCCTGTAATTTAGTGCCACCTTGGGTTTACGATTAGTCATGTCAGCACGGGTTCTATGTCACATGGATGCTAGCGACGTTATCATATACATGAGCCAAAAGGCGCAAATGGTCCCGGGCCAGGTAAGGTGGCAGCCGTGGGTTACCGTGCGTGAGGCCCCAAAGTGATATGATGTGTTACATGCTAGATCGGTGTGACTTAGGAACGGGTCCCGACATTTCCGCCATTTGATAGCCTCTGGGGTACGATGCATTGCCCTTCTCACCTCAAGATGTGGTGCAAACTTCGCTGGTGCATCCAAACCCCGTGATATGATACACTCTATCACACATAAGCCTCCTTATATCTTCCTCAGAACAGCCACCATACCCACCTATTATGGCATTTCCATAGCCATTCCGACATATATTGACATGCAACTTCCACCGTTCCATTATTATGACACACATCATCATTGTCATATTGCTTTGCATGATCATATAGCTGACATAGTATTTGTGCCTCAGCCACCGTGACATGTGATGACCCACAAGTGTAGGGGATCTATCGTAGTCCTTTCTATAAGTAAGAGTGTCGAACCCAACGAGGAGCAGAAGGAAATGATAGGCAGTTTTCAGTAAGGTATTGTCTGCAAGCACTGGAATTGTAGGTAACTGATAGTTTTGTGATAAGATAATTGGTAGCAAGTGACAAAAGGTAAAAGTAAATAAGGTGCAGCAAGGTGTCCCAATCCTTTTTGTAGCAAAGGACAAGCCTGGACAAACTCTTATACAAAGGAAAGCGCTCCCGAGGACACATGGGAATTATCGTCAAGCTAGTTTTCATCACGATCGTCTGATTCACGTTCGGTACTTTGATAATTTTGTATGTGGGTGGACTGGTGCTTGGGTGTTGTCCTTACTTGGACAAGCCTCCCACTTATGATTAACCTCTAATGCAAGCATCCGCAACTACAAAAGAAGTATTAAGGTAAACCTAACCATAGCATGAAACATATGGATCCAAATCAGCCCCTTACGAAGCAATGCATAAACTAGGGTTTAAGCTTCTGTCACTCTAGCAACCCATCATCTACTTATTACTTCCCAATGCCTTCCTCTAGGCCCAAATAATGGTGAAGTGTCATGTAGTCGACGTTCACATGACACCACTAGAGGAGAGACAGCATACATCTCATCAAAATATCGAACGAAGACCAAATTCACATGACTACTAATAGCAAGACTTCTCCCATGTCCTCAGTAACAAAAGTAACTACTCATAAGACATAATATGGTTCATGATCAAAGGGGTATTAATATGCATAATGGATCTGAACATATGATCTTCCACCAAATAAACCAACTAGCATCAACTACAAGGAGTAATCAACACTACTAGCAACCCACAGGTACCAATCTGAGGTTTGGGTACAAAGATTGGATACAAGAGATGAACTGGGGTTTGAGAGGAGATGGTGCTGGTGAAGATGTTGATGAAGATAGCCCTCCCCAAGATGGGAGAGTTGTTGGTGATGACGGCGGTGACGATTTCCCCCTCCCGGAGGGAAGTATCCCCGGCAGAACAACTCTGCCGGAGCCCTAGATTGGTTTCCGCCTCGAGACAGCGGCGTCTGGTCCCGAAAGCCTCCTTATGATTTTTCTAGGTCAAAACACCTCATATAGGAGAAGATGGGCATCGGGGGGCCTTCGAGGGGCCCACGAGACAGGGGGCGCGCCCTGAGAGGGGGGGCGCCCCCCACCCTCGTGGACAGCCGGTGGCCCCCCTCGTGAACTTCTTTCTCTAGATACTTTTTATATTTTCTAAAACAGAGTTCTGTTGAGTTTCGGGGCTTTTGGAGTTGTGCAGAATAGGTTTCCAGAGTTTGCTCCTTTTCCAGCCCAGAATTCCAGCTGTCGGCATTCTCCCGCTTCATGCAAACCTTGTAGAATAAGAGAGAAAAGGCATAAGTATTGTGACAAAATGTGTAATGACAACCCATAATGCAATAAATATCAACATATAAGCATGATGCAAAATGGACGTATCAACTCCCCCAAGCTTAGACCTCGCTTGTCCTCAAGTGAAAGTCGATATCAAAAAATATGTCCACATGTTTAGAGATAGAGGTGTTGATAAAAACAAAATACGGACATGAGGGCATCATGATCATTCTTATAACAACAACATATATATATATATTGTCATATGATTCTTATGCTAAAGTAACAATTCATCCACAATATCAAGAATGAATCATAAACTTCATTGGAAACTATCAAACTTGGATCTTGGTCATTGAAGCAATTGCAATTTATCGTAACATCGGAAAGAGTCAATATAAGAGCTTTTTAGCAAGCCTACATACTCAACTATCATATAGTCTTTCACAATTGCTCACACTCACGCAATACTTATGGTTATGGAGTTTTAATCGGACATAGAGAAAGATAGGGGCTTATGGTGATGCCTCCCAACCTTTTACCGCAAGGGTAATGTCAACAGTAATAGATCATGAAAACTTACATCCAAATGGGTATATATGTCAGGATCTTTCCAACACAATGTGCTTGCCAAAGGATAAAATGTAAAAAAGGAAAGGTGAATTTCACCTTGACACTTGTAAGGCAAGAATAATAGATAGGCCCTTCGCAGAGGGAAGCAGAGGTTGTCATGTGTTTTTATGGTTGGATGCATAAAGTCTTAGCATAGAAGAACATCACTTTATATTGCCACTTGTGATAAGGACCTTTATTATGCAGTC
This sequence comes from Secale cereale, assembly GCA_902687465.1. Classification (NCBI taxonomy): domain Eukaryota; kingdom Viridiplantae; phylum Streptophyta; class Magnoliopsida; order Poales; family Poaceae; genus Secale; species Secale cereale. Next base: position 360,406,320 of record LR738709.1, read on the forward strand.
CGTCGCTTTTATTACTTCCATATCACAAGATTGTATAAAGCTAATTTCCTCCACACTAATAAAGCATACATATTTTAGCGAGTTTGCAACATGACAACTTACTTGGAAGGATCTTTCTCAATGCATAGGTAGGTATGGTGGACTCTCATGGAAAAACTGGGTTTAAGGATGTATGGAAGCACAAGTAGTATCTCTACTTAGTGCGAGGAGTTTTGGCTAGCATGAGGGGGGAAGGCAAGCTCAACATGTTGGATGATCCATGACAATATACTTTATTTCGGATACAAGAAAACATAACCCATTATGTTGTCTTCCTTGTCCAACATCAACTCTTTAGCATGTCATACTTTAATGAGTGCTCACAATCATAAAAGATGTCCAAGATAGTATATTTGTATGTGAAGCCTCTCTTCTTTTATTACTTCCTATTAATTGCAACGATGACCAAAACTATGTTTGTCAACTCCCAACAACTTTTATTTATCATACTCTTATATGTGAAGTCATTACTTCCCATAAGATCGATATGATCTCTTTGATACTCTTTATGTTTTCTTTCTTTTTATCATGACCTAAGTGAGGAAATCAAGCCCTTGACTCAACACTAATCTTTATTATATAGCTCACGGACTCAATTACAAAGGGTAAAGATCATACAGCAAAAGCTCACAACTAGATCATGCTAACTTTATTCTACTAGATTAAGATACTACCAAAAGGATCGAACTAAGAAAAACGGTAAAGATAGGAGTGATGGTGATACGATACCGGGGTCACTCCCCCAAGCTTGGCAGTTGCCAAGGGGAGTGCCCATACCCATATGATTATGTCTCCTTCTTCGGGGGTGGTGATGATGGAGTTGAAAGTAGTGACGCCGGATCATCATATATCGAGTGTAGGAGATCCTCCAGCTTGCGGATAATACCTTTGAGTGCAGCTATGTAATCCTTCAACAATTTTTTTTTCACTTGTGAGATGCTTGTTTTGAATTTGAGCTAACTCAATCATCCTGAAAGCTTCAATCTCAGTTGAGGTAAAGAGATTAGGAAGAGATTTAGGGGTGTCTTCTTCTCCCGATGCCGGAGCCGGATCTTCCACCTCCATCTTGATCTTCTTCTCCTTGTGGATCTCCTCGGGTCCTTCCCTCTTCAGATCTATCTTCATTAGCCAAGCATCATTGCCTTCGTTGTTGGAGGAGGGAGACGACATGATGCCTGGCTTCGCAAACCCTAGCAGAAAACAGCTCGAAACAAGAACGGAGGATTTTTGCGTGATACAGAGGTCAAAAACCTTCGGGAGTATATATAATGAATTTTTACTGACCAAAAGGAGTAACCCACAAGAAAACGGAGTCCGGGAGGCACACGAGCTGCCCACGAGGCAGGGGCGCTCCTTCCACCCTCGTGGACGGCTCGTGTCTCTTCCGGACTGCTACTTATTTTTCTATTTTTCTAAATATTCCAAAACGGAGAAAAATTGCCTTTAGAACTGTTTTGGAGTCGGTTTATTTAACATATCACATACCTCTTCCTTTTCGGAGGCTGAATCGCTCTAGAAAGTGTTCCTTATGTATTCCTTCGGGGTTACGGTTTCAATAACATTGGTTTCAACATTTATACGATTACCTGAGATATAATGTTTAATTCTTTGACCGTTCACCACCTTCGGATTTGTGCCTTCGGAGTTTTTGATTTTTATGGCACCGGAACGATAGACCTCCTCCATAACATAAGGTCCTTCCCACTTGGAGAGAAGTTTTCCTGCAAAAAATCTTAAACGAGAGTTGAATAGCAAGACATAATCACCTACATTAAACTCACGCTTTTGTATCCTTTTGTCATGCCATCTTTTAACTTTTTTCTTTAAACAGCTTGGCATTCTCATAGGCATGGGTTCTCCATTCATCAAGGCAGCTAATTTCAAATAGCCTCTTCTCAACAGCAAGTTTGAAATCATAATTGAGCTCTTTGATATCCCAATATGCCTTATGTTCTAGCTCAAGAGGTAAGTGACAAGCTTTTCCATATATCATCTTATACGGAGACATACCCATAGGATTTTTGTATGCAGTTCTATAGGCCCATAATGCATCATCAAGTTTCTTGGACCAATTCTTCCTAGACCTATTAACTGTCTTTTGCAAAATTAATTTCAACTCTCTATTACTTAGTTCTACTTGACCACTAGTCTGTGGATGATAGGGGGATGCAATTCTATGGTTGACATCATATTTAGCAAGCATCTTACGGAAAGCACCATGAATAAAGTGTGAACCACCATCAGTCATTAGATATCTAGGGACTCCAAACCTCGGGAGAATAACTTCTTTAAGCATCTTAATAGAGGTGTTATGATCAACACTACTAGTTGGAATAGCTTCTACCCACTTAGTAACGTAATCAACAGCAAGTAAAATATTTGTGTACCCATTAGAGGCAGGAAACGATCCCATATAATCAAAGCCCCAAACATCAAATGGTTCAATAACAAGTGAATAATTCATAGGCATTTCTTGACGTCTACTGATATTACCAATTCTTTGACATTCATCACAAGATAAGACAAACTTACGGGCATCCATGAAGAGAGTAGGCCAATAAAAACTAGATTGCAATACCTTGTGTGCAGTTCTATCTATCGCATGGTGTCCTCCATAAGCTTCGGAGTGGCACTTGCGTAGGATATGTTCCTGTTCATGCTCAGGTACACAATGTCTAATAATACCATCTACTCCTTCCTTATAAAGATGTGGGTCATCCCAGAAGTAATGTCTCAAATCATAGAATAATTTTTTCTTTTGCTGGTATGTGAAGCTAGGAGGTATAAACTTAGGAACAATATAATTAGCATAATCAGCATACCATGGAGCAGCACGAGAAGTATTTATTACAACTAGTTGTTCATCAGGAAAGCTATCATCAATAGGTTATGGGTCATCAAGTATATTCTCTAACCTAGACAAGTTATCTGCAATGGGGTTCTCAGCTCCCTTTCTATCAATAATATGCAAGTCAAATTCTTGCAGCAAGAGAACCCATCTAATAAGTCTAGGTTTAGCATCTTTCTTTTTCATAAGGTATTTGATAGCAGCATGATCAGTGTGAATAGTTACTTTAGAATCAACAATATAGGGTCTAAACTTATCACAAGCAAATACAACTACTAAAAATTCTTTCTCAGTAGTAGCATAATTTCTTTGGGCACTGTCTAGAGTTTTACTAGTGTATTGGATAACATTCAATTTCTTATCAACTCTTTGTCCTAAGACAGCACCTACATCATAATCACTAGCATCGCACATAATCTCAAAGGGTAAATTCCAGTCAGGAGGCTGGACAATAGGTGCAGAGATCAATGCTTTCTTAAGTATTTCAAATGCTTCTAGACAATCATCATCAAAGACAAAAGGAATATCTTTTTGTAAGAGATTAGTCAGAGGCCTGGAGATTTTGGAGAAGTCCTTTATGAACCTCCTATAAAACCCGGCATGACTAAGGAAACTTCGTATACCTTTGATGTCCTTAGGGCATGGCATCTTTTCAATAGCATCAACTTTAGCTTTGTCAACTTCAATACCTCTTTCAGAAATTTTTGTCCCAAGACAATGCCTTCATTAACCATAAAGTGGCACTTCTCCCAATTCAAGACAAGATTAGTGTCTTCACATCTCGCAAAACTCGATCAAGGTTGCTTAAGCAATCATCAAAAGAAGTTTCGTAAACGGAGAAATCATCCATGAAAACCTCAACAATCTTTTCACAAAAATCAAAGAATATAGCCATCATACATCTTTGAAAGGTAGCAGGTGCATTACATAAACCAAAAGGCATACGTCTATAAGAAAAGGTACAAAAAGGACAAGTAAAAATGGTCTTTTCTTGATCCCCTTTTGACACAGGTATTTGAGAGAAACCAGAATAACCATCTAGAAAGCAAAAATGAGTATGCTTGGATAGCCTTTCTAGCATTTGATCAATAAATGGCAAGGGGTAATGATCTTTCTTAGTAGCTTTATTTAACTTACGGAAATTAATTACCATCCTATAACCTGTAACTATTCTTTGCGGGATCAATTCATCTTTATCATTAGGAACGATAGTCATACCTCCCTTCGTACGGACACAATGGACATGACTTACCCACTGGCTATCAGCAACTGGATAAATAATACCTACCTCTAGAAGCTTTAGTATTTCCTTCCTTACCACTTCTTTCATCTTAGGATTTAACCTTCGCTGATGATCAATAACCGGTTTAGCATTTTCTTCCAATTTTATCTTGTGTTGGCATATAGTGGGACTAATGCCCTTAAGATCATCCAGAGTATATCCAATAGCAGCTCGGTGCCTCTTTAGAGTTTTCAATAGTTTTTCTTCTTCCTGCTCTGAAAGGTTAGCACTAATAATAACAGGATATATCTTATTTTCATCAAGATAAACATACTTAAGATTATCAGGTAAGGGTTTAAGTTCAAATACGGGATCACCCTTGGGTGGAGGAGGATCCCCTAGGATTTCAACATGCAAGTTGTTTTTCAATACGGGTCGCTGTTTAAAGAATATTTCATCTATTTCCCTTCTCTCATTCATATGCATATCATTTTCATGGTCTAGCAAGTACTGTTCTAAAGGATCATTAGGAGGCACGGCAATAGAAGCAAGACCAATAATTTCATCCTTACTAGGTAGTTCTTTTTCAAGGGGTTGTCTACAGAAGTTAGCAAAATTAAAATCATGAGACATATCCCCTAATCCAACAGTAACAATATCTTTTACGCAGTCTATCTTGGCATTAACAGTATTCAAGAAGGGTTCATCGAATATAATGGGACAAAATTTATCTTGTGGGGAACTAAGAATAAGAAAATCAGCAGGGTATTTAACCTTCCCACACAAGACTTCAACATCTCTAACAATCCCAAATGGTGAAATGGTGTCTCTATTAGCTAGCTTAATAGTAACATCAATCCCTTCTAACTCAACAGGTGCAATATCATGCATAATTTCTCGATATAAATCAAGAGGGATAATACTCGCACTAGCACCTACGTCACATAAACCATGATAGCAATGATCTCCTATCTTAACAGAGATAACAGGCAAGCCTACAATAGGTCTATGTTTATTTCTAGCATTTGGTTTGGCTATTCTAGCATAATCTTCTTGGAGGTAAATAACATGTCCATCTAACTCTTCTACCAAGAGATCTTTAACCATATCAACACTAGGTTCAACTTTAATTTGCTCAGAGGGTGTAGGTGTTCTAGTATTATTTTTACGAACTACAGTTGAAGTTTGAGCATGATCCTTTATCCTAACAGGGAAAGGTGGTTTCTAATTATAAGCAGTAGGAATAATAGGATCAACATTATAAGTGATAGTCTTTTCTTCAACTTTAGCTGGTTCAACTACTTTTACTTCAATAGGGGATGGTATTTAAACCACTTCTCCTCGGGGAGATCAACATGAGTAGCAAAAGATTCACAGAAAGAAGCTACTATCTCAGAGTCAAGTCCATATTTAGTGCTAAACTCACGGAAAACATCGGTATCCATAAAAGCTTTAACACAATCAAACTTAGGGGTCATACCTGACTCCTTACCTTCGTCGAGATCCCAATGTTCAGAGTTGCTTTAATTCTTTCCAATAAATCCCATTTAAATTCAAAAGTCTTCATCATAAAAGAGCCAGAACAAGAATTATCGAGCATGGTGCGATTATTGAGAGAAAGCCGAGCGTAAAAATTTTGAATGATCATTTTTCTTGAGAGCTCATGATTGGGGCATGAATATAACATTGACTTAATCCTCCCCAAGCTTGAGCGATGCTTTCTCCTTCGCGAGGCCAGAAATTATAAATATAATTACAATCATGATGAACATGGTGCATAGGGTAGAACTTCTGATGAAATTCCAACTTCAGACGATTATAGTTCCATGATCCAATATCATCACATAGCCTAAACCATGTAAATGCATCTTGAAAGTGCAACTAATCCCCGGGTGGTTTTGGTAATTAACAACAACATATATATCATTGAACTAATATTCTCTTGAGAATCATTTCAGAAAAGTTCGATGATATGGGTATGGAAATGTCTGAAGAAGTGGACCCCTCAAAATGCTAAGACAAGCATTGGCAAAAGCTCAAGACTCCTTTTTGGTTTAGTGATCAAAGATCACATTGAGTCCATAGGAAAGCCAATACTATTAAAAGGGGATGAGGTTGTGTTAATGTTCTTGTTGCTCAAGTGCTTGGTGATCTAACTCCCTCAACTATCAGCACTACTCACTACTTAACACACACCCATAAGTAATCTCGGTCACACCGATTTCTCCAACTCAGTCCCACCGAGATGAACCACTTCAGTTGTTTCTCCAAACCCTAGCTTCTCGGTCAAACCGATTCTGAGTTTCGGTCTCACCGAAAAAGGGCTGCCAACCTTCTGTGATCAGTTGACATCAATTCGGAATATCCGAGTTTATACTTTCGGTCTCACCGAAATGGCAAACCCTAACCTTTGACTCACTTCGGTCTCACCGAGATGGTATTTTCGGTCCCACCGAAAATCCCAACGTTCACTATATTTGAACTTTCGGTCTGACCGAGTTTTAACTTCGGTCTCACCGAGATTGGTCAAATGTGTGTGTAACGGTTGGATTTTGTGTGGAGGCTATATATACCCCTCCACCCCCTTCTCATTCGTGAGGAGAGCCATCAGAAAGTACCATCACTTCTATCATACACTTTCTGAGAAGTGAACCACCTACCCTTGTGTTGAGATCAAGCCATTCCATTCCTACCATATGAAACTTGATCTCTAGCCTTCCCAAGTTGCTTTCCACTCAAATCTTTCTTCCACCACAGCCATATCAGTGAGGAGAGTTGAGTGTTGGGGAGTTTATCACTTGAAGCACAAGAGCAAGGAGTTCATCATCATCAACACCGTCTATTACCTTTTGGGGGGTGGTGCCTCCTAGATTGGTTAGGTGTCGCTTGGGAGCCTCCGTCTTGATGATGTGGAGTTGAACCAAGATGTTTGTAAGGGCAAGGAGATCGCCTACTTCGTGAAGATCTACCCCGAGTAAGGCTAGTCCTCCGTGGGCGTAGGCCGTGATGGAATAGACAAGGTTGCTTCTTCGTGGACCCTTCGTGGGTGGAGCCCTCCGTGGACTCGCGCAACCGTTACCCTCCGTGGGTTGAAGTCTCCATCAACGTGGATGTACGATAGCACCACCTATCGGAACCACGACAAAAATCTCCGTGTCACCAAACTGCGTTTGATCTTCTCCACCTCTCTTTTACATGTGCAATTTACTTTCCGCTGCATAAACTCTAGAATTGCATGTGTAGGGTGTTACTTGAACTGATCTTGTTTGTGAAACTGCCAAAAACTTTGCATGACCTAAAGGCAGATTTTTTATATTGTCAAGTAGTCTAATCACCCCCCCTCTAGACCTACTTCGATCCTACAAGTGGTATCAGAGCTTTGGTCTCCATTGCCTTGGTTTCCATTGCATTGGACTCCATAAGCTTGGTTTCACAACCTAGGAGAGTATGGCGTCTAGTGAGGGTAATTATCGTAGAGGTCCTTACTTTGATGGTACAAATTTTGCTAGTTGGAAGCATAAAATGAAAATGCATATTCTTGGTCATAACCCAGCCGCATGGGGCATTATTTGTGTTGGCATGCAAGGTGACTTCTTTGAAGAAGGAAAAGTTCCGGATCGCGAAGCTACACCCGAAGAACTGAAGATGTTGCAAAACAATGCTCAAGCCTGTGACATTCTCTTCAATGCTTTGTGTCCCGAAGAGTTCAACAAAATCAGCCGTCTTGAGAATGCTAAAGAGATTTGGGATACTTTGGTTGAAATGCACGAGGGTACTGAATCTGTGAAGGAATCAAAGCTAGATATTCTTCAAGGTCAACTTGACAAGTTCAAGATGAAGGATGGTGAAGGAGTCGCTGAAATGTACTCTAGGCTTGCTCTCATCACAAATGAGATTGCTGGCTTAGGAAGCGAAGAAATGACCGACCGATTCATCATTAAGAAGATTCTCAGAGCTTTGGATGGAAAGTATGACACCGTGTGCACTTTGATCCAAATGATGCCAAATTACAAGACTCTCAAGCCAACTGAAGTCATTGGAAGGATTGTTGCTCATGAGATGACACTTAAGGATAAGGAAGAGCTTCACAACAAGTCAAGTGGTGCTTACAAAGCTACAAGTGATGCTCCTACTACCTCGAGTGACAAGTTAGTTTCCAATGAAGACATAAGCCTAATGGTCAGGAACTTCAACAAGTTCTACAAGAATAGAGGCAAAGAAAGAAGCTCAAAGTCTAGATCATATGATGGAAAGAGATCTTCTAGTCGTGATCGAAACTGCTACAATTGTGGAAGACCCGGACACTTCTCAAATGAGTGTACGGCTCCCCACAAGAGAAGAGAAGAGTCTCCAAGAAGGAAAGCAAGAGATGAGTCACCTCGGAGAGAGAGAAGGAGTAGAGATGATCGTTATGAACGAAGACCTTCTCGGAGAAGCAAGGACTCGGAGAGGAAAGACAAGACATCAAGGAGCTATACAAGAAGAAGACATCAAGCTCATGTTGGTGAATGGGTCTCCGGCTCCGACTCTGACAGTCAATCCGATGGAAGCTATCACTCCAACTCCGACTATAGTCAAGATGAAGGTGTTGCCGGACTTGCACTCGTATCCTCCAACTCCAACTCCTACGACTTATTTGATTCACCAAATGAGGGAATTGGAAGATGCTTCATGGCTAAAGGCCCCAAGGTAACACACCCTGAATTCATTGACTTTGATAGTGATGAGGATGACTTACTTGGTGAAGATGAGCTCTTGCATGATAAATCTAGTGAGCTTAGTAATGATGAAAATGCTAGTAGTCTTTATAGTCGAGAAGAGTCGAATGACAATGCTATGAAGGAGATTGAGCGTCTAACTAAAGAATTAAACACTCTTAAGTTAGCTCATGAAACAACTCAAGAAGATCATAGAGAGCTCCTAAGATCTCATGAGAAGCTACGCTTCGAGAAGCTCACTCTAGAGCAAGAACATGAGTTTCTAAAAGCGATCAATGACGATCTTCGAAAGAAGAGTTCTTCATATCTTGCCAAACGACTTCTCTTGTCTAATTTCTTGCCACCTATTAAGACTAAGCATGACAAGCATAAGAAAAATTCTTCCTCTAGTAGTAACAATAACAATGTTAAAACTAATGTTGTTACTTCTAGTAGTTCTCTTGATTCCACTAACAATGTTTCAAGCCAAGTTACACTTGAGCAAGAAAATAGCTTATTGAAGGAAATCATAGAGAAAGGTGTCTACAAGAGTCTTGCCGGAAGCAAGAACTTTGAGGAGATTGTTCGCAAACAAGGAAGACACCGGAAGAATCAAGGGATTGGTTTTGAGCGAAAGTTCAACACCAAAGGTGTTGAGTGGGAAGAAGGTCAATACCCTACTCCACAGTTTGTCTCACAAAAGGAGAAGTATGATCCTACTTCTTCCAATGTGGAACAAGCTCAAGATGACCTTCCACCACAAGACCACAAGCTAAAGGCCAAGGACAAGCTTCAAGAAGAGATTGATGCATTCATTGAAGCACCTCAAGCCATGGTCAAGTGGGTTCCCAAGGACACATCAAGTTCTACTTCGTCAAGCTCAACTACAACACCAAGGATTCCCATCAAGATGATGTGGATCCCAAAGAAGAAGAACTAGTAGGTTCTTGAGGGTGACTCCGCCAACAAACTTCACTCATATTCATTTTGGCAAGAACTTGTGCAATCAACTTCCACATCATGCACTTGTTCATGGAGTCACAAACCCTCTTGTTGGTAAGTCAAGGGACAAGGTAATCATTGCTTTCATGGACATCATATTTTGTGTACTTCACTCTATGTCCATGGATATTCTTGTTTGTTCCTTGTGGGACTAACCCATGTAGGTATTGAAAGTGCCCTAATCCAAAGGATTGCTCCTAACTCTTGATGGTCTACATCAACATTGAGCATCCACATCTTCAACATCTACATGAAGTCTTGTACGACAACCCAAGGTTAGTTTGACCCTTTAAAAGGGGTTCTCACATCTAGGGGGAGCTTTGCTCTAAAAATTGAGCTAAAAGCATCTCCAAATGATGTGAACACATAAATGCTTTATGTAAAAGTGGTAACCCCACTTGTGCTTAAACGATGAGTATGACCTATGATCAAATGTTCTCATTTGACTCCTAAGTCAATATACTCATATATAGATGACCTAGTCATCGACAAATTGTGTGCTAGTAGCTAGAGTTTTGGTTGTGCATGTTTGACACATATTTCAGTTGCTATCTTATTGTGTGAGCATGTTGGATGCATGATTTTATCCATTCAAGGACATCCATTTGTTGTTTTGATTGTTTTGGTTTCTTTTTCTGGCCAAATGGATGGACAAGAATGCCTAAGCACTTTCCCTAGCTATCTATGCTATCTTGTCTCAAAATTCTATTCATGCTTATATCACAACTTTGAACAAGTCTTTTTCGGACAGTCCGAGTGAGGAGCACTCGGAACCACCGATTCGTCTAAGGCTGACTTCCAAAACCTTCTAAGTTTATTTCGGTCTGACCGGCTTCTCAATCTCGGTCCAACCGAAACACTTAGATTGATCTAGGTTTCATCTCGGTGAAACCGAGTTCAAAATCTCGGTCTGACCGATATGTGTAACTGCACAGCAGAAATACATCTCGGTGACACCGAGTTTTTCAACTCGGTCCCACCGACAGTACGGGGTTATATATACTGAGGGCTGCGCGCGATCTATTCCTTTCAAACCGTTCGCCCTCCAAGACCCCTGCTGCCGCCGCCCTGATCTAAGGATCGTCGCCTTCGTCGCCTGTGTGCCCTTGCCGCAGGTCTCCGCCGCCGTCAACGGTAATCTTCTCCTCCGTTGCCGCCGTAGAGGGACACCACCAAGTTAGGGTGTGTCCCGATCCCTATTCATGCTCCACTTCTGATTCTTGCATGATAGGACTGCCCTGATTCAATCCACGTTTGATATGTTCCCAATACATTGTTCAGATCGTTTAGTTTCGAGGAAAATTCTTAGGTTTAGGTTTCCACGGAATGCATCTCGGTGAAGCCGATTCCTGAAACTCAGACTGACCGATTTGGTCTCTGACCATTGCACTACATAGCTCGGTCTGACCGAGTTGTGAAAATCGGAATGTCCGAATTGAAGTTTCTGTGAAACCCTAAGTTTTCGGTAGGACCGAAACCCATTTCGGTCTGACCGAAAGTGGTGTGTAGGTTCTGTTGAACACTTCGGTTACACCGAAACTTGAAATCGGTTTGACCGAAATACATTCTGTGAAAACTCAAAACTAAGTTTTTAACTCATTTTTTTGCAAAAACTTCTGCAGTTGTGATAACTCTTCTACTCTGCCTATACCTTATCTATTCACAGGTTTTTTCAGCCATGTCAGATGTCAGTGACAGCCAGAACAGGTCTGAGTCACCGTTTGCTGAGATTCCAGAGGCAGGTACAAGTCCTGAGGCTAGCAGCTCTAGTGATGATGGTGAGAGGAGCACCCCTAGTGGTCTGCCTCCTGCTGCTACGAGAACCAGGAAGAAGAGAACTTCTGATTCTGAGGATTCCGACTTTGTTGCTGAGGAAGTTACCTCCAAGCCAAAGAGGCAAGTGGTTGCCAAAGAGCTCCAAGGGCAGCAGCCAAAGAAAGGCACGAGCAAAGTGAAGCAGTCTGCAGTTGCCAAGAAGCTCAACTTGGAAGAGCCTGCTCCAAGTAAGGTGAAGAAGACTTCCAAGAGGAAGAGAGTTGTTTATGCTGAACCTCAAGTTGATGCTGCTGAAGAAGAAGAAGAAGATGCACCCCAGCCTCCTCCTCAGAAAGCTAAGTTCATGGGTGATGCTATTCGGGCTCAAGCCTCCTCCAAGCCCAAGAAGCCTGCTCCAGCTAAGGCAGCTCCAGCCAAGCCCAAGAGGACAACCAGAAGCATTCCAGCTTCTGAGAAGAACAAAGGTGAGATGCCACCTTCTGAGTCAGATGAAGAGCATGTGTTGCTCAAGCTCCGTCCCAAGTTGCCACTCCACAATGATGCTCATCCTCAAGCTGAGGATATGAAGGCAAGAAAGGACAAAGGTCTCAGGTTATGGAGACAGTCTGATCCATATGCCGTAAGAAGAAGGACTGCTGTGGACCCCAGATTCCACACCAGAGAGCAGCAGGATTTCTATGAGACCGTGCTAATGGATAAGAAGCCCATCGTTGCTGACACCAGGTATGTTGACTGGAAGTACATTGACAGCAGAGAGCATCGGGACTTCTTTCCCCATGTGCATGAGAGCTTTACTGCATGTGGAGTTGCTGATTTTGTGGGTCAAGAACTAACAGCCTGGAATGACGAGATGATCATGCAGTTCTATGCCACAGCCCATTTCTACCCCGATGGCAAGATCACCTGGATGACTGAAGGTCAACGGTTTTCTTCAACTGTTGCAGAATGGGCAGAAATTCTGAATGCTCCAGTGCAGAGAGAGGACGACATTGATGTCTATGGGATTCCTAAGAAGAGTCATGATTCTATGAAGAATATGTACAAGGAGATCCCAGCTGCTGATTTGTAAGGATGGAAGCTCGGCTCAGTGTATTATCTCCAGGCGGGTCTGACCACCACCAACACTATTCTGAGGCATACTTTGATGCCTAAGTCAGGTGACCACCGGATGATACGAGGCTATTCTATCAACATGCTGCACATTCTCGATGAGAAGGCACCTTTTAAGGTGATGGACTTGATGGTTGAGACCATTAAGAGGACTGCAGCTGACCAGAAGAGGTCATGTGGGTTTGCTCCGCAGATACAGATGCTCATCAACGCCAAGTTTGGCACGGGCAAATTCATGTTGGATAGGAAGCACTTGCCACTGCAGCCAGAGCATGAGGACAACGTAGTTGTGATGGATGAAGAGGATCCCACCTCAGTTGAAGGGCAAGCCAAGATCGAAGCTGCAAAGAAAGCCAAAGCTGACAGAGAGGCAGCAGCAGCAGCAGCTAAGCCAAAGAGCTTTGGAGAGCAAATCCTTGAAGCAACCCAGAGAATTGAACAACGCCTGGCCAGCATTGAGCAATCTCAGGAGAGCCTTGAGAGGATTGTCGAGGACAAGATCCACGCTCTAGACGTGAAGCTGACTGAGATTCAGGTGTCTGTCAACAAGCTTGAGGCAGACATGGAGGAGACTAGGCAGGAGAGAGCAGAGCTTATGCAGGATGATATAGTCCAGGACTCTCATCGCCAGAATGCTCCGGTTCCCAGAGGATCCAGGTCTGCAGCTATCCCAGTTACTTCAGCTCCAGCCACAGCTCCAGCTCCAGCATCCACTCCTCCAGCGTAGACATCAGCAGAAGTCTTCGCCGACGCAGCTATCTCTACACCGACATCGACCCAGACGGGAGCAGCCAGCCGAGCCCGCAGTGACGCTTAGCTCTATACCTTTTCGAACTTTTTGGTAACTTGTTGCCAAAGGGGGAGAAATTGCTATAGATCATAGGGCTTCGAGAGAGAGAGTGCTCTTTCGTCTTTTCGTTCTTTTGCCGGTTTTCCCTGTGATACATTGGTTTCTTTTGGTTCCAGATACTTTATGTGTGCTTGCTACTACGTTTGATGCTACCTTAATGAGTGCTTAGTCATACTATGCCTTAATGAGTGCTTATTGCTTATCATATGCTATTTCTTATTGTATGGCTATTTACTCTTGTCTTGGTGATTGAGTGCATGTTATTCATTCTTATCATTTTGTGCGCTCCACCAAGATGTATGTGACATGGAAGAGTAACCCATTATCCTAATCGATTGTGCATTTGCATTCAAACGCAAATTTTTAAATAATGCACAAATTTAGGGGGAGCTCTTGTTTATCACATACTTCTCAAAGCGACGATATTATTCTTTGATTATATCTCTTGTCGAAGCTTTGATCTATATGTTGTCATCAATTACCAAAAAGGGGGAGATTGAAAGTGCAACTAATCCCCGGGTGGTTTTGGTAATTAACAACAACATATATATCATTGAACTAATATTCTCTTGAGAATCATTTCAGAAAAGTTCGATGATATGGGTATGGAAATGTCTGAAGAAGTGGACCCCTCAAAATGCTAAGACAAGCATTGGCAAAAGCTCAAGACTCCTTTTTGGTTTAGTGATCAAAGATCACATTGAGTCCATAGGAAAGCCAATACTATTAAAAGGGGATGAGGTTGTGTTAATGTTCTTGTTGCTCAAGTGCTTGGTGATCTAACTCCCTCAACTATCAGCACTACTCACTACTTAACACACACCCATAAGTAATCTCGGTCACACCGATTTCTCCAACTCAGTCCCACCGAGATGAACCACTTCTGCCATATTCCAAACCCTAGAAAAATCGGTCTTACCGAGTTTGAGATCGGTCACACCGAAACTGAACTGCCAACCTTCTGTAACCACTTCACATCATTTCGGAATGACCGAGTTTGTATTATCGGTCTCACCGATATGGGCAAGCTTCTGTCTTGGCTCAAATCGGTCTCACCGATAATTCATTTTCGGTCTAACCGATTTTGGCATGTTCCTGCTCTTTCTCAAATCGGTCCAACCGAGTTTTCTTTCTCGGTCTCACCGAAATCTCCAACGTTCATATCAGATGCACTTTCGGTCCCACCGAGATGGTATTTTCGGTCCCACCGAAACTCCCAACGTTCACTATATTTGAACTTTCGGTCTGACCGAGTTTTAACTTCGGTCTCACCGAGATTGGTCAAATGTGTGTGTAACGGTTGGATTTTGTGTGGAGGCTATATATACCCCTCCACCCCCTCCTCATTCGTGAGGAGAGCCATCAGAAAGTACCACCACTTCTATCATACACTTTCTGAGAAGTGAACCACCTACCCTTGTGTTGAGATCAAGCCATTCCATTCCTACCATATGAAACTTGATCTCTAGCCTTCCCAAGTTGCTTTCCACTCAAATCTTTCTTCCACCACAGCCATATCAGTGAGGAGAGTTGAGTGTTGGGGAGTTTATCACTTGAAGCACAAGAGCAAGGAGTTCATCATCATCAACACCGTCTATTACCTTTTGGGGGGTGGTGCCTCCTAGATTGGTTAGGTGTCGCTTGGGAGCCTCCGTCTTGATGATGTGGAGTTGAACCAAGATGTTTGTAAGGGCAAGGAGATCGCCTACTTCGTGAAGATCTACCCGAGTAAGGCTAGTCCTCCGTGGGCGTAGGCCGTGATGGAATAGACAAGGTTGCTTCTTCGTGGACCCTTCGTGGGTGGAGCCCTCCGTGGACTCGCGCAGCCGTTACCCTCCGTGGGTTGAAGTCTCCATCAACGTGGATGTACGATAGCACCACCTATCGGAACCACGACAAAAATCTCCGTGTCACCAAACTGCGTTTGATCTTCTCCACCTCTCTTTTACATGTGCAATTTACTTTCCGCTGCATAAACTCTAGAATTGCATGTGTAGGGTGTTACTTGAACTGATCTTGTTTGTGAAACTGCCAAAAACATTGCATGACCTAAAGGCAGATTTTTTATATTGTCAAGTAGTCTAATCACCCCCCCTCTAGACCTACTTCGATCCTACACATCTCCCTTCAAAGATAAAGGGAAGACCTTTTTATTGATAACATCCTCGGGCATACCTGCAAGCTTAAACAATCCACAAACTTCATCCACATAGATTATGTGTAAGTCGGGATGTAGTGTTCCATCTCCTGTAAAAGGATTTTCAAGCAGTTTCTCTATCATACCCGAAGGAATCTCAAAGCAAACATTTTTAGTAGGTGCAGTAGGTTGAGGAGCAACTCTTTGATCTTCTGATCGGGGTGAAGATACCTCGAACAACCCCCTCAAAGGATTTTGAGCCATAGTAACAAGTGACAATAAATTTCAGCACACTATATAAATTTTTCCTTACCAAATTCCACTTACCAAAGGCGCTTCACTCCCCGGCAACGACGCCAGAAAAGATTCTTGATGACCCACAAGTGTGGGGGATCTATCGTAGTCCTTTCGATAAGTAAGAGTGTCGAACCCAACGAGGAGCAGAAGGAAATGATAGGCAATTTTCAGTAAGGTATTGTCTGCAAGCACTAAAATTATAGGTAACAGATAGTTTTGTGATAAGATAATTGGTAGCAAGTGACAAAAGGTAAAAGTAAATAAGGTGCAGCAAGGTGGCCCAATCTTTTTTGTAGCAAAGGACAAGCCTGGACAAACTCTTATATAAAGGAAAGCGCTCCCGAGGACACATGGGAATTATCGTCAAGCTAGTTTTCATCACGATCGTCTGATTCGCGTTCGGTACTTTGATAATTTGGTATGTGGGTGGACCGGTGCTTGGGTGATGTCCTTACTTGGACAAGCCTCCCACTTATGATTAACCTCTAATGCAAGCATCCGCAACTACAAAAGAAGTATTAAGGTAAACCTAACCATAGCATGAAACATATGGATCCAAATCAGCCCCTTAAGAAGCAACGCATAAACTAGGGTTTAAGCTTCTGTCACTCTAGCAACCCATCATCTACTTATTACTTCCCAATGCCTTCCTCTAGGCCCAAATAATGGTGAAGTGCCATGTAGTCGACGTTCACATGACACCATTAGAGGAGAGACAACATACATCTCATCAAAATATCGAACGAAGACCAAATTCACATGACTACTAATAGCAAGACTTCTCCCATGTCCTCAGGAACAAAAGTAACTACTCACAAGACATAATATGGTTCATGATCAGAGGGGTATTAATATGCATAATGGATCTGAACATATGATCTTCCACGAAATAAACCAACTAGCATCAACTACAAGGAGTAATCAACACTACTAGCAACCCACATGTACCAATCTGAGGTTTGGGTACAAAGATTGGATACAAGAGATGAATTAAGGTTTGAGAGGAGATGGTGCTGGTGAAGATGTTGATGAAGATAGCCCTCCCCAAGATGGGAGAGTTGTTGGTGATGACGGCGGTGATGATTTCCCCCTCCCGGAGGGAAGTAACCCCGGCAAAACAGCTCTGCCGGAGCCCTAGATTGGTTTCCGCCTCGGTTCCGTCTCGAGACGGCGGCGTATGGTCCCGAAAGCCTCCTTATGATTTTTCCAGGTCAAAACACCTCATATAGGAGAAGATGGGCATCGTGGGGCCTTCGAGGGGCCCACGAGACAGGGGGTGTGCCCTGAGAGGGAGGGGGCGCCCCCCACCCTCGTGGACAGCCGGTGGCCCCCTCGCGAACTTCTTTCGCCAGATATTTTTTATATTTTCTGAAACAGAGTTCTATTGATTTTCGGGGCTTTTGGAGTTGTGTAGAATAGGTTTCCAGAGTTTGCTCCTTTTCCAGCCCAGAATTCCAGCTGCCGGCATTCTCCCTCTTCATGCAAACCTTGTAAAATAAGAGAGAAAAGGCATAAGTATTGTGACAAAACGTGTAATAACAGCCCATAATGCAATAAATATCAACATATAAGCATGATGCAAAATGGTCGTATCAACATGGCATCATTTTTTTATACATGTTACGTTTGATTATTGCACATACTGGTACACCGTCAAAGGCATTCGTATAGAGTTATATTTTGTTCTAGTATCGAGTTGTAATTTTGAGTTGTAAGTAAATAGAAGTGTGATGATCATCATTGTCATTATTAGAGCATGTCCCAAGTGAGAAAATAATAAAAAAGGAAAAAAAGAGCCTAGAAAAAGAGGACAAAAAGAGTCCAACGAAAAAATGAGAGAAAAAGAGAGAAGAGACATTGCAACTATCTTTTTCCACACTTGTGCTTCAAAGTAGCACCATGTTTTTCATATAGAGAGTCTCCTATGCATTCACTTTCATATACTAGTGGGATTTTTTCATTATAGAACTTGGCTTGCATATTCCAATGATGGGTTTCCTCAAATACCCGAGGTCTCCATGAGCAAGCAAGTTGGATGCACACCCACTTAGTTTTCTTTGAGCTTTCATAGACTTATAGCTCTTAGTGCACCCGTTGTATGGCAATCCCTAATCCTTGCATTGACACAAATTGATGGGCATCTCCATAGCCCATTGATTAGCCTCGTCGATGTGAGACTTCCTCATTTTTGTATTCTCCATATCATCCCTACCACCACACTCGAATCCATCCATAGTGCTATATCCATGGCTTGCGCTCATGTATTGTGTGAGCGTTGAAAAAAGTTGAAGCGCGTTAAAAAGTATGAACCAATTGCTTGGCTAACATCGGGGTAGTGCATGATTTATATTTTGTGTAAAGAAGATGGAGCATGATAAGACTATATGATTTCGTAGGGATAGCACGCTTTAGCATTGATATTTTGAAAGACATGATTGTTTGTTGGTATGCCTGAGCATTGATGTCTTTATGTCAAATTATATGCTATTGCTTCAAATCATTCGGTCTAGACATTCATACCACAAAGAAGATTACTTGATGAATATGATAGGTAGCATTCCATATCGAAAATTATTATTTTTATCATTTACCTACTCGAGGACGAGCAGGAATTAAGTTTGGGGATGCTTGATACGTCTTCGACGTATCTATTTTTTTGTTCCATGCTATTATAGTATCAATCTTGGATGTTTATTTAGCAATTATATATCATTTTTTAGGACTAACCTGTCAACCTAGTGCCTAAGTTGCATTTTTTTGCTTGTTTTTGACATTTCAGAAATTCAGTACCAAACGGAGTCCAAACGGCATGAAACTTTTTGATGATTTTTTGATGGACCAGAAGGGACCCTAGAAGTTTCTGGAGAAGACCAGAAGAGCCATGAGGGAGCGACAAGCCTGCCAGGCGCACCCGGGGGGGGGGGGGCTCAGGCTTGCAGGCCCCTCATGGCACCTCTTAACCTAATTCTAGCTCTATAAATCCCCAAATATTCCCCATATACCAGGGAGCTACCCAAAATACTTTTTCTGTCGCCACAAGTTTCTGTTCTCGAGAGATTCATCTGGAGGCATTTTTTGGTATTCTCCGGAGGGGGAATCGACCACGGAGGGCTTGTACATCAACCTTGATGCCCTTTCAATGATGTGTGAGTAGTATACCACAGACCTACGGGTCCGTAGCCAGTAGCAAGATGACTTTTCTCTCTCTCTTTGATCTTCAATACAATGTTCTCCTCGATGTTCTTGGAGATCTATTCGATGTGATCCTTTTTTGCGGTGTGTTTGTTGGGATCCGATGAATTGTGAGTTTATGACAAGATCATCTATGAATATTATTTGAGTCTTCTCTGAACTCTTTTATGCGTGATTGTTACAGCTTTGTATTTCTCTTCGATCTATTCGTTTGGTTTGGCCAACTAGATTGATTTATCTTGCAATGGGAGAGATGCTTTGTGATGGACTCGATCTTGCGATGCTCAATCCCAGTGACAAAAAGGGGCATGACTTGTATTTGTATCATTGCCATTGAGGATAAAAAGATGGGGTTTATTCATATTAATTGGGTTTACTTTGTCTACATCATGTCATCTTGCTTAAGGCCGGCCTTACTCCGTTCTTTATGAACTTAATACTCCAAATGCATGATGGATAGTGGGTGGAGTAATAGTAGTAGACGCAGACAGGAGTCGGTCTACTTTTCTCGGACGTGATGTCTATATACATGATGATTGCCTCGGATATCGTCATAATTATGTGTTTTTCTATCAATTGTTCAACAGTAATTTGTTTACCCGCCGTATGTTATGTTCAATAGAGAAGCCTCTGGTGAAAACTATGGCCCCTCGGGTCGATCTGTATCATATATTGAAATCCAAAAATATATTGCTGCAATTTATTTACCTTTATTTTATTTTCTATTTTTGTTTATCTATCTATCATTACGAGATTTGATCCTTGCAATTAACCGCCAATGGATTGACAACCCCTTGTTTGCGTTGGGTGCAAGTATTTGTTATTTCGTGTGTATGTGTTGTTCACAAGTTATTGTGTGGTTTTCCTACTGAATTGATAACCGTAGTTCTTAACCGAGGGAAATACTTTTCTCTACTGTATTGCATCGTTCTCTCCTCTTCGAGGAAATCCCGACGCAACTCACTAGTAGCAACCTCTCCCGAAGCTTCTAGTGTTATTCGTTGTCCAAAAAAAGTCATCAAAAATTGGCATCGTATTTGAACCTTTCTAGGTATGGATTTTCTGCGAAACAAGAAACAAGCAAAGAAAGAAACTGTCACTGGGCACTAAATTAACAAGTTAGTCTAGAATTTTTTTTAAATAATATAATATATATAAGTGATAATATAATAGCATTTAATAATAAAAATATAGTTATGTTGGAGACGTATCACCGGACAACGTATGTTAGTCCATCCCGTCCCATATATGGCTAGGATATAAAGGGTGTCGGTCAATCCAGACATATAGGAGGTGTTTGAGAAGGCCGGTTGAGTCAGAAAAAACTGACCAATCACTGACCAGGTAGTGGAGACAATATTCCTGATGACGCGCATGTGGTTACTTTAACTCATGCCTTTAATAGACATTATATAAGCAAACCAATGTGTGGTTAGATCGTTAGAATAATAATATTTTTTTTCTTTTGAAATAATAGTGGTTTCCTCGCCCTAACTTTTTTTATTAAGCCAAGGCAGAAACCGCACGTCCAACATTTCAAAGTACTCAGCGCAACCAAAAGTTAGCTACAACAGAATCCATCTCACAAATCCAACATCTACTTACATAAACACACATAGCAAAAGGAGAAGCTCAAATTACATATGACCATAAAGCCCACTAAACCGAGAGCAACTCCATTTGACACTGGAGTTCAAGCCCAGTGATATTAAAGTCCTAGATTTGACACCGGTGCGACGGTGCTCGCGTTTTATTTATTTATTTTAGGCCTTTTGACGATGTGCATTCAATAAAAGGAGATGTTTTCGTCGACTACGAAGGCATCTTATGTACCGGCTTAATCTTTCGGATGTGTTCATAGAGATCGATCATGCGTGCGCGTTTGTAAGGGTGAGCATATGTACGTTTGTGTTAAAAAAAAGTTCTTCCCTAAAAACAATGAATATCAGCTCAGATCAGTTTGGCCGAAATACAGAACCAGCCAACCATAGGAAACTACAATATCAGCCGAGCGATGTAGTAGCGGCCAGCTCAAACCATATCTGAACCACTTTAGAAAAATCACGAGCACATCAAACCGCCGAACGTTTTTCTTTTAGTACAAAGTTTCGAGCTGAACTGTCAAATGCTTCACAAGCGGAGACGGAGGAGTGCCACGTTTCTTTTTCCTGCGTCCCCTTCTCCCCCGAGCCGCGTCAAACAAACAACCTCGTGGGAGCTCTCTCTCTCTCTCTCCCTCTTCTCTCCTCCGCACCCGGCCTCCTCTCTCCCTCCCTCCTCCCCGCTCGCCAATTCCTGCGCCATCCGCCCCCGCCCTCGCGGCCACCGGAACACGCCGCGTCGGACGGCGAGCCCGCGGCGAATCCGGGCCGACCGCGCCCAGATCCGCCCCCCCGCGGCGCCCCCGGATGTCATGAGCCGCCCCCATTTGCCCAAAGACCACGCCTTCCCGCGCGCGAATGGGTTCTTCGACGGCGGGCCCCGCCGCCTCTGCGAGATCGAGGAGGCGGACGCCGCGGCCGCCCTAGCCGCCGACCATTCGTGGTCGGGGTCGCCGTCGCAGTCCACCTCCCCGTCGTCGGCGTCGTCGCTGCCGATGTCGTCGTGCGGCCAGTACATGCTGCACCGGGTCGGCAAGTTCGACACCCTCGCCGGCGTCGCTATCAAGTACGGAGTTGAGGTAATGCGACGGGAGTACCCCTCTCTCTTCAGGGCCTCCGGCTTCTACATTACTATATACATACACATTGGAATACCATAGGGGGTATAAAATAACTGTGTTTCAGGTAGCATATTGAAGATATTAAGGTGTTTGAATGATTTGTGTATTTTGATTGATGCGTAGGTAGCTGACGTCAAGAGGCTGAATAGTCTCTCGACTGACCTCCAGATGTTTGCGCACAAGACGCTGCGGATTCCGCTCCCTGGAAGGCATCCTCCTTCACCTTTCCAGCAGAATGGTTCATACGAGTGTGATGACAGGTATACGGAATACTAGTATGTTGCTTCCCTTTTTCTTCTGCTACTTTTAAACCATGCCCTTAGTGAGTTCGCAGTGCTATTGATCAAAGTGTTCAGCTCATAGTAGCCGGGTTTGCGGGTCGATGGTGCGATCCACGTCCGGGGGTCGATCGACTCCGATCGAGGGCCGGGGACGACGGCGGGTCGAGCTGGATCGATTGCCGGATCACAACCCCCATCGATGGACGCTGAC
This sequence comes from Secale cereale, assembly GCA_902687465.1. Lineage (NCBI taxonomy): Eukaryota > Viridiplantae > Streptophyta > Magnoliopsida > Poales > Poaceae > Secale > Secale cereale. Next base: position 360,428,704 of record LR738709.1, read on the forward strand.
CCAGATTGAGGTGCAAGATTCCAATAGGCCAGAATGCAAGATTGCCAGAAACATGTACGAGTTCATGGGAATTGATGCTTGCTAAGGCAATTCGCAATCGCACTATAAAATACTGAACTCCGCCTGCGGCCGGCCTGCCGGAGCCCGACCTTCCGTGATCCGCTGCTCGCCTGCCGGAATTCGAGCTGTCGGCCGCAGTATGAGGCATCTCCTGTCCCGCACTCCCGCTACCACCATTGGTACAACCTTACGCGAGCGGCGATTCCGACGCCGATTAGGAGTTCTTTGAGGCACAAGAATGGTGGGAAGGGCAAACAAGGGTGTGTGTAGGCTGATGGTAGGAGGCTTGGAGATTGATCCTTGACGGACTGGTGATTTGAAGATGAACCAATAGAGGACGAACTGGGATTTGGGGATAAATCGTCGACAAAATTGTTCGTGGGAAAGTAATAATGGCAGATGAAAAAAAATCACGCCATAAGGGCTGACTTGTGGCCCCATTTTGTCATCTGTTTTGTGAAGTATCAGGCGGGATTTGCCACCTCCGCAATATAAGGAAATACATCATTGCAGACCATAAAGATCTTTCTTTCCCTCCAACTTCATCGGGATGTATCGTACCGGGGTAATCGACCCGAAACCCTTTGGATCGCGATCCGCGTCCCGGATTAGCGTCCTGAAGATGTATACCCCTCGTCGAACCATGTTCCGGAGGGGTGTCGACCCTCGACCCAGGCGATCCGGATTCCTGCCAACTATGGTTCAGCTTAGTGTTGTGTGTATCAATAGTCAAGAATTATTACTACATTGCTACATGTTTTTTCAAATGTGTATCAGGATCAAATGAGTATTCCGCGTTGGATTTTATTGGAGCACCGGTTAAGGTAGTTCTGGATACAAAATTGTAGAGTTAAGTGAAGCTGGAATGGGAGTATGGTCTCATAGTCTCATGAAACAACTCCTTAGGCACTCGAAATGGAGCCAGAATTATTACCTTATTTTCTCTTAACCATGTCTCTTTTATGAAACTAAGGTTTTGCTTTTGCATGAAGCTTTTCCTTCACGAATGCATGCATGCTGTAAGTTGTATCATGTAACGGGAGGAGTTGAAGTTGCAACAAAATTTCAGTAGCCAATTTATCTGTGTGACGTGCCATTAATCAGTTTGGCGGTTACATAACTTCGGAATTTTGGATTCTGACTGTATGAATGGCTGGACGATTACATGTTTATTTTGGCAGTATTTGCCTGTGCTATAAATTGTCGTGCCCTACAGTTCATAATTGACCATATTGAACACAAGTTAAGCTGACACACGAAGGGCCTTGAAGGCAGGGAAAATGGAGAAAACAGAGTTTGACGAACCTGTGAACATGCCTTAAACCCTCAATCTTCTTGTGCTTACACATACTGGCCACAATTTTCTCCTTTGTAACAAGGCGTGTAGATTCTGGTCACTTTCTGAAATAAAGTCAACAAAAATAGCATTCACTGTGAGGGTGAGGTACTATTGGATATATTCGACTATGGCAGTGCTTCGTCCATAATTTATGACTACATGTTTTTAACATTCTTTTCTACTTGGGATCGCAAATGACTCTTGTTTCTGCCTTTTAGATTTTACAACACTTCATGAACCTACTACTTGCTATGTTTTCTGTTCATATCATTACATTTTTTGCTGGCTCTGTTTTATGTATCACCAGGTATAACAGTATAATACTATTTCAGGGAATGTACTCCACGGCGTCTTCATGATGATCTATTGGAATCAGTTTTGCGAACACCAAGACACAAGGTTTCGCCAGCCATGAGCCTTTTGCAGGGATACTATGGTCTCACACCACCTCCAAAGAGGGATCCGACACAAGAAGGCACTGAGATGCCAGTATATGGAAAAGGCAAATCAATTTCCTTGGTTGACGAGCCGTGGTCTGCAGAGACACCAAATCCCAACACGTTCATGTTTGAGCATAGGAAACCCAGAAGCCAGACAATGGGTTCTCTTGTGAATGGGGAGTCTGAGGAGAATGGAGACGGTGAAAGGCCAATACGGAGGCGCCCGAAAGCTGACGGTGAGTTGCTACCTAGGGAGGAAAATGGCAGTGCCTTGTTGTCACGGGCGGGGAAAGGCCTCGCATTGAGGCCAAAGTCGGGCACTCGACCAGACATGAACAAGAGTCATCAGAATCTTATCGCGATGTCAGAGCCTTCGTTTGACGGCGGGCTTCAAACCGTCAAGAAATCGTCGAGCACCCCTGAGTTCCAAGAGCCAGAGAGCAACAGCGGCTCCTCTATATGGTCAGCAAGCAAGTGGAGCTTGAAACCAGACGCATTTGCCCTCCCTCTTTTTGACAGCATTCCAAAGCCAATTGCTGCTTGGAAAAACAAGGCGGCCCGAGATTAGCAGCTTTCCCCATATCTTGGCCGCCCACCCGATTCTTTCCCTGAACTCTGGCTATATCCCATGTAAGCCTGTGGAGGAGCTTGAGCTCAGGTCGGCACCGGTCCTCCCAGCTACGAAATCAGGGCAGGATGGACCTCGATGACAGCCTCTGATTTTGCATGGTTTGTCATGCTATATATGTTGGAGATAATGCGGCGGGCAGAGGCGTTACCTGCCTTCACATAATCTTATAGAAGATGACACGGAGCCTTGGGTATTCTTTTGTATACATTGGAGATAATGTAGGATGAATAGACGGGCTATATGTTGTATGTGTGATCCCATTCCCGTACACTAATATAGAAAAGATTGGTCTTATTTCACGAGTTTATTCATATGCCTTTTGGGTGTGCTAGCTGTTCAACTATACTGTGTATCTCAAGAAAAAAGAATAAAATGCAGCTCATTGTTCGTAAACGTGTTTGGCTCGGAGATCCTGTCAGTGATGCGGGAACCTCCTCGAAAACCGATCATCTCATGTGAACTTCATGCAAAATTAGAGCAACTCCTACAGGCCGACCCCCGACCCAAACGGACGGGCGCTTTTATCCGCTTTTTGTCCGTTTGGGTCGGCCACCCGCCCGGCGTCCGCCCTCTTTTCGATTTGGGCCGGCAGCTCGCCCAATGCACCGACCCATTTCATGACTGCGCGAGCTCCAGCACGCGGGAAAGGTTCGCATGCGGGGGTAATCGGCCTAGCGCGCGCTGGTTTTGGTGCGTCAGCACGCGGGAAAGGTTCGCGCGGTTGTTTTGGCGCGCCGTCGCTGCCAACGCTCGCTATAAGAAGGCGCGCTCGTCTCGCCACCTCTCACTCCGTCCGTCGCGCACTCGTCTCGCCTCCTCCGCCTGTGCGCCACCATGTCGATGCGACGCCTGGGAGCTTCGGATTTTCGCGGAGTCCGCGAGCGCCGCTCCGGCGGCTTCTCCTCCGAGATCATGTTTGGCGAGAAACGCCTCTTCCTCGGCACCTTCGACACCGCAAAGGAGGCGGCCCGCGCGCACGACTCGGCGGCGTGGCGCCTCCTGAGGCCCCGTCAGGAGATGAATTATCCCGACGTGTCGAGGCAGCGGGCGCATGATCTCGCACCTCTCCCGCGACTTTTCACCGACGAGGATCGTCGTGTCCACCGCATGCGGCAGCGTCGCCTCGCCATCGCCAAGAACGACGTTGAGGCCATGGTGGTGTGGCGCGCACGCTTCCCGCAGGACATCGTCGCCGAGCGCATGTTCTACATGCAAAGGAGGGCGAAGAGGGAGGCGAGGAGGACGGAGCGAGCCGCCTATCGGGAGGACAAGCGTGCGCGGAAGCTGACCGCTCAAATGAAACTGAAGCTACGGGAAACGTCAGGATGGGACGACTTCATGGACGAGAATCAGGCTGATGCCTGCATTCAGACGAGGACACTACTGAGTCGGAGTCGGATAGCGACGAGTAGTTGATCTTTTTTTAGGTGTGTACTTTTAGAAATCTATGTATCTTTTTTTTTTATCGAAAAAAACAGCCGACGGCGTCGGCGACGAAGCAGGCGGGCGAGGGTGTGCTGTTGCATGTGGAGAGGCCAATGTGCCACCGACCAGCGGGCCCGGGGAGGAGAGAGGGCGAGTGCGCGCCTGTCCGTCGTGTGTCCGCGCCGACGTAAATCCGGCTCAAAAAAAGGGCCGGGAACGGGTCGGCAGGCGGACGAAAGTGGACGCGCGTCCGTTTGGGTCGGTGCGTTGGGCCGACTTTTCTGTCTGCGCCGACCCAAACGAACGCGGGCGGACGAAATGGATCGCCCCTTTAGAGTTGCTCTTAGGTCGAAAACATTCATAATGTGTATCATTTCATTGACAGAAAAGAACATAATGAGTGCATGAAAATATACAACACATGGCATGAACACATACATGAGAAGGCATGGGCATATCATATCATTGATAGAAACAAACATAATGTTGAAATCTGAGATGGGCCTAGAGCCCATATGACAATTTCAGTTTTGATCTCTAAGGGCCCATGTAGGTGGCATGACAAAGTGGTGGGAAGTTTAGTCCCACCATTCTAGTGGAAGGAGAGTTGGAGTGGTTTATAAGGGATTCTCTTCCTCATGCTATTGGAGCTTGAGAAGAGATGAGGCCCTCGCGCACTCCTCCTCCTCCGCTCGCCTCGTCCCGACGCGCCGCGCCGCGGGTTGCGGGATTGAGTCGAGCCGAGCTCACTCTTATGCGCTTCTTTTTGCCGGTCGGGAACGGAGAGTCTTTGACAGGTAGGGCCACGATCTGAGACGTCGGATCGTGGGCTACCGACTTGGACGTGGGTTCGGCCCACGTTTCTCCACGCGTAAGGATGGCAATGGGTCGGGTTTGGATCGGGTTGAACAATATCAAATCCATATCCATATCCATGAAGACAGTTTTTGCCCGCCCATGAAAAAATCCATGGGTGAAATATTGTGTCCATGTCCAAACCCGATGGATATCCATACCCACTGGATATCCATTGGGTCCTCAATAGACATATAAATAAGACATAACACAATGGTAACATAAGCTCTTCCATTCTTCACTTCATGGCAGACTAGACTTCACTTATGGTAAATCAACGTCCACTAACAACATGAGATCATTTAGTATTTTTCTAACATATGAGAATGACGAGTCTTAATAAGGAGATAAAAATAAGGGAAGGGTGTTGGGTATGTTACAGACGGGATTGAATGTCAACTAATAAAAGTTATGACAGGGATTGTGTCATTTATTTTGCATGTTTTGGATAACAAAGTGTAAAATTGTAGTGGGACATGTGACCGTGGGGTAGGGATAGCAGATTTTTGTCCATTAAGTCATACTATCGGGTCGGGTTTGGATATACCCACGGGTACAAGATTATATCCATGCCCTACCCACGAGTAATCGGGTCGGGTTTGGGCGCTGCCCATGGACACAAAAGCATATCCAAACCCTATCCATTCGGGTCGGATATCCATGGATATCCATGTCCATGGATAAAATTGCCATCCTTATCCACGCGCGGTCGCACATATATATGTGGGGCGCTGCCAACCCTAGCCGCCGCAACACAGAACGCATCTGCCTCCACGCCCGCCGTCGTCCCTTTGCTGCTGCTGCCGCCGGTGACTCCATCCCGTCCGCCGCGTACACGGTCGACGGGAGAGCAGGTCTCCGAAGCCTCGCCTCTCTGGATCCTGTACGGGAGAGGGGCGAATAGGTTTTTGGGAAGCGACTACGCGACTGCTCGCCGTTCATCTACTTCCTCTACGTCCGCGTCGCCCTCGTCATCTCCATGGCCACTGACGCCGAACGTGCCGCCGCCCAGAAGATCGAAGTCGATAAGAAGGCAACCGAGGACGCTGCTGCCGTCACCGCTGCCGCGGCCTCTGCATGGCCTACTGGAGGGTATAACTCGTTTATCCCGCTCCTACTGTTTTCTGTTTTAGGCATGCTAGCGTTATACGTAGATATGTCTACAATTAGCGTAGTATGTGATTGCATGATTGAATATCAGTATGCTATTATTTCTGTCAATGCCATGCTAGTAGTTAATTCGTGGATTAAATTAATCGAAAAATTGCCTATTTACTCAGCAATCCAAAAACCTATTATATGTAGGAATTTTTCGACAAGTGGCTTTGCCGCTGCACTGAAACCGGATAAGTTTACCGGTACATATTTTAAGCGTTGGCAGACTAAGACCACTTTATGGCTCACGGCTATGAACGTATTCTGGGTCGCCGGTGTGCCCACGGGAACGATTGCTCCTGAACAGGAGAAGGCGTTCAGGGAGGCCACTGTCGTATTTCTCGGAGCACTTCTTAGCGTGATCGGAGATAAACTGGTCGACGCATATTTACATGTGCATGTCGCCAAGGACTTGTGGGAGGCGCTCGAATCTAAATTCGGGGCCACCGATGCTGGGAGTGAGATGTATATTATAGAGCAGTTCCACGATTACAAGATGGTTGAAAACCGTCCTGTGTTGGAGCAGGCTCATGAGATAATATGCATTGTTAAGGAGCTTGAGCTTCTGAAGTGCAAGTTACCGGGCAAGTTTGTCGCGGGCTGCATAATCTCTAAGCTCCCTAATTCCTGGAGGAACTTTGTCACTACTCTGAAACATCAGAGGCGTGAATTCTCAGTGGAGGATGTCATTGGCCATCTGAGTGTTGAGCAGAACTCAAGGGCAAAGGACTCGAACGGGAAAGCGGTTGAGGGGACTTCTGTCGCCAACATGGTGAACCAGAGGAACTTCAACTCCCACAAGCCCAAGGAAAGAACGGTGTCCAACACAATGCCGACTTTAAGAAGAAGGGTGAGAAGACCTTCAAGAAGAACAAGAAGGATGAGGGCTGCTTTACTTGTGGTTCGGCTGAACATTGGGCCAACAAGTGCCCAAACAAGTACAAGAAGCCAGGACAGGACTCCAAGTCTGTCAACATGATTGTGGGCAACAATGACAATGGTGCATCTGGGTACGGTAATTTATTTACTGTTTTTTCAGTGTTTCAGCCCAACGATTGGTGGGTGGACACGGGTGCAGGAGTTCATGTGTGTGCTGACATTTCATTGTTCACTTCTTACCAGGTCACAGGCCACGGGTCCGTATTGATGGGGAATGGCGCGAGTGCTTATGTTCATGGTGTTGGCACGGTCGATCTGAAGTTTACTTCGGGAAGGATCGTGCAGCTGAAGAACGTGCAAGATGTCCCCGCCATCAAGAAGAACCTCGTTAGTGGCTCCCTTCTATGTAGAGAAGGGTTTAAGTTGGTTTTCGAGTCTAATAAATTAGTTGTTACGAAATATGGACTCTTTGTTGGAAAAGGTTATGAGAGCGGAGGAATGTTCCGCCTTTCCCTCACAGATTTTTTAAATAAAGTCGTGAACCATATTCATTCGAATGTTAATGAATCAGAAGTTTGGCATTCACGTCTTTGTCACATTAGTTTCGGTGTTATGACGCGGCTAGCTAAGTTGGATTTAATCCCGAGTTTCACTTTAGCCAAAGGTTCTAAGTGTCTTTCATTTGTGCAAGCTAAGCAACCTCGCAAGCCTCACAAGGCCGCGGAGGAGAGACACTTGGCAACATTAGAACTCATACATTCTGATCTTTGTGAGATGAATGGTGTGTTGACTAAAGGTGGAAAGAAATACTTCATGACATTGATAGATGATTCCACTAGATATTGATATGTTTATCTGTTAAATACTAAAGATGAGGCTCTACACTACTTTAAAATCTATAAGGCAGAAGTTGAGAAACAACTTGAAAAACAAATTAAACGAGTCCGGTCAGATCGTGGTGGAGAGTACTTCTCGAGTGAGTTTGACTCCTTTTGTGCGGAACACGGCATTATTCATGAGAGGACGCCTCCCTATTCACCCCAGTCAAACGGGGTTGCCGAGCGGAAAAACCGTACTCTAGCTGATTTGGTTAACGCCATGTTAGATACGTCTATCCAAGGCATGGTGGGGGGAGGCTATATTGACGGCATGTCATGTCCTGAATAAAGTTCCGACAAAGGACAATGAGATCACTCCCTATGAGAAATGGGCGAAGAGAAGGACAACACTCTCGTACTTGCGTACTTGGGGCTGTTTGGCGAAAGTCAATGTGCCGATCCCCAAAAAGTGCAAGCTTGGACCGAAGACCGTGGACTGCGTTAATTTGGGCTACGCTAAGAATATCGTTGGCTATAGATTTCTAGTAGTGAAATCTGAGGTACCTGACCAAAAGGTTGGTACAATTATGGAGTCTAAGGATGCTACATTCTTCGAGGATATATTTCCTATGAGAGATAGGCAAAGCACTTCTAGACAGGAATCTGAGGAGACTCCTGAGCCTGCCATTCCTATGGAATACTATGAACGAACACATGATGAAAATCCTGAGGAGGATGACGTGGAAACCCTTGGTAGGGGAAAGAGACAAAGGACTGCAAAGACCTTTGGTGATGATTTCTTCGTGTACCTTGTGGATGATGCTCCCACTTCTATTTCAGAAGCGTATGCCTCTCCAGAATCTGACTACTGGAAGGAAGCGGTCCGTAGCGAGATGGATTCCATCATGGCTAACGGGACATGGGAGATTACTGAGCGTCCCTATGGTTGCAAACCATTGGGATGTAAGTGGGTGTTCAAAAAGAAGCTTAGGCCCGATGGTACGATTGAAAAGTACAAGGCTAGGCTTGTGGCCAAGGGCTATGACCAAAAGGAAGAGGAAGATTTCTTTGACACTTATTCACCTGTGGCCAGACTGACCACCATTCGAGTATTACTCTCGTTGGCGGCCTCGCATGGTCTTCTCGTCCACCAGATGGATGTTAAGACAGCTTTCCTGAATGGAGAGCTAAACGAGGAAATCTACATGCAACAGCCAGATGGCTTTGTGTTAGATGGTCAGGAAGGAAAAGTGTGTAGGTTGATAAAATCTTTATATGGCCTGAAACAAGCACCTAAGCAATGGCATGATAAGTTTAATACAACACTGACATCTGTTGGCTTCGTCGTTAATGAAGCTGACAAATGTGTATACTATCGCCATGGTGGGGGCGAAGGAGTTATACTGTGCTTGTATGTTGATGACATACTGATATTCGGAACCAACCTCAAAGTAATTGAGGAGGTCAAGTCGTTTCTATCTCAGAACTTTGAGATGAAAGACCTTGGTGTGGCTGATGTTATCTTGAACATCAAGCTACTGAGAGATAATGAGGGTGGGATTGCACTTTTGCAATCCCATTATGTTGAGAAGGTGTTGAGTCGTTTTGGATACTCGGACTGCACACCATCTCAAACACCATATGATCCTAGCGTGTTGATTCGAAAATCCAAAGGCACGGCTATAGATCAATTGAGATACTCTCAAATCATTGGTTCACTGATGTACCTAGCTAGCGCTACGAGGCCTGACATCGCTTTTGCTGTGAGCAAACTGAGTCGGTTTGTATCAAAACCGGGTGATGTACATTGGCATGCTGTTGAAAGAGTTATGCGTTATCTGAAGGGTACTATGAACTATGGACTTCACTATACCGGATACCCGTCGGTACTTGAAGGGTATAGTGATGCGAATTGGATCTCTGATGCTGATGAGATGAAGGCCACAACTGGGTATATGTTTACTCTTGGAGGTGGCGCTGTTTCCTGGAAGTCTTGCAAGCAAACGATCTTAACGAGATCGACAATGGAAGCAGAATTAACAGAATTAGACACATCTGGTGTCGAAGCGGGATGGCTTCGAGATCTCTTGATGGATTTGCCATTGGTTGATAAACCGGTTCCGGCTATCCTTATGAACTGTGACAATCAGACCGTCATCACCAAGGTGAAGAGTTCAAAGGACAACATGAAGTCCAACAAACACATAAGAATGAGATTAAAAGCTGTCAGAAAATTGAGAAACTCCGGAGTGATAGCGTTGGAATATGTCCATACGGCTAAGAATCTGGCAGATCCCTTTACAAAAGGGCTATCACGTGTTGTGATAGATAATGCATCGAGGGAGATGGGTATGAGACCCACATGAGTTGCCATGGTGGTAACCCAACCTATGTGATCGGAGATCCCGTGAAGTAGGACCTGGAAAAACAAGCCAGTGGTGAACTGAGGAGAGTAACTATACTAACCCACTCCGCTGGAGATGCAATACTCTCAACACTGTATGGGAGGATGACTACTGTCTTAATGTGTTCCAAGGCTTATATGTATAAGCAAGATGCTATCCTACAGAGCGATCTTTGGAGGAACACACCTATATGAGCCCGACTGCTGGTCACAGTCTATGAGATTGGGGTGATCTCTAGTAAGCTCATGAACAGGCCAGGAGTGTGACTTATATGCTCCACCCGAGGGGTCAGCCTTCGGCAGCCTAGTATCAGTAAGACTTGTGGTGAAACTTCTTTACGCCAAACTGACAATTCAAGGCTTAGTCCATTGTTCAGTTGTGAAGGAGTGTAGCTACTTGCTCTAGGTGAAGCTCAACCTTAACAGGTCTTCGCTGAAACACTGGTATATCGAAACAGTAATTGGGACAAGAGCACACAATGGGCCCTCGAGATCTGGTGGGGGATTGTTGAAATCTGAGATGGGCCTAGAGCCCATATGACAATTTCAGTTTTGATCTCTAAGGGCCCATGTAGGTGGCATGACAAAGTGGTGGGAAGTTTAGTCCCACCATGCTAGTGGAAGGAGAGTTGGAGTGGTTTATAAGGGATTCTCTCCCTCATGCTATTGGAGCTTGAGAAGAGATGAGGCCCTCGCGCACTCCTCCTCCTCCGCTCGCCTCGCCACGCCACGCCACGCCACGCCTCGTCACGACGCGCCGCGCCGCGGGTTGCGGGATTGAGCCGAGCCGAGCTCACTCCTATGCGCCGCGGGTTGCGGGATTGAGCCGAGCCGAGCTCACTCCTATGCGCTTCTTTTTGCCGGTCAGGAACGGAGAGTCTTTGACAGGTAGGGCCACGATCTGAGACGTCGGATCGTGGGCTACCGACTTGGACGTGGGTTCGGCCCACGTTTCTCCACACGCGGTCGCACATATATATATGGGGCGCTGCCAACCCTAGCCGCCGCAACACAGAACGCATCTGCCTCCACGCCCGCCGTCGTCCCTTTGCTGCTGCTGCCGCCGCTGACTCCATCCCGTCCGCCGCGTACACGGTCGATGGGAGAGCAGGTCTCCAAAGCCTCGCCTCTCTGGATCCTGTACGGGAGAGGGGCGAATAGGTTTTTGGGAAGCGACTACGCGACTGCTCGCCGTTCATCTACTTCCTCTACGTCCGCGTCGCCCTCGTCATCACCATGGCCACTGACGCCGAACGTGCCGCCGCCCAGAAGATCGAAGCCGATAAGAAGGCAGCCGAGGACGCTGCTGCCGTCACCGCTGCCGCGGCCTCTGCATGGCCTACTGGAGGGTATAACTCGTTTATCCCGCTCCTACTGTTTTCTGTTTTAGGCATGCTAGCGTTATACGTAGATCTGTCTACAATTAGCGTAGTATGTGATTGCATGATTGAATATCAGTATGCTATTATTTCTGTCAATGCCATGCTAGTAGTTAATTCGTGGATTAAATTAATCGAAAAATTGCCTATTTACTCAGCACATAATAAGTATATAAGAAGATACAACACATGGCACGAACAAATACATGAGATGGATGGGCACGGTACCTAGAGCAGAGAGACAAGGGGCGCTCAGCCCGAACATATGAATAGACACAAAGCCGAACCCATCAAGCCCAGGACCAGGCCGAACCGGCATGACGTCAAACATCTCCAAAGCCAACATCGTCGACGCCACTAACAAGCAAGATAGCGCCTTCAAAAGGGGAGTGATGCCATGAGGCACGGCCATCCAATTCGAAGAACTTGACCTAAGATTTCCCCCGATGCTCGAAGAGGGGCATATATAAAGGTCATGGCAGCGCCTCCAAGAAGGAAAACAACACCCGGGAGCGATGAAGTTGCTGCCATCGTGGGTAAGCTGAGCTGGGATTTCGCCCTTGCCCTAGTCCGAACAATATCATAGCCGCCAGATCAAGGTCCAGAGGTAAGAAAGTCAGCCTGCTGGTTGAGACCAACACCTCAGGATGGGGGAGGGGGGTTGCGCTTGTCGGCAAAGGGTGACACCCGGGCGTCCTCGAAAAAAGCGAGCTTTTGTGTCTGGAACACCGTTGAGGTGGACATGGCCAGGAAGGCGGTAGGGTAGAGAGCGCCGACGCCACCGGCAAGAGCTGAAAGGGAAGGCAGATCCGAACTGTCGGAGACGGAGCCGCCGAGCCGAAGGCCGGAAAGGACACAAAAACCGAAGGGTCGGCCGGAACAGCGCCGACAAAGAACACTGGCAGGAACGCATGTCCATGGCCGAGAAATTGTTGTTTCTTCAAAAATAGAAAAGGGAAAAAGAACGAGAAAATCAATGGGTGCAGAGGTTTGAGACGTTCATCCGGTTGGCATGATGACCCCACAAAGAATATCGCGGACAAAAAGCATTTGCGCTTTCTGACAAGATGACCCCACAAGTCAGCAGCCTGGATGAAGCCTCCATCACTCTCACAAACCACCTCTCCGCGCCAACGAACGCAGCGCAACCCACACCTCCGCTTCACGCACTTCGCCTTCTCCCCTCCGCCCAGTCTCCCACCTCCCGTCCCACCACCGCCGCCGATTTATATACTGTACACGGCTGGCCTAGAGACATGCACTTCCCGCACCCCCGCCTCGCCCGCTCGCCCGCACCGAACCCAGCCCCATGGCCATGCCCGACGACGACGGCCCCATCCCCCCGCCTCCGCCGCGGCCGCCTCCTCGCCGCCCCCACAGGCAGCTCCAGCCGAGGAGGTCGCGCATTACTCTCTCCACAGCTCTCTGGCGCCCGCATTCCTAGAGCTGACGGGGGCCTCCCATTCCGTGTCTGTGTCGGCGCAGGTACCAGGTGGAGGTGTTCGAGGCGGCGCTGCAGGGGAACACCATCGCGGTGCTCGACACCGGCTCCGGCAAGACCATGGTGGCCGTCCTGCTCGCGCGCCACCACGTGGGCCGCGTGCGCGCCGGGGAGGCGCCCCGCCGGATCGTCGTCTTCCTCGCGCCCACCGTGCACCTCGTCCACCAGGTGCGCGTCTGGAGCGACCGACAGACACGTCTCTGCCATTTTTGCTTCGCATTAGCAACTGCTATGATCCTGATCGCCGGTTGCTGCTCGAGCTCGTGTTGTAGCAATTCGAGGTGATTCGGGAGTACACGGACCTCGACGCTGCGGAGTGCTACGGAGCTTCGGGCGTCGGCGACTGGAGTACCGAGCGCTGGAACAAGGAAGTTGGGAGCAAGGAGGTAAGTGTAGGGGTTTACACTATCCTGCGACACGGTCATTGATTGATCCGAATGCACACCGAGTTGGTACACGTGCCGTGCTCACCAAGTGCTTGATGAATGACTTGTTGACAAGGAACCAACATTGTTGGTTTCTGGGTGGTAGCAGCTTCGGATCGCATGTACATTCAGGCCATTGTTATATTCTTTAGCATGAGAGGGCTGTCGACTAAAGCAATTTGCTGAAGGGCCGTGCCTATGAATAGCCGGGGCCTGGAGTCTGGACACAAGTCCTAATAAAAGAAAATTTCCTTTCAATGCAGTCACCGCTAAATTTGGACACTGCTTCAAATTCCGCGAGATCTCACAACTCTTGTAAATATGTTGCTTAAAAAAACTCTTGTAAATATGCCACCTGGTAAACTTATCTGGATTATGTGTCTTTCTAAATTCTAATCCAGTTTTGTGGACATTCCTATGTTTTTTTACCTGCCCTATTGCGCTTATTATGCGTTCTATTGATAACTTTGATTGCAAATATGAATTTTCCTGGAACAATGCATCTTATTATGCGTTCTATTATGTGTTCCAGATTGCTGTTATGACGCCGCAGATACTGTTGGATGCCCTGAGGCATGCCTTTGTAACAATGAGTGCAGTGAGCCTGCTAATATTTGATGAATGCCATCGTGCCTGTGGAAACCACCCATATACACGAATAATGAAGGTAATGGGATTTTTTCTTGTTTTAACAACATTGGTAGATAGGCTTTGGCTTGCCTCTCATGCAGTTACTTTTTGACAGTAAAGAAGTTTCTTAGGATTGCAGTATTTTTCTTAGTTTGGCTGTCGAATTTCCTAACGGTTTATGTCTCTCTTGAGTCTGTAGGAATTTTACGTTGGCTCTGAGTGGAGGCCAGCTGTATTTGGAATGACAGCATCTCCTGTTGCTACTAAAGGCAAGAATTCTACACATGACTATCATGTGCTTCCTTTCTTTCTACCCTTTGCGATATTTTGGTTCTATTTTGGTTCTTGAAATCAGCATGCTGTATGACTATCATGTGCTCTTATCTTCTCCCTCACAAGATCATACACTTGCTCAAGTGTGATACTCTCTGTTGTGCCAACAGTGCCCTACTGCTCTGCACTATAAATTGCAGTTAGCTACCTGTACATGATTCCTTCCTGCTTCATCTGGATGACCGCAAACACAACTTGGACGTTTGGCATGATTTTTATTGGTTTATTTCATTTTGACAAAAAGGAAAGTTGTGCCTGCTATTCATCCACTTGCGACTTGGGACCAATTTATCAAATCAAAATTATTTTCCTGCTCTAGGGTGATTTGTTAGGCGCTAAATTTTGTAATGTTGTTCCCCTGCTTATTATTTATTACAACCCTCTATGTTTACTTTTGATAAAAGAACAGTGGAGACGGAAGTTTCGTTTCTAAAAATTACCATCCTTTTCAGGCACTTCCACAGTACAAGATTGTGAAGCACACATTGCTCAACTTGAACTTACATTGGATGCAAAGGTTATCTCAGCATCCTAAAAATCACTCTTTTGTCTCTGTGTGTGTGCGCGCGCGCGTGTCCCTCCTTCCTGGAGGTTGTACCCCCGATGTCTTCCTGTTCAATGAAATGAAACGCAAAAATTATTTATTGAGCCTTTGGAAACGTATATTGCAGTAAGAAATAACCTCCATACCTTACATGCCATTCCAGGTATATATCATAAAGGATCGTAGTGAACTTGAGAGCTTTTCCCCTCCCGCAACCATTGTGAACAAATACTATGATGCTTACTCGATTGATTTCGAAGATCTGAAATCGAAGCTACAGATATTGTATAAAGAGGTGATTTAATTTAACTATGTTTTGACTCATTCATAAGATACATCTGTAGTTTGGGAGTAGCCACACCTATAAGTCATTGTATTTCTCACTTTGCATCTATATTACTGTACAAATGTTTATTTGTTAAAACTTGTCATTGTTGGGCAGCATGATGCTCTGTTGGCTAGTCTGCAAGAATCATCACCAAACAAATTTGAAGACACAAATAACATATTAGAGACATCGAGAAAGACCTTGTCCAGATACCAAGAGAAGATATTTTATGGCCTAAATAATCTTGGTCCAATCATCACCGCTGAGGTATTGTATTATCTAATCATTGAGTAGCTTTACCAATTTTTTCGTAAGACTTACAATGGTCATTGTTCTATCTGATCTAGTTCATTGACTTCACATAAGTCCCTGATTCCAACTGAAGTTATTCAAACTTTTTGGCCACGTGCAGAATATTCGTATTGGCATATTCCTAGCTGATATACTATCACAATATCCCTTATGTTCAGCAGTTTCTGATAAGATCTCTGAATTAGTGATGCTGGCAGAAATTTTACCTAACATTAAGAAGATTAACTGCTTTGCAAGGTCATTTAATATGTTTTTATTGTGGGGAAACTAATGCGCATCAAGTCTCTTGTACATTTTGAGGGAAGAAATGCTGCATCACGAGCAAGTAGACTAGCAATTTAGCTACTTATCAGTTTCCTCTCAACGGGAAAGTATATTTCTTAGCATTATGCTGCTGTTGAGTTCATCCCTAATCCTTAAAGGCCAAAATAATGGAGTAAATGGACAGTTGAATTGTCAGGATTGTTGGTTAACAAAGGATCACCGTACGTTGAATATGGAACATATCCTTCTTATGAAGTATAAGTTGCATGCGAGGAGAAGCTTGAGTCTACTGAAAGGTCAATTAGGATTGTCATTCAAATGATTGTGAAGCGTATTAATTGGTTACGATACCACTTTTTTAATTTGCTGTGAATTGACCATTACACTTAGAGCTATTTATCTTTGTAAGTACATTAAATCTCTAAATTAAGAGGTTCACAAAGGGGGGAAATATGGTCGCCCTGGTAATATTGCTTTAGTAACATACCGGACCAAATGTGTTAGATGAGGCAAAATAGCGTAGTCAGCAGTCGGACAGAATAATTTAGTTGAGGTAGTTGCTGAACCATCTGAGCTGCAACTAGAGTTAATCTATATTGAGTGGTAGAGTTTGCTCCTGGGACATTGTAGGAAACATCACGAAGAAACCGTACACTGAGATTTCCTGAGAATAATGGTAGCATTTTTCCATTTTCTTGTGCATCACCATATAAATTGTAAATTGGGTCTCTTTAGTGTATACTATTCGGTAAAAAATACTACCTCCGTGTCAAAATGTAAGATATTTTTGTAGGCTAGTTTAGCCTAACAAAACGTCTTATATTTTGACATGGAGGTAGTACTAGATTTTTCACTACCACTTTCACAGTTCCAGTCTTATTAAGAAGGTTGTGTCCAACCATTTCCCTTGCCTGTGGCAGTTAGCATACCTTTTTCATTATTCTTCCATATCATTTTTTATTATACAAGAGACTAGTTTTTTTTTCCTCGAGAACAAACTGTGTATTGTTTTCTTAACAGGTAGTGAAGATATATAATGAAAGCATTAAGATAGTGGGTGATTCTGAAGATTGCCTCTTCTCTAAAGCTAGCTTCCGCCTGCATGTAGCTTATTTTAAAGAAGCTTTAGATTTAATTGAGGAAGTATTGCCACATGGTAAGCCACAAACAAATATCCATCAGTTAGATGCGTTATAAATCTGTCTGTTTTCACTTGCTATTGCTCATAAATAGTGTTCCCTCCGTCCCAAAATAAGTGTCGTGGTTTTAGTTCAATTTTGGACTTATTTGAACTAAAACCAGGACACTTATTTTGGGACGGAGGGAATAATATAGTATACAACTAGAGTCTGCAGTATCTTTCTGTATATAAAGGGGAAGGTTATAAAGTGAGTTGCAAACTGCATTAAGATCCTCCGAATCCTTAGATAAACTGTATTTATTTCAGTACTTTGCCTGCTATATCTCGAAATAAAGACGAAAATAAAATAATGCTTCTGCACAAATCTCTTAATTTGCACAATCTATAGAGGTGAGCTATGAGGAAGTACCTGCAATGTGTACAGTTTCTATAGCAAATAGTTGAATAGGGAGTTAAGTGGGTGATCATCAACCATTCACTAGCCGTATGTGCTGCACATATACTGTCCATCATTTTGGGTTGAATGTAGGGCACTCCTCGTTGTGTGAATCTATAGCCTTAAAGACTGAAATCGCCTGTTTCTGAATGCACCTATGTCTATGTGTTTTGATTTCTGAAGCATTGTATTATTGATATCTCACTAGACTGTAAGCAGCTTGGAAACTACAATGTAATGCATTGATAGTTTCTTCTTCAAATTCTGCTGATGTAATTGCATCATAGGTTATGGTGAACTAATGAAATCAGAATCTGGTTCTGCGGAATTAAGTCGAAGGGGATATATTTCTTCAAAAGTGGATGCTCTAATCAAGATTTTTAAATCATTTGGGTAAAGCCATATTCTGCTCAAAATGCTTAGTTTTGCCTACTTGTGCTCTTGTGTCAGCAAAAATGGTAAATCCAGACGTATTTTCTCCACAGGTCATCAAACGAAGTGCTTTGCCTAATTTTTGTAGATAGAATTATGACAGCTAAAGCTGTTGAGAGGTTCATGAGAGGAATTGTTAATTTCTCTAGTTTTTCGTTTTCTTACTTGACTGGAGGGAGTACATCAAAAGATTCTCTGAGCCCAGCAGTGCAGAGATATACTTTGGACTTGTTCCGATCTGGAAAGGTATGCCATTTAAATTGCTAAGATTGATTTAAACAGGATTCAAAATGATACATTAACTCCATGTCAATTTCTAGGTGAACTTGCTTTTCACCACAGATGTAACTGAAGAGGGTATTGATGTACCTAACTGTTCTTGTGTCATACGCTTCGACCTGCCCAGAACTGTTTGTAGCTACGTTCAATCTCGTGGCCGTGCCAGAAGGAGCAGCTCAAATTATGTTCTTATGATTGAGAGGTACAGTAATCATCGCACTTCATAAGTTGCATGCTGGTACAGCATATTAAATTTAGAGAAATGTTTTGGCCACCATTTATTCTTATTCTAAGCACATTTATCACGCATATTATATTCATAGATTGGATACAATTTATGCCTCATAATCATTAATTTTTCTGGAAAAGGATATGCTCTTTTACATAATTTGGTTTGGCATCAACGGTATGTTTTGTCAGTCAGCAGTCTGAGTTTCTAACCCAGGAATTCCCGAATCCCAATCCTCTCATCTAAAAAATTGTTACAGCCATGTTTAAACATTGTTTTAATAATTTTTATGACTAGCTATTCACCTTTTGATCTTTCACATGATTTTTTCAGGGGAAACATGGATCAGCAGGAACACATATTCCGCATCATACAGACTGAGTACTATATTAAACACTTCGCTCTGTATAGACACGGAAGCCCCAATGTTTCATCCTCTGAGTTGCCTATGCAAGATAAGTATGCATACCATGTTGGTTCAACAGGAGCAACTATAACTGCAGACTGCTGCATCGATCTGATTCGTAAATATTGTGAGAAACTTCCTAAAGATAGGTACGCACATGCTTATCATTTTTGTAGCTTTTGTTGTTCTGTCAGTCTGCTTGGTAATGCACCTCATGCATAATCACTAAGAATGCTGGTGTGCTTAAGATTCCTGAACTGTCATGTAACCAATTACATGGATATCATGTTGGTGAAAAACTTGGTTAATTTGAATGTCACGCACAGCACGAAGAAAAACTATTTCTCGTACTTCCCATGGCACGATCTTACTGTCCTTCATTAGATAGAAGTGATTGATCATTATAACATTCTTCTGCAGGTATTACATGCCAAAGCCTTCCTTTGTGGTGGCTATCGAAGATGGATTATACCAATGCACCTTGACTTTGCCTCCAAATGCAGCGTTTCAAAGGATAGTTGGCCCTTTATGCAGTACAAGTAATTTAGCCAAGCAGCTTGTATCCCTAGATGCGTGCAAGAAATTGCATCAGCTAGGAGAACTCAATGATCATCTTCTACCCTTCACCGAAGAACCTATTGATATTGATGTTGCTTTAAGAGATGGGAAATTCCTTTCTGGACCAGGTATGTGTATACCCTTTTTCAGTCCTGCTTACATTAAAATTCTTTAAATAAGAACGTTTATTTGCCTGTTTTGCTATTTTCTTTCACTCATCTATTTTATACACTTCATCAATATAACAGTGATCAGAGTAAGACTGAGCTTGCCTATTTGTCGTACATCGTTAAACTTGTGCAACTAATGCTGGTGTGCTTTGTTTTTATTGTTTTGCACAGTAATGGCAACTCTGTGTGTATGAAGTTGTTTTTTGGTCATGTTTGTGCAAGGCTTGGGGTAAATATGAAATATCTCCCGACTGTTGAGATCTGCTGACCTTACATAGTTATTCTCCATTCTTTTACTTTACCATTTCATCTGAGTGGTGTTGTTACATTGCATACTGCTGTCTGTAGTGAACTGTGCAAATTTCAACAGCAACCCTTCTTCCAAAATGGTATGCGTGCTTCTCTCATTATCCCATTGTTCTTTTCTCGTTTTGGCAGGAACGACTAAAAGAAAGGAGCTCCATGGAACAAGAAATGTTCTTGCCCTGTCAGGATCGTGGATTCATGAAAGTGAAAGTGTCACATTGAATACTTATAGATTCGATTTTCTTTGTGACCAAGAGGGCGAAAACTATGCTGGGTTTGTTCTCTTAATGGAATCAGCACTTGATGATGATGTAGCTTGTTCAAAAATGGATCTATTCCTGATCCCTAATAAAATGGTCTACACCACCGTAACTCCGTGTGGAAAAGTTCAACTGGACAAAAAACAGGTTGTTCAGAAATAATCGTATACTGTAATTCTCTTCTATAAAGTTTGTTTGGCCATCGCTTATTTTTGTCATTTCTTCAGCTACGTGACGGGAAGTTGTTCCAAGAATTCTTTTTCAATGGAATATTTGGTAGATTATTTCATGGATCTCGAACAAGTGGAGTGCAAAGGGAGTTTCTTTTCAGAAAAGGTCATGAAATACAATGGAGCTCAGAGAGCATGTACTTACTTTTACCTTTGAGGCATTCACCACACATCCAGCAAGATTTAAACATATACTGGGAGGCAGTTGAATCCTGCACCCAGGCGGTGGAGCAGTTGAGAAATTTGTATCTGGAAGATGAAAATAGCCGCGCAAATTTTATTCAACATAGAGGTATCAAGGAGAAAGACATTATTCATCTGGCCAACAAATCTCTTCATTTTTCTGGCATCAAAGATTCAGTTGTGCTATCGCTTCATACTGGGAGGATATACTCTGTTCTTGACTTGATCTATGACACAACTGCTGAGGACTCGTTTGAAGAGATGTATAATGGAAAAGCTTCACCATTTTCTTCATTCGTGGACTACTACCGTGAAAAGTAATACCTCTATTACATGTCTTAAACTATTAATTACTAGTAAAATTTATTCTGATATGCTTCCTGACAAACTTCTCTTTTACCACTCTTTTGTAGGTATGGTATTATTATTCAACATCCAAAACAACCATTGTTGCTGTTAAAGCAAAGCCACAATGCACACAATCTTCTTTTTTCAAAATCGAAGTACATAGGTACTAGCTATAAATCCTAGTCCGGTTCAGTTCCCCTTTTCCCGTTATGATGAATTGCAAGATAGTTGTTGCTTTACTATTTGGTCTGGTTTTACATGAAACTCTACATAACCTATGGCAGATGGTTCTACGGGCGATCCTTTGCTCATGGAAAAAGAGCAAATACACGCCCGGGTCCCACCTGAATTGTTAATCCACATTGATGTGACAATTGAAGTTCTCAAATCTTTTTATTTATTGCCTTCTGTAATGCATCGACTTCAGTCTCTCATGCTAGCCAGCCAGCTTCGCAGAGATATTGGTTACACTCAACATATACCAAGTTACCTGGTCTGTTCTCTTTCATGAGAATATAATTTTATTGCTATGGCTGGTTATGCATACCTGAATAATTGATCCGTTTCAATGTCAGATTTTGGAAGCTATCACAACTTTAAGGTGCTGCGAGACATTTTCCCTGGAGCGTTTAGAACTATTGGGAGACTCAGTACTAAAATATGTGATAGGATGTGACCTGTTTTTAAGGTATCCTATGAAACATGAAGGTCATCTTTCTGATATGAGATCAAATGCTGTCTGCAATGCTACACTTCATAAGCACGGAATCTGGCGATCCTTGCAGGTAGATGGCCTAAATCCAAGCCTATTATAATAGTTTCAACTTCCTGAAGTTTATGACGAGTTCTATTAGACAAATAATTTTAATTTAGTTAGTTCATGTGCACTTGGCCAGTCAACCAGTTATAATTGAGCCTTACCCGCAGTAAATAAACAAATAGTTGAGCCTGAGGGCCAACAATCACATATGAACTTCATATAGCAAGTGGTTTTCTTCTATTCTGCTCCATCTTGAGTTTTAATTTTGTTTGAGCCCATGCCAGTCAGATGTTTTCTAGAGGTGCTTCGTCAATGTTCTTTTCATTCAAAAAGCATGTTTGATGATATTGTAAAAATGCAGACGTTATATATGACCAGAGTCAAGTTGCATATAGGAGGTATAATATAACCTAGATACCGTTGAAATTTGCAAGGTTGAGAATACATTTCCGAGGTGTGTATGTTTACCGGCTATTTGTTATCTTGCTTTCCAGGGTTACGTGCGGGATAGTGCATTTGACCCACGGCGTTGGGTTGCTCCTGGGCAGATATCCTTGCGCCCTTTTCCTTGTAACTGCGGAATTAAGACTGCAATTGTTCCAACTAATGGAAGGTATATCAGCGACGACCCATCTTTTGTCGTTGGAAAACCATGTGATAGAGCTCACAGATGGATGTGCTCGAAAGCAATATCTGATTGTGTTGAAGCCCTAGTTGGAGCATATTATGTTGGTGGTGGCATAGTCGCTGCACTTTGGGTTATGAAGTGGTTCGGTATTGAAATAAAATGCAATAGGAAGTTGGTACAGGAAGTAAAGCTCAATGCATCTTATAAATGCTACTTACCTAAAATGAGTGTTATTGAGGAGTTGGAAGCAAAACTGAAGTACAACTTCTCAGTCAAGGGCCTTCTACTGGAAGCCATAACTCATCCATCTCTGCAGGAATTAGGGGTTGACTACTGTTACCAGGTCAGTGTATAGCAGCATATTTCTATATTTGTTCGTAGGGTTATCATTAGCTTATTGTGCTCCACTCAGAAATTGCTTCAAAACAAGATATATCCATGTCTTCTGTCCTTCACATTTTTGTGTCTTAACTTGTGCCTTTATTTCAGCGTCTGGAATTTCTCGGTGATTCTGTGCTGGATCTACTAATTACACGCTACCTCTATGTTACCCATACTGATGTTGATCCTGGAGAATTGACAGACTTACGTTCCGCTTTGGTTAGTAACGAGAATTTTGCAGAAGTAGTTTTAAGAAACAACATTCACAGTCATCTACAGCATGGATCTGGAATACTTTTGGAGCAAATCACGGAATATGTTAGATCCAATTTGGAGTGCCAAGGGAAGGTTAATAAATTCCTT
Source organism: Secale cereale (assembly GCA_902687465.1). Classification (NCBI taxonomy): domain Eukaryota; kingdom Viridiplantae; phylum Streptophyta; class Magnoliopsida; order Poales; family Poaceae; genus Secale; species Secale cereale. The sequence continues at coordinate 360,451,536 of LR738709.1, forward strand.
CAACATGCTACATGTAAAGTACCTAAGGTTAGAAATACAGTTTCACTTATGTTCATTATCTTAACAGCCTACCTTTTCAATTTTGTGCTTTTATTGTTTCTGCAATGGCCTTTTCTCTGTGAAGCCTTTCCCAGCCAACATTACACGTAGAAGTTAACAAGATTATTTTGTTTGTTTTACAGGTACTTGGAGACATTATGGAAAGCATTGCCGGTGCAATATTTGTAGACACAGATTTTAATGTTGATGTGGTTTGGAAGATTGTTGAACCATTGCTTTCCCCAATGATAACCCCTGATAATCTTGCATTGCCACCTTATCGGGAGTTGTTAGAGCTGTGTAGTCACCTTGGTTATTTCATAAATTCAAAATGCAGTAGTAAAGGAGAAGAAGTAAGTATAGAGATGTCAGTGCAATTGCGAGATGAACTGCTGATAGCGCAAGGACAAGACAGAAATAAGAAGAGTGCAAAGGCAAAAGCAGCAGCTCGTATATTGGCAGATCTGAAGGTAGGTTCTTTAAACATAAAGAGGAATGTATTAGTGTAGTTCATGACAGGTGCCTCGTCGTTTAAATTGTTGTTCAGTTGAATCGGTAGCAGAACTATATCCTGAGCATACTTTCCTGTATTTAACTGGCTGATGTTTTTCTGCTTAGAAATAAGATGATTTGTCTATGCCATTTATCTATGACAGAAACTGATGTTTAAGTTTGAAGCAGAAAAGAGGCCTTTCATTGAAACAATATTCCTCTAAAGCTAAGCAGTTGGATATTATATCTTTGGACCAGCAGTATCCTTTGGCAAGTGTAAGCTTCTACATAGTTTTCCAGCAAATGCTTTAACAAAGTGGTGTATTTTATTATAGATAATGACTATTATTACTTTTCTGTAGTTGGAATCATCACTTGATTATTGTGACGTGAATGTTAATCCTAGCCTAGGAGGCTTTCCCTCACTGAAAGAAGCAGGTATCTGACGATTCCCATTTTGACCGTCCTTTGGTTTAATTGTGTTGCTTGATAGTTCACAGCCTGTCCAACATGACATACTAAAATGTATATATACCCTTTTCTCTTTGCACGGATAAGATGCATGTCTACTCAGTAACCATGCAATTTTGTTTGTTTTCAGTTGTTCTTCGGCTTAAAATGGACAAAGGTGGACCACGGAGTGCTCTTTTTAAGCTATGCAAGAGGTTGCAATGGCCAATGCCAGAATTCGAATTTGTGGAACAAAGGTTCAGGTATGTCCAGGAATTCAAGATATATATGACCTCTAGCAACCAAGGCGAAACTTTATTCCACTTGAATTTGGCAATGCCGATCCTTCTGGTCTTTTATCGAAGATGTGCTAAATTCTTGTACTGGTTTGATGCAATAGGACTCCTATTGTTTTGGACGGGGTAACCACAACGAACTTCAATAGCTTCGTGTCAACCATCACCTTGCACATACCTGATGTAACAGCCATTACACTTCAAGGCGAGCAGCGAACTGACAAAAAGAGTTCCCAGGATTCAGCATCGCTGATAATGCTCCGCAAGCTTCAAGAGCTCAAGGTCTGTATATGCAAGACTTAGCAAAGCATCATGGATCCACTTGCTAGCTAACTGCTAAGGCTCGTTAACCTGGGGATCCGATCCTCCATCCCAAACTGAATTATGTTGAAAATGTTTTATGAAAGGCTCGGTGGTGGTGCTAGATTATCCTGCAGGATATCTTAGAAATAGTTAATGCCTGTCTTACGAAAATAACATTATACAATTTCACTTGCTGGACAATGAAAACATTTTGCAAGAATTCATATTGGTATGGTTTGAATCCACATTTGGGTCAACTATCGACCTTAGGTTCTTAGTGGAATTGAGTGCAATTTTGCTAGCTCCTTAGCAGAGTTCACATGTAGTTACATTTCTCTACTTCACTCCACAAATGTGCCATCAAACCTGATTTCTATAGTTTTTTTTTTCCAGCTAAATCTGATTTCTGTAGTTGGCAGCTCTCTTACGTACCGTACAAATTTAACCAAACAATGTTAGAAACAAGCCCAACATGGCATGCCATATCCCAAAACCACTCCAAACCCAACAATTTACAACACCAGCTGCTGCTGTTAGACATGACCACTATATACAAAAGCGCGACGACGGCCTCTTGCCGCCGGCTCTGTCCAGCAACCCACACATGACCACCTTCTTCTTGTGCTCCTCCGCGCACAAGTAGTCCAGCGCCACCCGGTCGCCGAGTCTCCGGCTGCTACCACCACCAGCAATGCCACCCCTGGTGTCGGCCCGCGCCGGCCCGAACCACCGCGCGCCGTACATGCACGAGCACAAGAAGAGCACCGCGGTGACGCGGCCGAAGAACACGATCACGCCCAGCGTCGTGGCCGCCGTCCACAGGCCGCCTGGGGAAGGCTCGGCGCCGCCACGGTCGAGTTGGAGCGAGTGGAACCTAGACGACGGCGCTCGCCACACGCCATCGGCCGACCTCGGGAACGGCGGGCTTATCGTCTCCGGCTGCGCAGGCGCCGTCTCTTTAGCGCAGCTCGTGGTCGGTGCGGCGTCATCATCGACCATTCGCCATGGCTTGCTCCTTTTTTGCTTCTTGGCGCCGCCGGAGCCGCTAACCTGCAGCTGCAGTATATTGGCAATGGGCAATTAGCCATTGAGTAGGACCATAGGCACTGCATTGATCCGTAGTTGGAACTAGCTTTTTATTAGCAAAACAAAGGGATATCATGTTACCAGGCAAAAATAAAGGGATATATCATGTTAATCTCAGAGAGTGAACTTTAGAGGTCCATGTACCTAAACAAACTTGTACTCACTCGATAGTGTTGCTATTATGTGCATCAATATGATGAACACAATCATATTTTATTAATAAAGTTGACGCAAGACAACGATGCCAAAAACCTTAATAAGGAGAGTACAAAACATATGCTACCATGGACAAACCATTACAAGACACGAAATTGTCAGCAAAATTTCTTCCACGGCAACGGCTTCAAGAAGGAAGGGATAGACATGATTGCAAGCTTTAGAATCCTTAGAGCATCTCCCGCCGCGTCCCCAACAAGCCCCCCAGGCCACTTTTTCGGCGCCGACGTCGAAAAAATGGGCCAGTCGCGCCCCCAGGAGCCCGTTTTTTGCCGGATTGGGCCGAAACTGGCGCCGGCGGACCAAACCTGAACCCGGGGCGCTGGGGGTCGCCTGGGGGCGCCGGACGGGTCGTTTTCGGCGCGAACTGTGATGGGCCCGTCTTGTCAGCGACGCGCTGCTTCGTCGTCCTCATCGCCTCAGTTCCCACGGGAATCAATGCCAAAGCTGCCGCGCCGTCGCCTCCATTGATGCCCCGCGCTGCCGAGATGCAGCGCCGGTCAGCCTGCCCATTGATGCCGCGCAGCGAACCGTCGCGTCGCCCGGCGCCACGGGCGCCCGCCACGCGTCGCCTGGCATGCGCCTCTCGCCGCCCGAGCTCCGGCTATAAAAGCCGCCCACCTCGCCGGTGAACGCCACACGCAGCACATCGCCCCCCCGCACTCTCCACACTGCCACACGCGATTCACCGCTTCCTCCGCCGCTCGCTGCTTCGTCGCCGACACGCACTGCGCCCCCATGCCGCCTCGCCGCCGGGGAGCTGCGGGCTACCGCGGAGTCCGTGTTCGTCCGTCCGGCACCTACTCCGCCGAGATTCGGTCGGGCGACGTGCTCCTCGGCCTCGGAACCTTCGACACCGCTCAGGAGGGCGCCCGCGCGTACGACACTGCGGCGTGGCGCCTCCGGCGTTCCCGTTGGGACATGAACTTCACGGACGTGCCGACTCGGGAGCGGGCACAGGAGTTGGCGCCTCCCCCGCGGATTATCACCGACGACGATCGTCGGAAGTACCGTAGGCGGGCACACCGTCTCAGCCTGGCCGAGATGGACGAGGAAGCCATGGCGACGTGGCGCCAAAACTTCCCGCAAGACATCATCAACGAGCACCAGTTCTTTGCCGAGAAGAGGGCGGAGAGGAAGAAGAGGAGGGAGGAGCGAGCGGCCTATCGCGAGGACAAGCGAGCGCGGAAGGCGGTCGCTAAATTCAACATCGAGCTAGGAGATGTGTCCTCGTAGGACTCCACCGACGAGCGGTTCCTTGACACCTACGCTGAGACGTCGGAGGAGGACATCACCGAGGCAGAGTCCGAGTCGGAGAATGACGAGTAGTAGTAGTTCGTAGGAGAAGACTATGTGAACTATCTATTTATCTATCTATCGTAGGATAAGATTATGTGAACTATCTATCTATCGTAGGATATATGTGAACTATCTATCTATCTATCGTATGTGAAACTGTGATTTTATTTGCGACTATGTGATTCTATTTCAATAGACGCCGAAACACGTCGAGCCTGGGCCGTCTTGCGCCGAAAATGGGCTGAAAGCGCCGAAACTGAGCCGATATCGGCGCCTGGGGGCGACCTGGGGGTCGGCGACTGGGAACGCACTGGCACGCAAGCCGAAACTAGCGCCGGCTCGCCCCCAGGCGGTGGTTTTCGGCGCGTCTTGGGGGCGCAACGGCAATGCTCTTATTTGGGTGAGAGCTACAACTTTGGTTTGGTCGTTTTGAGCTATGTATAAATGATATGGTTTTCAATAATTAAAATTTCTCCCACTAGAGGCTTCGTTCTTGGTCTGTTCTTCGGCGAATGGAGTACCAACACGTGGCCAAGAAAGTTCTTACCTAATATGGATGGTGGTGTAGAATACCGGTCCTCCTCCTTAGTAGGCATGACTTCAGTCATGTGTGGTCGTATATTTGTCTACTTATCATGCATGTGGTGGTTGTATGCATCATATTTATTCAAAGGCTATTGTGAACTCTTATGCTTGCATCTCTTTGATGTGATGCTACAAATCAATAAAAATGTCATTATTAAAGAAATAGGTGCTAAAAAAGTTAAAGGTAAAAAGTGAAGTGGGCCATAATATTGCTACAAGAAGCTTATGCGAAGGG
>LR738709.1:360456617-360487174 GCA_902687465.1 Secale cereale
GGCTTTGGTCTAGTTGTTATAGGGGTAGGAATAGTTTTGGTATGTCTCTGATCGGCAGTAGCGAGACAAATGCAGTGCCATTAGCATAGAATAAGGTCTCCCCGCCTCACCCTCATTCCATTGGCGCTTCATACATTCGGGAGGCATGTTGAGGATGCCGTGGGTCCTCGCAGGCGACACTTGGTGGATGTGGATGGTGGTGCTTCGTGGTCGAGATGATCTTGTGGGATCTAATCCATCTTGAATTCGTCCCGTGGGACGAAATCGACAGAGCTCCACAAATATTCTTGTCGTCTCCTCGGGGCGGCGGGTTATGATTTCTCATCGCGCATGCCGGCGAGTTCTGGTGTCTGTTGCTTCATATTGGTACGTGGTTCAACGATGGGGTGCGTCATTGGCTCTTTCTAGCAGTAACCCATAGTGATCGTTCGGTGGTCCAACGATCTTGGCAAAAAAATTCTTATGTTTAAGATGCTTTATACTTCTGATGAACCTTTATAATAGATCCGGGTCCTTTTAAAAACAAAAACAATTAACATTGTTCTCACCACTAGACCACATTTCCAATGGTTAAAAAAAGCGTCAAAACGGGGTAAAAATGTGGATTGCTAATTCTTGTTAGTTGCCTAAAAATAGTTATTTTTAATTGATTAAGTCTTACGGCGATAAAGGGTCCCCGCTTTATATTATAAAGCAACGACCAAACACACGATACAAAAAGCATATCGGGGCTGCAGCACAACCAAGTCCAAAGAAAAAAGAGAGAAAGAAAAGAGAAACAAATGCCAACCCCGGCAAATCGATGAAACGAAGAAGACTGAAGCTGCTTCGCGCTCCGAAGAAGTCCCGCCGCACTCCGTGCACTCCGGAGCACCGCGTACCGAGCAATAACTTCAACAAGGAAAGCGACGACGACGACACTGCTGCCCGGGCGAGTCCTAGGGTTTCCCCCGGTATGCGGGGGTCAGTGGGGAAGGGGTATACTCAGAGGCCCTTCAGGAAGAAAAGGTGACACCCGCGGGCGTCACACATCGGAGCCAGACAAGCTGGTAGGGATTTCTCCTGACCCCAAGAAACCACCACCGCCCCGGAAGATCCGGAGTGCTCCACCCAACTTGCCACCCACCAGCATGCGCCACCACGGTAACAACGCCCACCGCAACACCTCACTGTGGTTACCGGCACGAGGCCTAGAGGAAAGAGGAAGGGACAGCGAAATCGAGGGCAAAAACAACGCAATCGAGCGAGAGGGAACAACCTTTGCCGCCCTCACGATAACCTACTAGACGCGACAATGGGGACACATCAGGCCCCTACTGGCCCGGCCAGGCCTAGACGTGCTCGCGAAGCCCCCGCCTCCGCGCTGCAGCATGCCCACTGACAGCGCCACCACCACCCGGAGACCACTACCGCACCACCTTGACCTCCAGGGAGCTGCGCCGCTGAGTAAGGAGCCGTCGGCCCGTCTCGACCCAGATGGGGCCCAAAGGGCCCCATATTTGGGCCGAGTGGGCACTGCCAGCCACGCCCGCACCAGCACACCACCCCGCAGCCAACAATCGCGCCGCCGCATCAAAGATCACCTAGGTCTGCGGGATCCACACCGCCGAGCCATACCGCCACCTTTCCGCGGCCAATAGCCGCACCGCCTCACAAAATACATTTTTCAGTTAAGACAAATAGTGCGATCTGAGCATAGCTTAAATGGTTATGTTCTTTCCGGTGGAACCAACCTATTAAGGTTTAAGTTCTAGACTTCGCAGTGGTGGTCTCATTTTCCTAATTTATTTTAGGTCTTCCGGCAATGCACATTCAATTGTAGGAGACGTTCCCGTCGACTACGAGCGTGTGTGTGGCGACTTCCTCAATTTCGAGTGATGTGCCCGCTCAATTTCTCGAAGATGCTCATAGCGATAGGGTACGGCCGTGTGTTTCGTATGGATGAGTGTATATGCATATGTACTACGTATGTACCGTGTTAAAGAAATGTAAGACAAATAGGTATTTAAAAACCTAATACCCTCTCCCTCCTAAAATAAATGTCGCTGATTAATACAACTTTAGTATGAAATTGTACTAAGTCAGCGATACTTATTTTGGGATGGAGGGAGTACGATATCCTAGTTGAAAGATATATATGGTTTGAGTGTGCCTGCATGCCTCACCTAGTAAAAATCCGAACGTCAGGTACAAGCACGTGACAACTCCGAACATTTTCAATGGCAAGTTTAGTGACGTAAGAATGACAACTTTAGTTGTCAATCATTACAACTTTCATGCTTCTGTTTTTTTAACAGAAATTTGCCCTGTGTCATTGGAAATTACCATCGTCGTGTGACGGAAATTGCCATTGAAAAACATCAAGATCAGAGTGCCACGGACCTGACGTGTGGCACTTATCATTTGGGAGAGAAAAAGCACAAAGCTATTCTATTTTATTTTGCGAACGAGGGACAAAGTTACTTAGGCATAGCGCGGTTGGAAAAATTGAGTTGCCACAATCCAGCACTAAACCACACAGAACCCCTTTAGTATACTTGGAGTATTCAGCAAGGCGTGACATCCGATTGTGTGCTTTGCTAGTTTTTGTGCTTTTTTTAGAACAAGTATAATATGCCATTTTAGAGGTCCTTCAGCCATAAGGCAAGCTGCCAAGCACGTTGGCGCATGTTTTCATTAGTAAACGCACACGTGACGCGCGGGCTAAAAGTCGCTCGTCCAAAACCTCGTAAGAGCATCTCCAACGGGCGCCCAAAAAGTGCTCCGCGCGCTAAAATTCGAGTTTTTTGACGCCATGCAGCTCCAACAGAAGCTGTAAAATAGTGCGGGCGCGCAAAAGGATTGGGCGCGCGCTGAAAAGCGCCATCTAAAGCTGTAAATTTGAGGCGCCGGATTGCGCGCGCTTCACAATTTACACTGCGTGGTTTTTTGGGCGCGCGTTTTTGGGCATCTGCTAAAACAATGTTGGGTCCGACGCGCTAAAAGTGCATTGGGCGCGCACTAAAACTTTTTTTGGGCGCCGATTTTTTGTGCCGCTGGTGGAGATGCTCTAACAGTGACACGGCGGAGACCCAAAACCTCGTCGCCCCTCTGTCTATGTCTCTCTTCTTCCACGGAATGGCCGGCGTTGGTTGGTCAATCACGCAGCCACGGCCCCGTCCCCATCTCCATCCCGTTAAACTACTACGTACCCACCTGCTAATTTTTAATCAACCAACCACGCAAGCAATTGCGAAGCTTAAGCTTGCTGATAACGCCGTAGCAGTCGGAAAATGAGCGGACGAATCAATCTAAGCAAGTGCCATCACTGCATTACTGCTATCTCAAGATCATTAATGGCCATGGTGATCGATGTCCATGCATGTGACGTACGCTGTGTAGTGTGTACCTTTGGTAGGAAGCTGCTTCCCGACGAGAGGGACGCGAGCGCCTTCTTGACCTGCAGCGACCTGAGCAGGAGCAGCAGCAGCTTCCTCCTCCGCTTCCCCTTGTTCTTGCCGCCCGCCTCCGAGCTCTTGCCTCCGCGGCTCTTCCGGAGCCACGGCCACGAGAGCCACGACAGGCTGAGCCTGAGCCTCAACCTGCGCCGGCGACGCCTCCGCCGCTGCGGCGAGGCCGGTACCCGGGAGCCCCAGAAGCAGAACGGCAGGCACGGGCAGCCTCCACCCCGGCCGCCATGGCTGCCGGCGACGTCGTCTTCGTTCATGTCGACGGCGGCAGCACAGGCACAGCTCTCGTGGGTCGATCAGCACGTATGCACTGGTGGTCCGGCCGCGCGCGCTAGAGAAGTGCGTGGCGGTGACGCGGCAGGGGCGACGACGGCGGCATGCTGCGCGGCCCAGTCCGGGAACAAGAAATCCGAGCTCGGAAGTGCTTGGATTCTTGGTGGCCGGTTGGTCTGATGAAGAGAAGCTTTTAGGCGATGCGATCGTGAGGGTTTTCCAAAGGGGGGACAAACGCGGTCTCGCTCTAGGCTCTAGGCATCACGACTGCAGCTCATGGGGACAGCCCTGGCACGTTGAGCTTGCTAGCTAGCCTCCAGTTTGCAAAAGCTAAGAGGAGTGCAAATAAACAAAATTCTAGGTCGTGGTCGCCTAACCCGCCCTGCAGCTATTGGCAAGCTTGCAACTAAAATGTTTAAAACAGAGGAATGGAAACGAGATGTTTAAAAATTCGGAATTGATATAAATCTGACGTCAGAATTATAGGATATGGGGTCGAACCTGTCGCGGTCAGTCCGGTCAGATGCACAAATCTTGATGCATGGGTCCTGTTGACATCAGATTTTGGCACGGTCAAGAACTTAATTAAGATGACCTCAAATGAAAAAGTGCTTAAAGTGAAAAAGTTCTGTATCATCAAAGGAATAAATTTTGATATTTGGGCCATAGCCATCCGGTCTCATCACTAAGGCCGAAGTTGTATTTGAAGTACTGCGATTTACTATCCAGAACGCTATTCGGCTGATTACGCCCCAAGATAGCCTCATATAAGAAAAGTTTCTACAGGAATTGTCTTCGTCTCGTCGAAACGGTTGATTTTTATACAAAAATTATCTCAATTCGAGATCGTATGCAAAAGTTAAAGCTATTCAAATGCAGCCATGCCATGAGGCTACATATGGCCCACCCCTGATGGGTAGCGCGAGTGACAGTCCGTTTTGCGCGAGCGACTCGGCCCTGAGGATGGCTTCAAATAGAAAAACGTTCAACATGAAAGTTGTTCGTCTCGTCGAAACGAGTAAATATGCTTTTGTATGCATTTTCATCCGAGATCGTTTACTGCCACAAAAATGACCCACAAGGTGCAGCCCGTTTAAACCGAACAATTTTGGAAAGTTCGGACAAAACCAATCCGAATTTGACTAGGGATTGGGCGTGAATCCAAACCTTTTCCTTGCATGGGAAGTCCAGCTGCCTCTTATATACCTAAGGGATGACGACTGATTGAACAACAACACACAATCGAACAAACACATCTACTACTTTTTCATGTTCATCTACCCCCTACCCTTGTATCTTCTTCTTCCTCGTCCTTCGTCTGTTCTTGTTCTTGCAGGGTGGCGAACCACGAGGCCCTAGGGGTGATCAGGTCGACCTAGGGCAGCCCATAGCCGCTGCGCGCCCTGACGGGGTTCCTCCCGGACGTGTGGGGTTTCGGGTCCTCAAAAGCACCCGCCGGATTGCTTGCGTACCGCGCTTCCGGCTGGATCTCCTTCGACGTGAGCTGCGGTGCATCATCCCCGGCGTCGAGGATACATGGTGACGTGTTCGTGTGTGAACACACTTTTTGGCGACTCCGCTGGGGATGAAGCCTTGAACGGTCTCTAACCCGTTCTTGCTACGAAGAGATCGTCATCAAGTTGCTGCAATCTACAAAGGTAATATGAATAACCAATTCTCCTTTGTAGATGCATATAATCCATATGTTGTTACTAGATCACCTAATGAGCATAATGTATCGGCTAGCCCTAATTTTATCAATCATGCATCTAATTATGCGCCGATGCAAAACAATCTTCATGCTTCAAATTCTTATGATTTTAGCAATTACAACATATGTATCCAAACTCTCATGCATCGGCAACCCCACAAATTCATATGCCAATGAACAACATGATGGATTTGGTTAATCAATTTGAAACACCTCATGTTAAAATTTCCAATAGCATACAAGAAAGTGTTTCACCCTTTTATTCATCGTCAACTAATTTGCAATATGTGAATCCAACCTTGCCGGTGGATGGGAGAATTGGCCATACTACTACTAGCTATTCGGCCAGTTACTCTCAACCATCATATGCTACACCTCATGTTAGTAAATTTTTAGCACCGTCTACAACTATAGATGTTCATAATTCGGCCCCGCACCTTCATGGTCATAGCCGAATAAGTGAAAATTTGGTAGGAACACACGTCTCATCATCTAATAATGTAGCATATAATGCATGCTCTATGCAATTCAAGAATTTTGGCAACACTCACGAATCATTGCCGAAAGAATCTGAAAGTATTGCGAAGCAATCCCTTCCAGAAGCGGTTGTGGCTGCATTAAAAAAGAGCTTGACACAAAACAAGAGGATTAGTGCTCTTTGCCTTGAACAATATGAAAATGGGTTGTTTCATGATTATGCTGCAATAAAGGCTAGAGTTTTGCAAGAAGATGAAACTTCATCAATTGATAGAATTAGCGAAAGAACATATGGTTATACAACAGTAGACACACCTCCACCTAGTACAACAACATATTATAAACCCCCTACATAGTTGCAAAATTTCGGCAACACTAACAGTTCATTGCCAAAAGATCCTAGAAGCATTGCGGGGCAAACTAATTTAGAGCGGGCTGAAATTGAGTGGGGAGTTAAAGCTTTGCGCGATAGAGTGCAAGTACTTCGCCAAGAGAGAATTGATAGGGAATTGGCTCAAAGAAAAGAGGCCTTACCAATTGATATAACCAATGAAATGAAGGATGATTCGGAACATGAAAGTGCTTCGGTTGAAAAAGCTAAATCAAGTAGTATATATTTTGAATCCATCAAATCCAAAGAGGCAAGCATCATTGAGAAAGGGCATGTAAAGCATAGGAAAACAACCGTGCTTGATTTTTCTGAAGTTAATGGAACCTACTTCCTGCCCTATGAGTTCCGTGTTGTACGAATTGACAAGACACAAGAACAAGAGCAAGTAGCCAAACAAAGTTCGCCTGACAAGGATCTTGAAAGTAATGATGCACGGAATTAAGAAAAATATGATGATAAGGCATTGGGGAGCCATCCAAAGATGGAGCAAGATATTGTTCAAGTCACACCACCATCATGCTCTCCCAACATATTTGAAGAGGTATGCCTAGCAAGTAATTTTTCTATTTTCAGATTTGGTCGCAACTTCATAGTTGATGCATCTATTAGAAAAATCCTCATAAGTAATTTTGAAAGACCAATGAAGAAGGGTAATTTACTTGTTAGCAATAAATTTGTTATTGAGCATAATTGCGCCATTTATAAAGACCGATAGTGACTTATTGTTGCAGCCAAGGCTTTCCCTATTGCTTTATCTAAAGTTCATATCTAATTGGGTATCTTTGCTTATTTATTACTTGGCTTGCATTTGGTCTCAATTGAGACAAGTATGCTCTAACTATTTTTGTTTCAGAAATTTAAAGCCAAGGTTAAATTCTTTTGAGAAAACCGATGCTATTATGATATCTTATTGAAAGACATTGCATATAGAGTGCAAAACACATTACATAGCCGAATGGGGAGATTACAAACCTGAACCATTCGTTTGCTTACCTCTAAAGCCATTCTCACAGCAAGACCGGCTAAACAATAAGAAGTATACCTTCAATTCAAGCATGTGTGATCAAATATTTGATTTGTTGCTGAAAAATAATTACATTAGAATTCTTGATCACCATGTCAAGCCATTAATCCAGGGACGAATGTATTGTAAGTTGCATGATTCGTCCAAGCATAATTTTGAGGATTTCAACATGTTTCGTCAAATAGTTAAATCGGCCATTGAAAAAGGACGATTGAAGTTTGTTGAAATGCCAAGAGATGACCAATCTATTCTGATTGGTTCCGATGGCAAAAAGTTTTTGCATCGACTGCTTCAAGCCGATCCATTTAAAGAGAAGGTAAAAACTACAGGTGACGGGATCAAGCTTTCAAGTAAAAAAGTTGTTGAAGAGCATAATGAACATAATCTTGAGGGCGAGAATTCCTTCGAAGCTACAATGAAGATGCCACGGACTGGGGTTCAGCAAGCAAATCCAACGATCGATGAAAGCAAACCAAAAGAAAACAAAGGCCGAAGTAAGCGAAAGTGTAAGAGATCAAAACTCACATTCGATGAACTATTGAAAAAAATCAAAAGAAGAGTGAAGAGAAGAATGCTTATCAGTCAAATCATGCAAAGAATCCAAGATCACCCCCAAGGCGCAAATATGAGGATCAGTATTGGCAAAGTGAGAATTTTAATGCAACATATTCATATCCTTATTTTGGTCCGCCAATGCCAATGCTGTGGATGCCTCCCTATGCTCATATAAAATCATATCCATCATGGAACATGTATGATACAAGGGCACATTCTCCATCTTACTTTAGACCATCTCACCAACATTATGCAGCTTCAAGAGGATCAACATTTGAACAATCATATGTTAAAGACCGTTTCAATCATAAGGAATCGGTCCAGAACTCAAGGAAGAAGAAAGAGGCGGTGAAGCAAGTTTACCGTGTTAAAAGAGATGGTCGGAAGAGTGCAACTTCAGATTTGATGTCAAATGAAAAAGAGCCAATTAAAGTGTTGACATTGGCTACTAAAGGCAATGAGATGAAGCAAACAATTATTGATAGTCAAAGTGCCAAATCTGAAGAAAAGAAGTTGAGAGTGCACAAAGTAAAACAAGAATTTCCATTGCTTCAGACAAAATCGCAGCCGGGGTGCCCACTCGGCTTATCATATTGGCAAAAGAAGAAATTACAAAAACTTGGTGCACAAAAACTTGAAGAAAGGAACATGGCATGGGTTCACAAAGGAAGTGCTCAAAATAAGAATTATGTGAAAGCTTCCATTACAAGAAGTGAGACAAAAGTGAAGAAGGAAAATAGTGAAAACTATGAAGGACCAAGTTGAAGGTTTCAACATCTTCGGTCTACACATTATCCATATTCCTCAACTATGCCATTAACTCCTATGCTATGGAATTCTTCATCAGGTATGATTGGTAACCCTCAATGGGCTTATTTTATTCCATGGATGCCATATAATTTCTTACATCATGAAAGGGTATTACCAAGTCACTATACATTTGATTAGCTACAAGTTTGTTGCTGATCCAAAGGGCCGAAATACTTGATTTGTCATTTCATTTGTTTATTTCGGCTATATGTGCTTTGAATGATGTTTACATGGTAATGACCGATATTTATCTATCGTCCTAAGAGTATGTCAATGCATGGCCGGTGTAGTATTCTAGCATCGTCCTTAGTTTGATTGGAGAGCGGGACAATGTATGTCCTCATGGAAATTCATATGTATGCCTATATTATGATTGATTGGAGTTGAAACATCATTGAATATACATTGCATAGACCAATTCATAGTTGCAGAATTGGCTTGTGGGCTTATACTTTGTTTTGATATGATTTGGATTATGCATCTTTGAGATCTATAAGAGGCCAAATCATAGCTGATTTTATTATTGAACATCAGATTAATGACATGCATAATATTGATGTTAGGTTTGTCTCTCTAGTACTATGGATATTATGTTTTGATGGTTCAATTTGTAGCAATGGCCAAAGTGTTGGTGTTGTTTATATATCTCCTTATGGTACTATTTTTGAAGCCTCATGCCGCTTAGAATATTTCTATGCACGATTAATCAAAGCCGAATATGCATTGTTATTTGGATTGATTCTTTTACTTGCTATAGGTGCTATACATATTGAGGCTTTCGGTGATTCGTTATGAGTAGTGCAACAAAAATCCAAGGGTTATCAATATTTTGACGAATCACTTATAGTTTATCTTGGGGTATGTCTAGATGCAAAATTTACCTTGGGTTGCATTAAAATTGTTCATATATTTAGACATGACAATTCGAAAGAGTTGGCACAGCAAGCATCCGGCTACTATGTTAATCATGGTGTATTGCATTTCTCTCAATAGCCGATGCTTCGTCTTGTTAACATAGGTAAGGCCGAACCAAAGTCCACAGCTTCGGCCACTAATGAAACTTTTATGCAGGTGAATTAAGGATTGGGGGAAGTTCATTCTTGATTATCTGCAAAATCCTAGTGAAAGGGTGAATAATATGGTTCGGAAGATGGTTTTGATCTATGGAACCTTATCACCGGGTTGTTATAGAAGTTGAGAAGTTTTCACCCAAGTTTGCATCAAGAGGTTCAAACAAGCAATGGTCGATATATACTTATCGTCCTAAAAACAGGCAAAATGGGCGATGGAGTGTGGGCATCATCCTTCGAACAAGCAGATTTTGCCAAAACGCCCAACTTTTTGCCGAAATGGCCGAAAAATGACCAAATACTCCATTAGGGAATGCTGCGCAAAGCAGACCACGAGAAGCTAGGTTGTAGCGACCTCGATCCGAATGGACCAAAGTCTCTGTGCTCAGTGTCATCCCTGGATTGGTATGCTGGCACACACAGTACTTCAGGGATTTATAGCAGAGTTCAATCACACTTTATTACATCGAAAATCCTCAAAAGGAGTATTATTACAATAAGATGGCTGAAGGCCATAAACTAATACGAAATCTTGTGGAAGCATCAAAGATAAGTTGAGTCCATCCAACTCCACGACAAATATTGAGTGCATGACAACGACCTAATCGAACCTTATTCTTCGTCAGTAAACTCTACAACATGAGACATTGCAGCCGTGTAGGTCAGCACATTGAATATGCTGGCAAGAACACACTGTAGCAAGTAATGAAGAACAAAAGGCTAACACTATATGCATATTTGGTCGGCGGATGATGTAAGGTTTATTTTTGCATAAAGCTAGTTTTTCCCTACAACAAAGGAATAAATTTTATGTACTACTCAGTTGTATTAAGCAATATTGAGAATGGTTCCTCCATCTCAATCCCAAATTACCAAAGTCATTAATAACCCAACAAGTAAATTAAATAGACTGTTGAGATCAATACATAATTCAAATACCAGGATACTCAAGATATCCATAACCGGGGACATGGCTACTCATGAATAGTTTGTACACTCTGCAGAGGTTTGTGCACTTTTCCCCACAAGACTCGATCTCCTCTGTTTGATTTCTCGCACTGCATGGTGTTTGAGAAACGGATGACCAAGACACAGTCTTTCAGAAGCATTTACTCTTTACCCCGGATGAATAGTTACACCTACTTTCCCCTACATCTGCTAGTTCACCACTAAAAGAGCTCACACAACATACTCAACTATGCCAGAGCCCATAATGACATGTGGCTGCACACGGAAGTTTCCGTGCATGAATGATATATGATCTCTTTGAGCCTGGGTGGCATTCCATATGATAATCACACGGGTCCTCCGGGATTTCCTAGGACAACACTGGATTCTCCAGGTGCCCTGCAACCAGTCCACCCAGTGGTGTATTAAAGTTACCACCTTAAACATTCCCTTAGTTGTTATTACACTCACAACTTTCATGAAATCGCACATACCAATCCACCTCTACAAGCATGGCTAAGCAATAAGTAAGAAAGCGTATATTCCATTGGGTTGATCTCAAGTCACTGGGTTCCTACCTCATGAACTACTAAGCAATACCACATGTGATCAAAGCCTACTCATGCAATCTTTGAGGATAGAACTAATGCAATAAAAACTGGGTATTGGAAAGTATGATCAAAATATGAACTTTCCTTGCCGACGATCATTAAAACCTAGTGACTCGTAGTAGCATGCTTCACACTCCGATAATTTTATCGCATTCAAACAATAGCATACATAAGCAATCATGCGACATAATCGAAGAACGAAACTCGAAAGACTTCGAAAACAAGCATACGACTCTTGTAACAGAATTTTTTCTAACAATACCAAAATTAATGGAATTTGGCCTTATCAGAAAGTTTAGGTCAAGAGCTTCAATTTGCAAAAAGAATCAACTCAAACGGAGTTATGAAACTCAAGTTACGATCAAAAGAAGTTCAAATACAAATCTGTTTGAATTCAAATTTAAAAACTTTCAAAATCAAATTTGAGTTGCGCTACTGGAAAGATAAGATCGAAACGAAGAAATTGGCGTTGGTTTCATCTAATTCTGATTAACGAGTAAAAAGTAACGATCGATTGAAAAACAGGGGTTGATCTGTAAAAACTTTAACTGCGAATAGGTCCCTGACAAATAACAGAAAAAAAAATCTAAATTGCGACCTAAAAAAATGAAACTAGGTTTTCTAAAAAAACCATTCTAGGGTTTAAAAAAAAATCGAAAACAAAACTAAAAAAACCGGCGGGTTTTACCTCGCGGATAGGATCGGGTCCGGCTCGCGGGTCGGGCGGCGGGTTCGCGGGCGCGGCGGCGGATGGCGGCGGGTGCGGCTCCGGCGACCGCGGCGTCCGAGGCGAGGGAAGGCGGCGGCTGCGGGCGTGGGGAGGCGACGGGCGGCGGCGGGCGGCTGCGGAGGCGGGCAGGTGCGGCGGCGGTGGCGGTGCAGGCGGCGAGCGGCGGCGGCGGGTGGCTCGAGGGGCGGCCGGCCTCGGCTTTTAAATGCCCAGGCCGGGGCCTTTCTTACGAGAGGAGCAAGGCGGCGGCCGGCGTGTGCGGCACGGCGGTGGAGGCGGTGGCACGCGCTGGGCCGGCTGGGCTTCGACCCAGTTGGTCCGTTTTTTAATATAAATTTGTCAAACGAAAAATTCAAATAAAATAAAAAAAATCCTAAAATTTTTAGAAACAATTTTCCCTGTTCCCACCTAATATTTGGGACAAAGTGAACATTTTTCTGAAATAAAAATGCCTAAAAATAAAATAACTTTTTAATGCAATTTTTAAAATAATAAATTGCAAATAAAAATCCAATAACATTATTTTCACTCAGAATTTAAATTCTAATATTTTTATTCTGTTTTTGAAGAAGTCATATTATCTTCTCTCATTTATTTTTAAAATATTGAAAATGAAAATTGGCAAAAATATTATTTGATCCAACCTCACTGATAAAATAATAAAAATAGTGGGTCCTCTTTGGGAAAACTTCCAACTCTCTCACTTGGGTCCTTGAGTTGCTTAAAGTTTTTGGATCAACTTTCAAATAAACTCAAATTCAAAAAATGCTCAAATGATGGATGCATATGAATGATCTATGTTAACATTCAAATTGAAAATTGGATGTTACAAACCTACCCCCCTTAGGATGAATCTCGCCCTCGAGATTCAAGTTGGCTAGAAAATAGGTGTGGATGGTCCTGGCGTAGATCATCCTCTCGTTCCCAGGTGGCTTCATCTTCTGTTTGGTGACTCCTATGTACTTTGCAAAACTTGATGACCTTGGTGCGTGTAACTCTGTTGGCAAACTCGAGAATCTTGACAGGCTTCTCCTCATAAGTCAGATCACCCTCTAGCTGGATTGCTTCGAGGGGCACTGTATCTCATAGCGGAATCTCAGCCATCTCTGCATGACATTTCTTCAACTGAGATACGTGAAATACGTCGCGAACTCCGGACAAGGTTTCAGGCAACTCTAGCTGATAAGCTACCTCTCCTCTGCACTCCAAAACTTTGTACGGTCCCACGAATCATGGTGCCAGTTTACCTTTCACTCTGAAATACTTAACTCCCCGAAGCGGGGACACACGAAGATATGCTCTATCTCCAACTTCGTATGTCACCTCCTTGCATTTCGTATCAGCATAACTCTTCTGCCGGGACTGGGCTATCTTCAGTCTGTCGCGAATCAACTTGACCTTCTCTTCTAAATCTTTGATTAAGTCAGGTCCAAATAACTGACAGTTTCCAACTTCATCCCACATCAACGGTGTTCTGCACCTCCTTCCGTACAAAGCCTCAAAAGGGTCCATTTGCAGACTGGTCTGATAACTGTTGTTGTAAGAAAACTCTGCGTAAGGCAAATTATTGTCCCAACAAGATCTATAATCTAACGCACAAGCGCTCAACATGTCCTCCAGAATCTGATTGACTCTCTCCGTCTGTCCATCTGTGTGTGGATGAAAGGCTGTACTGAACTCTAGCCTCGTACCCAAAGTCTCGTGCAACTACTTCCAAAACTTTGAAGTAAATTGTGTTCCTCTATCTGATACAATGGTCCTCGGAACTCCATGCAGACATACGATCCTGGTCATGTATATCTTGGCCAACTTAGCACTCGTGTAAGTGGTCTTCACCGGGATGAAATGAGCTACCTTTGTCAAGCAATCAATTATAACCCATATGGAATCATACCCTGAATGTGTCCTAGGTAGTCCTGTGATAAAGTCCATTCCAAGTTTATCCCACTTCCATTCTGGCTGCTGGTTTCTGATGTTCTGCTTTGACTCTCTGACAGACGTCACATACCGCTACATACTCGGCAATGTCCTTCTTCATTCCTGTCCACCAGAAATTCTGGTTCAAATCCAGGCACATCTTAGTGTTACCTGGATGTATGGAGTAAGGCGAGTCATGAGCCTCCTAAAGAATCAACTTCCTGATCTCTAGGTCATTGGGCACATAAATACGCTCTTCAAACCATAGTGTTCCGTGTTCATCCTCACGAAATCCTTCTACTTTTCCTTTGGCCATTCTGCCCTTTATTTATGCTATTCCTTCATCCATTTTCTGGGCTTCTCGAATCTTACCCAATAAGGTGGACTGATTTTCCAATGTAGCAACATAGCCTCTAGGGACTATCTCCAACTGTAAATCTCTGAGGTCGTCTTCCAACTCCTTGGGTAATCCTCCGGTTAAGAGAGTATTAACATAACTCTTGCGACTTGATGCATCTGCCACGACATTGGCTTTTCTTGGATGATAATGTAATCTCATATCGTAATCCTTTATAAGCTCCAACCATCTCCTTTGCCTGAGATTTAACTCCTTCTGCGTGAAGATATACTTCAAACTCTTGTGATCTGTGTATACATCACAATGGTTTCCAATAAGAAAGTGCCTCCAAGTCTTGAGTGCGTGCACTATGGCTGCTAACTCCAAATCATGGGTGGCATAATTCAAGTCGCGGGGTCGAAGATGACGTGAGGCATATGAAATGACTCTTCTTTCTTGCATGAGTACGCCTCCAAGTCCTTGGCGTGAAGCTTCACAATACACTTGAAAATCCTTGCAAATATTCGGGAGTATCAGCACTGGGGCTGTAACCAAACGCTTCTTCAACTCCTGAAAACTGGCCTCACATTCTTCGGTCCAATTGTACTTACTTTCCTTCTTCAACAATTCTATCACGGGCTTCGCAATCTTGGAGAAATTCTCAATAAACCTTCAATAATATCCTGCGAGTCCAAGAAAACTACGAATCTCTCCAACTGAGGTGGGGGCCTTCCATTCCATAACGGCCTCTACTTTGGAAGGGTCCATTGCTATACAATCTCCTGATATAACATGCCCGAGAAATCCTACTTCCTTCAACCAAAACTCACATTTGCTAAACTTGGCATATAAGTGATGTTCCCTGAGCTTTTCGAGAACTAAACGCAAATGTTCCTTCTGCTCCTCTTTGTTCTTGGAGTAAACCAATATGTCATCAATGAACACTACCGCAAACTTATCCAAGAACTCCATGAATACCTTGTTCATCATACTCATGAAATAGGCAGGGGCACTAGTCAAACCAAACGACATAACTGTGTACTCGTAAAGCCCGTACCTTGTGGTAAAAGTTGTCTTAGGTATGTCCTACTCTCGGATCTTCAACTGGTGATAACCAGATCGTAAATCGATCTTAGAGAATACCGTGGCTCCTTGCAACTGATCAAACATGTCATTTATCATGGGCAGAGGGTACTTGTTCTTGATCGTCACTTCATTTAGTGCACGATATGAAGGAAATATGCCCTAGAGACAATAATAAAGTTGTTATTTGTATTTCCTTATATCATAATAAATGTTTATTATTCATGCTAGAATTGTATTAACCGGAAACTTAGTACATGTGTGAATACATAGACAAAACAGAGTGTCCCTAGTATGCCTCTACTAGACTAGCTCATTGATCAAAGATGGTTATGTTTCCTAGCCATAGACATGAGTTGTCATTTGATCAACGAGATCACATCATTAGGTGAATGATGTGATGGAGAAGACCAATCCATTAGCTTAGCAACTTGATCGTTTAGTTTTACTGCTATTGCTTTCTTCATGACTTATACATGTTCCTATGACTATGAGATTATGCAACTCCTGAATACCGGAGGAACACCTAGTGTGCTATCAAACGTCACAATGTAACTGGGTGATTATAAAGATGCTCTATAGGTGTCTCTGAAAGTGTTTGTGGTGTTGGCATAGATCGAGAATAGGATTTGTCACTCCGAGTGTCGGAGATGTATCTCTGGGCCCTCTTGGTAATGCACATCATAATAAGCCTTGCAAGCAAATGACTAATGAGTTTGTCATGAGATGATACATTACGGAACGAGTAAAGAGACTTGCCGGTAACGAGATTGAACTAGGTATAACGATACCGATGATCGAATCTCAGGCAAGTAACATACCGACGACAAAGGGAACAACGTATATTGTTATGCAGTTTGACCGATAAAGATCTTCGTAGAATATGTAGGAGCCAATATGAGCATCCTGGTTCTGCTGTTGGTTATTGACCGGAGATGAGTCTCAGTCATGTCTACATAGTTCTCGAAGCCGTAGGGTCCGCACGCTTAACATTCGATGACGATCGGTATTATGAGTTTATGTGTTTTGATGTACCGAAGGTAGTTCGGAGTCCCGGATGTGATCACGGACATGACGAGGAGTCTCGGAATGTCTGGGACATAAATATTCATTTATTAGAAGGTTATATTCGGACACCAGATGAGTTCGGGAGGTTATCGGATAAATACCGGAGTACCAGGAGGTTACCGGAACCTCCCGGGGGGTTATTGGGCCTCATGGGCCCAAGTGGAGGAAGAGGAGGTGCGACCAGCTAGGGGCGCGCGGCCCCTAGTCCCAATACATAAATATTTTTATATTAGAAGGTTATATTCGGACACCGGATGAGTTCCAGAGGTTATCGGATAAATACTGGAGTACCGGGAGGTTACCAGAACCTCCCGGGGGGTTATGGGGCCTCATGGGCCCAAGTGGAGGAAGAGGAGGTGCGGCCAGCTAGGGGCGCGTGCCCCCCCTAGCCCAAACTGAATTGGACTAGGGGGCCGCCCCCCTTGCCTTCTTCTTCTTCTCTCCTTCCTTCCCCCTCTCCTACTAGGAATAGGAAAAGGGGGGGGGGATCCTACTTGGAGTAGGATTGCCCCCCTAGGCGCGCCTCCTCCTCCTTGGCCGCCTGCTCCTCCCCTCCCTCATTTATATACGTGGGGAGGGGGCACCGCATAGACACACAAGTTGATTTTAGCCGTGTGCGGTGCCCCTCTCCACAGATATACACCTCGGTCATATCGTTGCAGTGCTTAGGCGAAGCCCTGCGCCGGTAGCTTCATCATCACCATCACCAAATCATCGTGCTGACGAAACTCTCCCGTGACACTCAACTAGATCAAGGCTTGTGGGACATCATCGAGCTGAACGTGTGCTGAACGAGGAGGTGCCGTACGTTCGGTGCTTGGATTGGTTGGATCGTGAAGACGTTCGACTACATCAACTGCATCACTAGACACTTCCGCTTTCGGTCTACGAGGGTACGTAGACACACTCTCCCCACTCATTGATATGCTTCTCCTAGATAGATCTTGCATGATCGTAGGAAAATTTTGAAATACTACGTTCCCCAACAGTGGCATCATGAGCCAGGTCTATGCGTAGATGATATGCACGAGTAGAACACAATGAGTTCTAGGCTATAATAGTCATACTGCTTACCAGCATGTCATACTTTGATTCGGCGGTATTGTGAGATGAAGCGGCCCAGACCAATATTACGCGTACACTTACGCGAGACTGGTTTGACCGTTACGAGCACTCGTTCCTTAAAGGTGACCGGCGGGTGTCTGTCTCTCTCACTTTAGTTGAATCGAGTGTGGCTATGCTTGGTCCTTGTGAAGGTTAAAACAGCAAACTTGACGAAAAATCGTTGTGGTTTTTTGTATGCGTAGGTAAGAACGGTTCTTGCTAAGCCCGTAGCAGCCACGTAAAACTTGCAACAACAAAGTAGAGGACGTCTAACTTGTTTTTGCAGGGCATGTTGTGATGTGATATGGTCAAGACATGATGAGTTATACGTTATTGTATGAGATGATCATGTTTTGTAAAGTTATCGGCAACCGGCAGGAGCCTTACGGTTGTCTCTTTATTGTATGAATTGCGAAAGCCATGTAATTGCTTTACTTTATCACTATGAGTTAGCGATAGTAGTAGTAGCGATAGTTGGCGAGACGACCACGATGCTACGATGAAGATCATGGTGTCAAGCCGGTGACAATGGAGATCATGGCGATGCTTTAGTGATTGAGATCAAAAGCACAAGATGATGATGGCCATATCATGTCACATATTTTGATTGCATGTGATGTTTATCTTCTTATGCTTCTTATTTTGCTTAGTACGGCGGTAGCATTATAAGATGATCCCTTGCAAAATTTTCAAGGTACAAATGTTCTCCCTGAGTATGCACCGTTGCGAAAGTTCGTCGTGCCGAGACACCATGTGATGATCGGGTGTGATAAGCTCTACGTTCAAATACAATGGGTGTAAGACATTTTTGCACATGCAGAAAACTCAGGTTAAACTTGACGAACCTAGCATGTACAGACATGGCCTCGGAACACTAGAGACCGAAAGGTCGAGCGTGAATCATATAGTAGATATGATCAACATAAAATGTTCACCATTGAAAACTACTCCATCTCACGTGATGATCGGACATGGTTTAGTTGATTTGGATCACGTGATCATTTAGATGACTAGAGGGATGTCTATCTAAGTGTGAGTTCTTTAGTAATATGATTAATTGAACTTTAATTTATCATGAAATTGGTCCTGATAGTTTTTGCATATCTATGTTGTTGTAGATCAATGGCTCGCGCTATCGTTCCCTTGAATTTTAATGCGTTCCTAGAGAAAGCTAAGTTGAAAGGTGATGGTAGCAACTACACGGACTGGGTCCGTAACTTGAGGATTATCCTCATTGCTGCACAGAAGAATTATGTCCTGGAAGCACCGCTAGGTGACAGGCCTGCTGCAGGAGCAACTCTGGACGTTATGAACGTCTGGCAAGCTTGTTCTGATGACTACTCGATAGTACAGTGTGCCATGCTTTACGACTTAGAATCGGGACTTCAAAGACGTTTTAAACGTCATGGAGCATATGAGATGTTCCAAGAGTTGAAGTTAATATTTCAAGCAAATTCCCGAATTGAGAGATATGAAGTCTCCAATAAGTTGTATAGCTGCAAGATGGAGGAGAACAGTTCTATCAGTGAACACTTAATGTCTGGGTACTACAATCATATGACTCAACTTGGTTGCAAAGTTGACGAAGATAGTGTTATTGACAGAGTTCTTCAATCACTTCCACCAAGCTATAAAGGCTTCGTGAAGAACTATAATATGCAAGGGATGCAAAAGACAATTCCCGAGCTCTTCTCAATGCTCAAAGCTGCGGAGGTAGAAATCAAAAAGGAGTATCAAGTGTTGATGGTTAACAAGACCACTAGTTTCATGAAAAAGGGCAAGGGAAAGAAGGGGAACTTCAAGAAGAATAGCAAGACAATTTCTACTCCCACGAAGAAACCCAAGTCTGGAGCCAAGCCTGAAACTGAGTGCTTCTACTGCAAAGGAACTGGACACTGGAAGCGGAACTGCCCCAAGTATTTGGCGGATAAGAAGGATGGCAAAGTGAACAAAGGTATATTTGATATACATGTTATTGATGTGTACCTTACTAATGCTAGTAGCAGCACCTGGGTATTTGATACTGGTTAGGTTGCTAATATTTGTAACTCGAAACAGGGGCTACGGATTAAACGAAGATTAGCTAAGGACGAGGTGACGATGTGCGTGGGAAATGGTTCCAAAGTCGATGTGATCGCCGTCGGCATGCTACCTCCACATCTACCTTCAGGATTAGTTTTAGACCCGAATAATTGTTATCTGGTGCCAGCATTGAGCATGAACATTATATCTTGACCTTGTTTGTTGCGAGATGGTTATTCATTTAAATAAGAGAATAATGGTTGTTCTATTTATATGAGTAATATCTTTTATGGTCATGCACCCTTAAAGAGTGGTCTATTCTTGTTGGATCTTGGTCGTAGTGATACACATATTCATAATATTGAAGCCAAAAGATGCAAGGTTGATAATGATAGTGCAACTTATTTGTGGCACTGCCGTTTAGGTCATATTGGTGTAAAGTGAATGAAGAAACTCCATACCGATGGACTTTTGGAATCATTTGATTATGAATCACTTGGTGCTTGCGAACCATGCCTCATGGGCAAGATGACTAAAACTCCGTTCTCCGGAACAATGGAGCGAGCAACTGATTTGTTGGAAATCATACATACTGATGTATGTGCATCGATGAGTGTTGAGGCTCGCGGCGGGTATCGTTATTTTCTGACCTTCACTGATGATTTGAGCAGATATGGGTTACGAGTTTGGTCTTCATTTGAAACAATGTGGAATAGTTTCACAACTCACGCCACCCGGAACACCACAACGTAATGGTGTGTCCGAACGTCGTAACCGTACTTTATTGGATTTGGTGCGGTCTATGATGTCTCTTACCGATTTACCACTATCATTTTGGGGTTATGCTTTAGAGACAGCTGCATTCACGTTAAATAGGGCACCATCTAAATCCGTTGAGACGATGCCTTATGAACTGTGGTTTGGCAAGAAACCAAAGTTGTCGTTTCTTAAAGTTTGGGGCAGCGATGCTTATGTGAAAAAGCTTCAACATGATAAGCTCGAACCAAGTCGGACAAATGTGTCTTCACAGGATACCCAAAGGAAACTATTGGGTACACCTTCAATCATAGATCCGAAAGCAAGATATTCGTTGTGAAGAATGGATCCTTTCTAGAGAAGGAGTTTCTCTCGAAAGAAGTGAGTGGGAGGAAAGTAGAACTTGATGAGGTAATTGTACCTTCTCCCGAATTGGAAAGTAGTGCATCATAGAAAGTAGTTCCAGTGATTCCTAAACCAATCAGCGAGGAAGCTAATGATGATGATCATGAAATTTTAAATCAAGTTACTACTGAACCTCGTAGGTCAACCAGAGTACGTTCCGTACCATAGTGGTACGGTAACCCAGTTCTGGAAGTCATGTTACTAGACCATGATGAACCTACGAACTATGAGGAAGCGATGATGAGCCCAGATTCCGCAAAATGGCTTGAGGCAATGAAATCTGAGATGGGATCCATGTATGAGAACAAAGTGTGGACTTTGGTTGACTTGCCTGATGATCGGCAAGCCATTGAAAATAAATGGATCTTCAAGAGGAAGACCGACGCTGACGATAATGTTACTGTCTACAAATCTCGACTTGTTGCGAAAGATTTTCGACAAGTTCAAGGAGTTGACTACGATGAGACTTTCTCACTCGTAGCGATGCTTAAGTCTGTCCGAATCATGTTAGCAATTGCCGCATTTTATGATTATGAAATCTGGCAAATGGATGTCAAAACTGCATTCCTTAATGGATACCTCAAAGAGGAGTTGTATATGATGCAGCCAGAAGGTTTTGTCGATCCTAAAGGTGCTAACAAAGTGTGCAAGCTCCAGCGATCCAGCTATGGACTGGTGCAAGCATCTCGGAGTTGTAATATATGCTTTGATGAGGTGATCAAAGCATATGGTTTTATATAGACTTTTGGAGAAGCCTGTATTTACAAGAAAGTGAGTGGGAGGTCTGTAGCATTTCTGATATTATATGTAGATGACATATTGTTGATTGGAAATGATATATAATTTCTGGATGGCATAAAAGGATACTTGAATAAGAATTTTTCAGTGAAAGACCTCAGTGAAGCTGCTTATATATTAGGCATCAAGATCTATAGAGATAGATCAAGATGCTTAATTGGACTTTCACAAAGCACATACCTTGATAAAGTTGTAAAGAAGTTCAAAATGGAACATTCAAAGAAAGGGTTCTGGCCTGTTTTACAAGGTGCGAAGTTGAGTAAGACTCAATGCCCGACCACTTCAGAAGATAGAGAGAAAATGAAAGTCATTCCCTATGCCTCAGTGATACGTCTCCAACGTTCTATAATTTTTTATTGTTCCATGATATTATTTATGAAGTCTTGGATGTTTAATGGGCTTTATCAGTCACTTTTATATATTTTTTGGGACTAACCTACTAACCAAAAGGCCTAGTCCAGATTGCTGTTTTTTTTGCCTATTTCAGGGTTTTACGGAAAAGGAATATCAAACAGAGTCCAAACGGAATGAAACCTTCGCGAGATATATTTTTGGAGAAAATCACACCCAAGAAGCTTGAGAACCACGTCAGAGGATCGAGGAGCCGCCCTCGAGGGTGGGGGGCGCGCCCCCCTGCCTCGAGGCCCCCTCAAGTGGCCCCTGGTGCCCTCCTTCTTCCTATATAAGTCCACGTACCCCAGAAACTCCGTAGACAGAGAGAAAACCCTAATTCCACCGCCGTAGCTTCTGTTCCCGTGGAGATCCCATCTTGGAGCCTGTTTCGGAGCTCCACTGGAGGGGGATCCATCACAGAGGCCTTCTTCATCATCATCATCATCGCCCTCACCATGAGTTGTGAGTATTTTACCACAGACCTTCGGGTCCATATCTAGTATCTAGATGGCTTCTTCTCTCTCTCCAGATCTCAATACAAAGTTCTCCTTGGTCTTCGAGGAGATCTATTCGATGTAATCTCTTTTTGCGGTGTGTTTGTCGAGATCCAATGAATTGTGAGTTTATGATCAAGGTTATCTATGAAAGATATTTGGTTCTTCTCTGAACTTTTTATGTGTGCTCATAATATCCTTGCAAGTCTCTTCGAATTATTGGTTTGGTTTGGCCAACTAGATATATAGTTCTTGCAATGGGAGAAGTGCTTGGCTTTGGGTTGAATCTTGCGGTGTCCTTTCCCAGTGATAGTAGGGGCAGCAAGGCACGTATTGTATTGTTGCCATCGAGGATAAAAAGATGGGGTTTTCATCATATTGCTTGAGTTTATCCCTCTACATCATGTCATCTTGCTTAAGGCGTTACTCTGTTCGTATGAAACTCAATACACTAGATGCATGCTGGATAGCGATCGATGTGTGGAGTAATAGTAGTAGATGCAGGTATGAGTCGGTCTACTTGTCTCGGACGTGATGCCTATATACAATGATCATGCCTAGATAGTCTCATAATTATTCGCTTTTCTATCAATTGCTCGACAGTAATTTGTTTACCCGCCGTAGAATATCGCTATCATGAGAGAAGCCACTAGAGAAAACTATGGCCCCCGGGTCTATTCTCAACATATCAATCTACATCTACTTTACTTTTACCACTTTTATTTGCTGTTTTATTAAACTAAAAATACCAAAAATATAAACTATCATCTCTATCAGATCTCACTCTCGTAAGTGAGCGTAAAGGGATTGACAACCCCTTATCGCGTTGGCTGCGAAGTTCTTATTTGTTTGTGTGGGTGCGAGGGACTCGCGCGTGGTCTCCTACTGGATTGATACCTTGGTTCTCAAAAACTGAGGGAAATACTTACGCTACTGTGTTGCATCTCCCTTTCCTCTTCGAGGGAATACAACGCAAGCTTAAGAGGTAGCAAGAAGAATTTCTGGCGCCGTTGCCGGGGAGGCTTACGCAAAAGTCATATACCAAGTACCTATCACAAACCCTTATCCTTCGCATTACATTTTTGCCTCTCGTTTTCCTCTCCCCCACTTCACCCTTGCCGTTTTATTTGCCCTTCTTCTGCCGTGTGTTTATCGTTCGCTTGCTTCTTGTTTGCTTGTGTGTGTTGCTTGCTTGCTTGTCATCATGTCTAGAACACCTATCATTATCACCACTTCCGAGAGTGAGGTCCTCAACTTTAAACAAAGGGAGGAAGAAAACTTAAAAGATGCCTGGTATAGAATTTACAATGCTCAAAATAGATCTATTAGGAAGCTTTCCACTTCCGTGCTTCTTCGCAATTTTTATGTTGGCGTAACTCCTTGGAATAGATTTATCTTAGATACCATTACCGGAGGGAATTTCTTCGGTAGCCACACCGTTGATTCTTATAAAGCTATGACTGAATTATTTGGCTCACCACCTCTTATGGTTAATGGGACCGTTTTAACTTTGGAGCATGTTATGCAAAGGTTAGAAATCATTGAAAACAAAGTTGCTACGGTAGAACTGGTAGAGAACTTGGATAGAAAAATTCATAATGAAATCACCCAATATGGATCCAAGGTAGGAGTTCTTCTGAAAAATCTTAAGGAAAAAAGAGCCCATAGTTAAAGAAAAGTTAGATCAGGATTCTACTAGAATCAATAAGCTTGAGGATGTTATCACTAATGTGGGTTCTGCTCTTTCCGCTATAAAAACTACTCCAAATACCTCCACTAAATTATCTAAGTTCATGTATGTCCCTAAAGACAAGGGTGAAACATCTAGACTTGCAGATCTCAAATCCATAAGTGTTCACCCTAATTTTCTTACTTTTGCAAGAGACCCTTTTGACACTTTAGAATTTCTTGATTTCTTGCCCAAGAGTTTGATTATTAATAGGTACAAAGAAGTGCCC
Organism: Secale cereale; assembly: GCA_902687465.1. Classification (NCBI taxonomy): domain Eukaryota; kingdom Viridiplantae; phylum Streptophyta; class Magnoliopsida; order Poales; family Poaceae; genus Secale; species Secale cereale. The sequence goes on from LR738709.1 coordinate 360,481,002, forward strand.
AATAATCATAAGTGCTTAATCAAAGAATTGCCTTCCAAGGATGGCAATACCTAGATCTATCTTGTATCGTGCCTAGCTAGGGGCGTAAAACGATAGCGCTTGTTGGGAGGAAACCCAATTTTAGGTTTTATGTTTTTGTTGCTGTTAGGGAATAAATATTGCATCTAGCCTCTGATTATATGTGGTTTCATGTTTTGTTTAGTGTTTGTGCCAAGTAGAACCTTTGGGAAGACTTGTGTGTAGTTTATATGATCTTGCTGTGAAAAACAGAATCGTTAGCGCTCGCTAAAGTAGTTGTGGGATTTTACTGGAGCATGATTTGTAGTTGATTCTTTTTGCAGATGATTGGTAGAAAAATTTCTCAAATTTACCAATTTAGTGTTAATTTGTTGGAGTTCCATAAGTAGGCGAATCCTGCAGATTACTACAGATTGTTCTGTCTTTGACAGATTCTGTTTTTTGTGTGTTGTTTACTTATTCCGATGCATCTATGAGTAGTATTGGAGGATATGAACCATAGAGAAGTTGGATTACAGTAGGTTTAACACCAATAAAAAAAAAGAATGAATTCATTGCTGTACCTTTGAGTAGTGGTTTGCTTTCTTATACTAACGGAGCTCACGAGAATATTTGTCTAAGTTTTGTGTTGTGAAGTTTTCAAGTTTTGAGTATTGCTTTGATGGACTATGGAACAAGGAGTAGCAAAGGACTAAGCTTGGGGATGCCCATGGCACCCCAATTAAATTCAAGATAATCAAAAGCCTAAGCTTGGGGATGCCCCGGGAAGGCATCCCCTCTTTCGTCTTCATCCATCGGTAACTATACTTGGAGCTATATTTTTATTCGCAACATGATATGTGTTTTGCTTGGAGCGTCTTGTATAATTTGAGTCTTTGCATGTTAGTTTGACACAATCATCCTTGCTGGACACACCTATTTTAGAGAGTTAAATATGCCCTAGAAATTAATAGAACACTTTATGTGCATCACTTATATCTGTTGAGTTGAATAGTTTTGCTTTAGTGCTTCACTTATATCTTTTAGAGCACGGTGGTGATAATATTTTGTAGAAATGGTTGAACTCTCATGCTTCACTTATATCTATTTGAGAGTCTATTAAAACAGCATGGTAATGTGTTTAGGCTAAAAGAACTAGTCTTCACATGATAGACATCCAATGTCAATGTAGTAAAAAAAATCACACCAAGTGCATTGAATAGAATGAGATGTTGGATGCTTGATAACTGTTTTGAGATATGAGGATAGTGATATTAGAGTCATGCTAGTGGAGTTATTATGAAATTGAGAAATATTTGTGTTAAGGTTAGTGATTCCCGTATCATGCACGTATGGTGAACCGCTATGTGACGAAGTTAGAGCATGAGGTATTTGTAGAGTGCCAACCTTTGTGTGGAGGTTGGGGGCGCGTGATGGTTAACTCCTACCAACCTCCCCCCTAGGAGCATGCGTTGATTGCTTTGTTTTGACGACTCGTAGATTTTTGTAATAAGTATATGAATTCTTATGACTAATGTTGAGTCCATGGATTATACACACTCTCACCCTTCCACCATTGCTAGCCTCTCTTGTACCGCGCAACTTTCGCCAGTGCCATAAACCCACTATATATCCTTCCTCAAAACAGCCACCATATTGTTCCTCAAAACAGCCACCATACCTACCTATCATGGCATTTCCATAGCCATTCCGAGATATATTTCCATGCAACTTTCCACCGTTTCGTTTATATGACACGCATCATATTGTCATATTGCCATGCATGATCATGTAGTTGACATCGTATTTGTGGCAAAGCCACCATGCATAACTTCATACATGTCACTCTTGTTTCATTGCACATACCAGTACACCGCCGGAGGCATTCATTCTCATACTTTGTTGTTGTAGTATCGAGTTGTAATTTCGTGTTGTAATGAAAGTGTGATGATCATCATTATTAGAGCATTGTCCCATGGGAGGAAAGGCTAAATCTATAAAGCCCCTCCGCAAAAAAAAAGAAAAAAAAGGAAGGCCAAAGAAAAAAAGGAAGGCCCAAAAAAAGAAAAAAAAGAAGGGAAAAGAAAAAGGGACAATTGCTACTATCTTTTTCCACACTTTTGCTTCAAAGTAGCACCATGTTCTTCATTGTAGAGAGTCTCATGTTTAGTCACTTTCATATACTAGTGGGAATTTTCATTATAGAACTTGGCTTGTATATTCCAACGATGGGCTTCCTCAAATGCCCTAGGTCTTCGTGAGCAAGCAAGTTGGATGCACACCCACTAGTTTCTTTTGTTGAGCTTTCATTCATATTTAGCTCTAGTGCATCCATTGCATGGCAATCCCTACTCACTCACATTGATATCTATTGATGGGCATCTCCATAGCCCGTTGATACGCCTAGTCGATGTGAGACTATCTCCCTCCTTTTTGTCTTCTCCACAACCACCTCTATTCCACCCATAGTGATATATCCATGGCTCACGCTCATGTATTGCGTGAAAGTTGAAAGGTTTGAAAAGATAGAGTATGAAAACAAATGCTTGGCTGAAATCGGGGTTGTGCATGATATGAATATTTTGTGTGATGAAGAGGGAGCATAGCCAGACTATATGATTTTGTAGGGATAACTTTCTTTAGCCATAGTATTTTGAGAAGACATGATTGCTTTGTTAGTATTGCTTGAAGTATTGTTATTTCTTATGTCATTATAGACTTTTATCTTGAATCTTCCAGATCTGAACATTCATGCCACAATTAAGAGAATTACATTGAAACACTATATTGGTTAGCATTCCACAACAAAAATTCTTTCTTTATCTTTTACCTACTCGAGGACGAGCAGGAATTAAGCTTGGGGATGCCTGATACGTCTCCAACGTATCTATAATTTTTGATTGTTCCATGCTATTATTTATGAAGTCTTGGATGTTTAATGGGCTTTATCATTCACTTTTATATCTTTTTGGGGACTAATCCACTAACCCAAAGGCCCAGTCCAGATTGCTGTTTTTTTGCCTATTTCAGGGTTTTGCAGAAAAGAATATCAAACGGAGTCCAAACGGAATGAAACCTTCGCGAGAGATATTTTTGGAGAAAATCACGCCCAGGAAGCTTGAGAACCACGTCACAGGATCGAGGAGCCGCCCTCGAGGGTGGGGGGCACGCCCCCTTCCCAGGGCGCGCCCCTGCCTCGAGTTCCCCTCAAGTGGCCCCCCCAGTGCCCTCCTTCTTCCTATATAAGTCCACGCACCCTAGAAACTCCGTAGACAAAGAGAAAACTCTAATTCCACCGCAGTAGCTTCTGTTCCCGTGGATATCCCATCTTGGAGCCTGTTCCGAAGCTCCACCGGAGGGGGATCCATCACGGAGGCGTTCATCACCATCATCATCATCGCCCTCACCATGATTTGTGAGTAGTTTACCACATACCTTTGGGTCCATAGCTAGTATCTAAATGGCTTCTTCTCTCTCTCCGGATCTCAATACAAAGTTCTCCTCGGTCTTCGAGGAGATCTATTCGATGTAATCTCTTTTTGCGGTGTGTTTGTCGAGATCCGATGAATTGTGAGTTTATGATCAAGGTTATCTATGAAAGATATTTGGTTCTTCTCTGAAATTTTTATGTGTGCTCATAATATCCTCGCAAATCTCTTCGAATTATTGGTTTGGTTTGGCCTACTAGATCTATAGTTCTTGCAATGGGAGAAGTGCTTGGCTTTGGGTTCAATCTTGCGGTGTCCTTTCCCAATGACAGTAGGGGCAGCAAGGCACGTATTGTATTGTTGCCATCGAGGATAAAAGGATGGGGTTTACATCATATTGCTTGAGTTTATCCCTCTACATCATGTCATCTTGCTTAAGGCGTTAGTCTGTTCATATGAACTCAATACACTAGATGCATGCTGGATAGCGGTCGATGTGTGGAGTAATAGTAGTAGATACAGGCAGGAGTCGGTCTACTTGTCTCGGACGTGATGCCTATATACAATGATCATGCCTAGATAGTCTCGTAATTATTCGCTTTTCTATCAATTGCTCGACAGTAATTTGTTTACCCGCCGTAGAATATCGCTATCATGAGAGAAGCCACTAGAGAAAACTATGGCCCCGGGTCTATTCTCAACATATCAATCTACATCTACTTTACTTTTACCGCTTTTATTTGCTGTTTTATTAAACTAAAAATACCAAAAATATAAACTATCATCTCTATCAGATCTCACTCTCGTAAGTGACCGTAAAGGGATTGAGAACCCCTTATCGTGTTGGCTGCGAAGTTCTTATTTGTTTGTGTAAGTGCGAGGGACTCGCGCGTGGTCTCCTACTGGATTGATACATTGGTTCTCAAAAACTAAGGGAAATACTTACGCTACTGTGCTGCATCTCCCTTTCCTCTTCGAGGGAATACAATGCAAGCTCAAGAGGTAGCACTCAGCCATATGATCTGTCATGTATTAATGATGTATACTAGACCTGATGCGTGCCTTGCTATAAGTTTAGCAGGGAGGTACCAAAGTAATCCAGGAGTGGATCACTATACAGCGGTCAAGAACATCCTGAAGTACCTACAAAGGACAAAGGAGATGTTTCTTGTTTATGGAGGTGACAGAGAACTCGTCGTAAACGGTTACGTCGATTCAAGCTTTGACACTGATCCGGATGACTCTAAGTCACAAACCGGATATGTATTTTTTTTGAACGGTGGAGCTGTCAGTTGGTGCAGCTCCAAGCAAAGCGTCGTGGCGGGATCTACGTGTGAAGCGGAGTACGTAGCTGCTTCGGAAGCAGCAAATGAAGGAGTTCATATCCGATATAGGTGTAATACCTAGTGCATCAGGTCCAATGAAAATCTTTTGCGACAACACTGGAGCAATAGCCTTAGCGAAGGAATCCAAGTTTCACAAGAGAACCAAGCACATCAAGAGACGCTTCAATTCCATCCGCGATCAAGTCAAGGAGGGAGACATAGAAATTTGCAAGATACATACGGATCTGAATGTCGCAGACCTGTTGACTAAGCATCTTCCACGAGCAAAACATGATCAACACCAAGAATCCATGGGTGTTAGAATCATTACTATGTAATCTAGATTATTGACTCTAGTTCAAGTGGGAGACTGAAGGAAATATGCCATAGAGGCAATAATAAAGTTGTTATTTGTATTTCCTTATATCACGATAAATGTTTATTATTCATGCTAGAATTGTATTAACCGGAAACTTAGTACATGTGTGAATACATAGACAAAACAGAGTGTCCCTAGTATGCCTCTACTAGACTAGCTCATTGATCAAAGATGGTTATGTTTCCTAGCCATAGACATGAGTTGTCATTTGATCAATGGGATCATATCATTAGGTGAATGATGTGATGGACAAGACCCATCTGTTAGCTTAGCAACTTGATCGTTTAGTTTTACTGCTATTGCTTTCTTCATGACTTATACATGTTCCTATGACTATGCGATTATGCAACTCCCGAATACCGGAGGAACACCTTGTGTGCTATCAAATGTCACAACGTAACTAGGTGATTATAAAGATGCTCTACAGGTGTCTCCGAAAGTGTTTGTGGTGTTGGCATAGATCGAGAATAGGATTTGTCACTCCGAGTGTCGGAGAGGTATCTCTGGGCCCTCTCGGTAATGCACATCACAACAAGCCTTGCAAGCAAATGACTAATGAGTTAGTACGGGATGATGCATTATGGAACGAGTAAAGAGACTTACCGATAACAAGATTGAACTAGGTATAATGATACCGACGACTGAATCTCGGGCAAGTAACATACCGATGATAAAGGGAACAACATATGTTGTTATGCGGATTGACTGATAAAGATCTTCGTAGAATATGTAGGAGCCAATATGAGCATCCAGGTTCCGCTATTGGTTATTGACTGGAGATGAGTGTCGGTCATGTCTACATAGTTCTCGAATCGGTGGGTCCGCACGCTTAACGTTCGGTGACGATTGATATTATGAGTTTATGTGTTTTGATGTACCGAAGGTAGTTCGGAGTCCCATATGTGATCACATACATGACAAGGAGTCTCGAAATGTCCGAGACATTAAGATTCATATATTGGAAGGTTATTTTCAGACACCGGATGAGTTCCGGAGGTTATCAGATAAATACCCGAGTACCGAGAGGTTATCGGAACCTCCCCG
>LR738709.1:360488638-360522185 GCA_902687465.1 Secale cereale
ATAGGTGCTTTAAAATAATTACGGTTTAGGCTTGGACAAATGCGGAATAAACCTAGCGGTTAATTTGTCAAGCACAAAACCTACAACAACTAGGCTCACCTATGTGCACCAACAACTTATGCTAAGAAAGATAAACAATTAGGTGATAGCAAGATATATGACAAGAAACAATATATCTATCACAAAGTATAGTGCATAAGTAAAGGGCTCGGGTAGGAGATAACCGAGGCACGCGGAGACGACGATGTATCCCGATGTTCACACCCTTGCGGATGCTAATCTCCGTTTGGAGCGGTGTAGAGGAACAATGCTCCCCAAGAAGCCACTAGGGCCACCGTAATCTCCTCACGCCCTCGCACAATGCAAGATGCCGTGATTCCACTAAGGGACCCTTGAGGGCGGTCACCGAACCCGTACAAATGGCAACCCTTGGGGGCGGTCACCGAACCCGTACACTTTGGCAACCCTTGGGGGCGGTCACCGGAACCCGTCAAATTGCTCGGGGCGATCTCCACAACCTAATTGGAGACCCCGACGCTTGCCCGGAGCTTTACACCACAATGATTGAGCTTCGAACACCACAAGGTTGGGGCTATCTCCCCAACGACACCACAAAGCTTCACCACAATGGAATATGGCTTCGAGGTGATCACAACCGTCTAGGGCACCCAAGCACCCAAGAGGAACAAGCTCAAGGGTACCAAGCACCCAAGAGTAATAAGCTTCTCAACTTGTAACTTCCACGTATCACCGTGGAGAACTCAAACCGATGCACCAAATGCAATGGCAAGGGCACACAGAGTGCCCAAGTCCTTCTCTCCCAAATCCCACCAAAGCAACTAATGCTAGGGAGGGAAATGAGAGGAAGAACAAGAAGGAGAACACCAAGAACTCCAAGATCAAGATCCAAGGGGTTCCCCTCACCTAGAGGAGAAAGTGATTGGTGGAAATGTGGATCTATATCTCCTCTCTCTTTTCCCCCCAAAACTAGCAAGAATCCATGGAGGGATTGAGAGATAGCAAGCTCGAAGAAGGTCAACAATGGGGGAAGAACATGAGCTCAAAGGGTTAGGTTCATTGGGGAAGAAGACCCCCTTTTATAGGTGGGGAAAAATCCAACCGTTATGCTCACAGCCCGCACAGAGCGGTACTACCGCTCCAGGAGCGGTACTACCGCTAGGGCATTAGTACCCCTTAGAAAAACAACAGCGAGGAGGCAAAAAGGCCAGAAAAACCGTCGGAGCGGTAGTACCGCTTGACCTCACGGTACTACCGCTAGGGGTAGCGGTAGTACTGCTAAGGGTAGCGGTACTACTGCTTGTGAGCGGTACTAAAAAATTACATCCGTGCCTACCACCGCTGGACTTGTGACGAGTTTTTGGTCCCGAGCGGAAGTAGCCATGGAAGTAGCCGCGGTAGTACTGCTCCAAGCGGTAGTACCGCTCCCGAAAGCGGTAGTAAAAAATTACTTCCGCTCCAACCCGCGGTAGTACCGCTGCAGCCTTTTCAGTACACCAAAACGACAATAACTTTTGCATACGGACTCCGAATTCGATGAAACCAAGTTTGTTGGAAAGCTAGCGACAAGGGCTAACACAATCTTGATAGAAAAACCAATAAGAAGCAAATTAGAAAAGGCCCATAAGAAAATGGTGAGAACCCTTCCTCGGATAAGACCGGTAAAACACCCAACACCGAAAACATCATAGAAGACACATGTGAACTCCATTTTCGATGAACTCAAGCTTGTCATCAAGATGACCATAAGCTCTAAGACTCACAAAGAGAACCAAACAAGAATCAAGAAATATGATGCAAGGATGCAATGGTTTGAGCTCTCTACTAACGATACGATCAAGCTACCAACTTGAGAGCCCCCCTTGATAGTACGGCAAACGATCCTATAACCCGGTCTCCCAACTACCACCACGAGACCGGTAAAATAGAAAACCTATCAAGGGCAAACCTTTGCTTTGCACAAAGACCACTTGAGCTAGATGTAGACGATCTTGACTTCCTCAAGTTGGACCACCTTTCTTGATTGCGTTGTCTCGGTGAAGACAAGTAGATTGCTCCCCCATAGTCCTCTATGGGTGAGCCACTCTTCGGCATATCTTCACAAGTCCATTGTCACGACAATGGACGGCAAGCTTCAAGCACTTGATTTCTTCATGATGCTCCACTTGAACTTGCACACCGCAACCTAACCCCACAAAGAACTCTCACGAAGACCATGGGTTAGTACACAAAGCGTGACTGACAATGCTTACCATACCATAGGATTGCTTGATCCCTCTCGGTACATCTTCTATGCTTTGTGTGTTGATCAACTTGATTCACTCCTTCACTTAGTCTTGATAAACCTTGAATCTTTCTAATTCTCTTCATTTGGATGATGTCTTGAAGGTAAACATGAATGATAACACACTCTTCTTCTTCAAGACATGCTTGCAATAAGCTCAACACTCACAAGACCAATCTTTGGATAATTCCTTAATAGCACCTTGGTCATCACAAACTCTCCTTGAAACCAACAAATGAACTCCAAGAAAAGCCTATGGACAAACCCTTCAAATATAACTCAAGGCAACCATTAGTCCATAGAGATTGTCATCAATTACCAAACATGGGGGCACCGCATGTTCTTTCAATCTCCCCCATTTTGGTAATGTATGACAATCACTTTCAAGAGAGTTTATATAAGGAATTATGCATTACCATACCATGCAACAATAATGTATGCGCATGAGATGCAAAAGCTTAGGAACAAAACCAAAGCAAGAAGAGCGAAGAGAGAACTCTCTAAACTTCCTCACAAAACTAAACTCTCTGAAACTTCTCCCCTATTGGCATCGATTGCCAAAATGGGCGAATAGCTTAGAAGGTCAATATAAATTGTGTTCCTCCATAAATTATGCATTCCTCAAAATAGAGAGTGGAAGGTAATACATATATCCAACTGTAAATACTTGGAGGAAGACAAACTATATTGAGGCCCAAAGATTGCAAAAGAATGATATGCCACAAAGGCATAACAAAGGGAGAAAAACACGCAATCAAGCAATCAAAGGATACCAATTGAATCAAGCTATCAAAAGATACCAATTGACCCAACTAGACCAATGATCCTACATGCCAAATGAATAAAAGATATTATGATAAGAGCAAAGGAGTGTTCTATAGGAACTAGGGAAGCTCCCCATGATTTGTGCACAATTTAGTTTTGTATTTGGATACAACGAGCACAAAATAGGATCGTCGCTCCCCCAAGATCAATAGAACCTCACGACATAGCAACGGAGTGTTCTAAAGACATTAGTGAAGCTCCATAATTCATGCACTCCTTAGAATATTTTCATTAGGATACCAAGTGCACAAAATAGGATCATCACTCCCCCAAGATCAATAGACACTCACACCAAGTGCAAGTGAGCATGAAGGAAACAAAGCCTAGCACTTGCAACAAACAACTGGTTGAGCAATATATAAAAGAGTCAACTTAAGAGTAGGCTCAACCAAAATGATGTGTGTGAGTCATGGCAAAGCACTTGAGAAGATTAATGTATGGATGAACATTAAGCATCAGTATACTCTTGAATGAATGAGATACATAGTGCAAGGCCTATCATTCCCACACAAAACAGCAAATGGGTTCACAAGCTCACTAATAATCATATAAATAACCTATGCTTGTGACAACCTGTGGTGAAGATATAAAAAGGATAGCTTTGTCATGAGGAGGGATACCAATAGAAATGGCAAAGCCTCATAAAGACAAGCAAGAGAGAATGATCTTCACCACAAAAGAGTGCATCAAGATGAAACGATATAAGATCCGCACTCGAGACACACACCTTCACGGAGCCACCAAAGAAATAAAACAAGAACAAAAAGGTGGACGTGAAAGAAGGGGATATCAAATAGATATGCAACTTCTCTCAAGTGTATAAGATTCTAGGTAGATGAAGATCATGATGATATCAATCCACAAAGAAGGATGTACACACAAAATTGTTGCAAAAAGGAATGAATAAGATATCCCCAAGGAAGTCATAAATATACCCATAAGATATTTGCTTGAAGGCATAGCACATGGCTAGATATGTTCTTATTGTATATAAATGAGTTCCAACCACACGAGCATCAAAGACATCACAACTAGCAACAAGAGATCATTGTTGGGATGCTCTGAGAAAGGAAACAAGTATCATTAGAAGGAATGACTAACATGCCATGATACAACCTACACAAGGTTGGTGCAAGAAATGTGTGCATGAAGTAGATGGTGATACTTGTTACTGAGATACCATTGGAAGGATGTAGTAGATACCAATTGAAGGTAGATAGTAGTTCATTGATCATCCTAGCTTGACTCCAATAAGCACATGGTGACACCACCTTCCTTTTGAATGAGCCGAGCATCCAATGCATCTCCAATTGTTCCTAGAACAACAACGCAAACAAAATGGTACCCAAACTCATTGGGACCAAAGAGTTAGAAACACCAATACATAGGACAAACTCCACAAACACATGTGCATTTATATATGAAAATGAATTTCATGCACATCTCATCCAAATTGAGACTAGGTGGAGTTTCCCCTATATATTGGGTTAAAGAAAGAAAGCATGCCAAAGAAAATACATGAAGTAAATATGCATGCTCAAGACTTTCAAGAAACGAAACAAAATGAAAAAGAAATACCAAGTGAAAATAGGATACCAACTGGAGAAATCATCACTTGGAAGATATCTATTAGAAGATACATCAAGGAATGAGATATCCATTGATACACGCAAAAGGAAAGATATCAGACTCCCAAAAGAGAGGATGGTTCCAAACAAACCAACCCATCTATAAAGTTTCATGATGGCACAAGTACCAAAAAGAAATGACTTGCCTTGCCTTCCATCAACACACACTTGAAATGGATCACAAGATGAGTGTTCTATCGAAAATAGGATAGCTCCCCCAAGAATTGTGCATTATAGAGAATTTGCATTTGAATACGAAATGCACATGATGGGATCACCACTTTCGCTATATCTATAAAACACTAGACAAGATCAATAAAACAACAAGATCCACAAGTGGCACGGAAGGCAATGGGATTTGATGCAATCTTGGAAAGAAATAGGCTGAACAAAAGCAAAAGCCAATGTAAAGATGATCAACAATTTCTACCACATAAATGATTACCAATTGTCAAGAGACAAGAAGTATTTGGGAATAATTCCCGGTGATAGATTGCAATGATATCCAACATCATCTTCACACCGAACACAAGCAAATTGGAACTTGTAGAGCTAACATGTCACCTAGGAACAAGATAATTTACAATATCAACTCTAGGTGACAATATCTCAAATGTACACATTTTCTAGGCTAGTAATATGCACATAGCACATTACTCCCCCATAATGTGATACCAAAGAAAACTTAAACAAGAGGCAATAAGAGGAACCAACAAGAGATAATTAATGGACACTTTAGAATTTGGATTTCTCATGAGAAGATATACCACATAGTGACTAGATAATCTTGTAATATCAAAACTAGATGGTATTCCTCATGTACACACATTTTTAGGATTGTGAGGTGCACAAAGCACATCACTCCCCCAAAATGGGATGTTCCATTAATCTCTCACAAGAGCCAACTAAGATATAAACAAGATGCAAAAAGGCTCAACACATGACACACGCGTACACGATGTACAAACCAACATACACATACTTGATTTCTCAAGATAAGCAAATTGGAAGCACAATATATACAAGCACATGCAAGGTACAAAACCACAACATGCTAAGGAGCAAGTAACTTTCAATGTAAACAATTTAAGCACGAGTTATCGCAAGGAGGAACATTGGATATACCATAGAAAGATAATCCGAATGACTTGGCTTGAGACAATATGAATGATGAAGACCCCTCAAATCTTCATAATGTAGCCAAGTCTCCAATGCCCTCCAACATTACCTATTGATCAAGTTTGAGCTAGTTGGTCCCCAACCAAGTTGGGTCCTAAGAGGTTAGTCACAATAGGCTTGGCTACCCAAATGGTTCTTTTCTTGACACCACTTTGAGTCCCAAGAAACTTGGTAAACACATTGCCAACCTTATCCTTCCCAAGAGAATAGACATCATCAATAAGAATTGGGTTGGATAAGTTACCACTAGTGCATGAAGAAGCAAGGTGACCCTTCTCACGGCATAGGTAGCAACATCTACTCTTCACTTTCTTCTCATTTGATTTCTCAAAATGAGAAGCATTACCATGAGTCTTCTTGGGAAGCGGCCTTTCTCCAACTTGCGGTTGAGCACGAGAATGAACTTGTGGCCTCTTCCCTTGTTGCTTCTCACTAATGGCCTTCTTCTTCAATGGGTAAGATCTAACATGATGCCCTTCAATTTTGCACTTGAAGCAAATAATCTTGGCCGAATTCTTGAGTTGTTATTGGCCCTTATTATTATTAATGATCTTGGACCTTTTCTTCTTGTTGGAGTTGAATCCAAGTCCACCTTTGTCATTGGGGGATTTTTGCACACTCAAGATATTGTTGAGTGTGGACTTCCCTTCATGACACTTTTCCAAGTCTTTATTCAAAGAAGTGACTTGGGCCTTGAGCTCTTTGATTTCCTCTACATGGTTAGTATCAACAAAAGTACTAGAGGAAGTATAAGCTTCATTGTTAGAGCAACAAGGCAAGGAGAGCAATTCATCACAAGATGTACTAACATTGTGAGTAGATGAATTACGAGGACTAGCACATGGCAAGATAGCATTTTGACTTGAAGTAGTGCTAGTATCCACATGAGGCTCACTAGATGTTACCTTGATACTCATAGCCTCATGAGCTATCTTTAGCACATTATGGAATACTAGAAGATCATCATGAGAGCTTGTGAGCTTTACATGACTTTCTTCCAATTTCCCATAATTGCCAGATAGCAACTCAAGTTGAGCCCTTAGCTCAACATTCTCCTTCAAAATGGATGCTTCACTAGAAATAGAGTTAGTAGCACAAGCATCATCAATAATAGCAAGAGGAGAAGGCAACTTGGCAAGCTCCTTAGAATATGAAGCTTTAAGTTGAGCATGAGACTCGGTGAGTTTTATGAGCTCACCCTTAATGACCCTTGAGCCATTTTTGAGGTGCTCAAAATCCTCAAGGAGTTTAGCATGTGCAACTTCAAGCTTCTCATTTTTAGTTTCAAAATCATTAACCACTTCGAGAGCTCTATCACGGGATTCCTTTATTCTAGATAGTTCTAGAGCAAAAGTCTCCTCAAGAGATTCCTTGGTGGTTTGTTCAAGTTCAAGAGCTTGCGAGAGGTCGGCAATCTCATTAGCGTAATCATGCTCATGACCTTCCATTTTCTCAATGGTGACCTCATGCTCCTCTAGATGAGATTCCAACTCCTCTATATATTTCTTGCCCTCAATGGCAATAGACATGATTTCCATGAAGTTGGAACGAGCAATTTTATTCTTATGAAGAGCTTTAAAAATCATTTCCCCCTTAATTTTTAAGGAGGCAACATTATCATTTTCTTCATCATTTTCTACATCATCATCATTGTTATCATCACTATCATGACAAGATATATTGGGGTTCAAAGTGGGAGATACCTTTGAAGCCTTAGCCATAAGGCAAAACACAATAGATGATGATGTAGGATCCCTTGAAGCACCATTCAAGACTACATCTTGTTCCATGGGGTGTTGGGTTTCCTCTACATTGTTAGCACAACAATTCGAGGAAATAGATGCATTTTTATCATGGCAACAAGACATAGCAAGCATATCATCATGAGTTTTAGTCAAGCAATTTCTACATGATATGCAAGGACTATCAACACAAGCATGTGAAACATGTAGGGTGCTCGAAGTGTTAAAGTCCAAAGAAGATGCATTGCAGTAAGATAGTGATGAAGGGTCATCCACAATAAGCATACTATCATCATTGCAATGACCAACACTACTCACCATATCATTACCTTGTGGCAAACCACATGTAGGTGAAGTAGAAGAAGTTGAGAAGACAACACGGCCGGAGGTGGAGGGAGAACAATCATTCCTAAAATTCTTGGACACACCATATTTATCTTGAAGCTTTGTCCACAACTCATGAGCATCCCGGAACGGCATGAGTTGAAATATAACTACATTGCTCAAAGCATCAAAAAGCACATTAGAAGCTTGAGCATTGAGATAAGAGTTTCTCTCATCCTCTAAAGATAATCTTTGTGCATCCTTTGGAGGAGAAAAACCCATATCTACAATTCGCTCTAAATTTGGGTCCATGACCCTAAAGAGATTAAGCATGCGAATTACCCAAACATCAAAATTTGTGCCATTGAAACTATGTGTGTCAGAGAATCCTAAACCCCTAGTCGACATCCTTACTCTCTAGGCGGTTAAGCCCTATGAAGAGAGACGAGGCTCTGATACCAATTGAAAGATCGTGGATGTCGCCTAGAGGGGGGGTGAATAGGCGCTTTAAAATAATTACGGTTTAGGCTTGAACAAATGCGGAATAAACCTAGCGGTTAATTTGTCAAGCACAAAACCTACAACAACTAGGCTCACCTATGTGCACCAACAACTTATGCTAAGCAAGATAAACAATTAGGTGATAGCAAGATATATGACAAGAAACAATATATCTATCACAAAGTATAGTGCATAAGTAAAGGGCTCGGGTAAGAGATAACCGAGGCACGCGGAGACGACGATGTATCCCGAAGTTCACACCCTTGCGGATGCTAATCTCCGTTTGGAGCGGTGTGGAGGCACAATGCTCCCCAAGAAGCCACTAGGGCCACCGTAATCTCCTCACGCCCTCACACAATGCAAGATGCCGTGATTCCACTAAGGGACCCTTGAGGGCGGTCACCGAACCCGTACAAATGGCAACCCTTGGGGGCGGTCACCGAACCCGTACACTTTGGCAACCCTTGGGGGCGGTCACCGGAACCCATCAAATTGCTCGGGGCGATCTCCACAACCTAATTGGAGACCCCGACGCTTGCCCGGAGCTTTACACCATAATGATTGAGCTCCGAACACCACAAGGTTGGGGCTATCTCCCCAACGACACCACGAAGCTTCACCACAATGGAATATGGCTTCGAGGTGACCACAACCGTCTAGGGCACCCAAGCACCCAAGAGGAACAAGCTCAAGGGTACCAAGCACCCAAGAGTAATAAGCTTCTCAACTTGTAACTTCCACGTATCACCGTGGAGAACTCAAACCGATGCACCAAATGCAATGGCAAGGGCACACGGAGTGCCCAAGTCCTTCTCTCCCAAATCCCACCAAAGCAACTAATGCTAGGGAGGGAAATGAGAGAAAGAACAAGAAGGAGAACACCAAGAACTCCAAGATCAAGATCCAAGGGGTTCCCCTCACCTAGAGGAGAAAGTGATTGGTGGAAATGTGGATCTAGATCTCCTCTCTCTTTTCCCCCCAAAACTAGCAAGAATCCATGGAGGGATTAAGAGATAGCAAGCTCGAAGAAGGTCAACAATGGGGGAAGAACACGAGATCAAAGGGTTAGGTTCATTGGGGAAGAAGACCCCCTTTTATAGGTGGGGAAAAATCCAACCGTTATGCTCACAGCCCGCACAGAGCGGTACTACCGCTAGGGCATTAGTACCCCTTAGAAAAACAACAGCGATGAGGCAAAAAGGCCAGAAAAACCGTCGGAGTGGTAGTACCGCTTGACCTCACGGTACTACCGCTAGGGGTAGCGGTAGTACTGCTAAGGGTAGCGGTACTACTGCTTGCGAGCGGTACTAAAAAATTACATCCGTGCCTACCACCGCTGGACTTGTGACGAGTTTTTGGTCCCGAGTGGAAGTAGCCACGGAAGTAGCCACGGTAGTACTGCTCCAAGCGGTAGTACCGCTCCCGAAAGCGGTAGTACCGCTCCCGAAAGCGGTAGTCAAAAATTACTTCCGCTCCAACCCGCGGTAGTATCGCTGCAGCCTTTTCAGTACACCAAAACGACAATAACTTTTGCATACAGACTCCGAATTCAATGAAACCAAGTTTGTTGGAAAGCTAGCGACAAGGGCTAACACAATCTTGATAGAAAAACCAATAAGAAGCAAATTAGAAAAGGCCCATAAGAAAATGGTGAGAACCCTTCCTCGGATAAGACCGGTAAAACACCCAACACCGAAAACATCATAGAAAACACATGTGAACTCCGTTTTCGATGAACTCAAGCTTGTCATCAAGATGACCATAAGCTCTAAGACTCACAAAGAGAACCAAACAAGAATCAAGAAACATGATGCGAGGATGCAATGGTTTGAGCTCTCTACTAACGATACGATCAAGCTACCAACTTGAGAGCCCCCCTTGATAGTACGGCAAACGATCCTATAACCCGGTCTCCCAACTACCACCACGAGACCGGTAAAATAGAAAACCTATCAAGGGCAAACCTTTGCTTTGCACAAAGACCACTTGAGCTAAATGTAGACGATCTTGACTTCCTGAAGTTGGACCACCTTTCTTGATTGCGTTGTCTCGGTGAAGACAAGTAGATTGCTCTCCCATACTCCTCTATGGGTGAGCCACTCTTCGGCATATCTTCACAAGTCCATTGTCAGGACAATGGACGACAAGCTTCAAGCGCTTGATTTCTTCGTGATGCTCCACTTGAACTTGCACACCGCAACCTAACCCCACAAAGAACTCTCACGAAGACCATGGGTTAGTACACAAAGCGTGACTGACAATGCTTACCATACCATAGGATTGCTTGATCCCTCTCGGTACATCTTCTACGCTTTGTGTGTTGATCAACTTGATTCACTCCTTCACTTAGTCTTGATCAACCTTGAATCTTTCCAACTCTCTTCATTTGGATGATGTCTTGAAGGTAAACATGAATGATAACACACTCTTCTTCTTCAAGACATGCTTGCAATAAGCTCAACACTCACAAGACCAATCTTTGGATAATTCCTTAATAGCACCTTGGTCATCACAAACTCTCCTTGAAACCAACAAATGAATTCCAAGAAAAGCCTATGGACAAACCCTTCAAATATAACTCAAGGCAACCATTAGTCCATAGAGATTGTCATCAATTACCAAAACCAAACATGGGGGCACCGCATGTTCTTTCAATAGGCGTTCTAAGTTCTACGGTGGGAAAATGACGCTTTTCCACAAAACCCCTTGATATATATGAATGAGATGCACTAGTGTCAAAAAGAACAAGGGCAGTAAATGCATTAACCAAAAACTTACCAACCACTGCGTCGGGCTGCTCGTCAATCTCCTCCACATTGACGTGGTTCACCTGTCCTCTAGTGAAAGGGTTGGGCTTCTTCCCTGAACTTCCGTTGTCATTTCCATTCTTTCCTTGAGGACACTCTGTGGCATAATGTCCAGTCTTCCCGCACTTGAAACAAGTAATGTGACTCAAATCCCTCTTTGCGGACGTGGATGGAGTGGAACGGTTCTGATTGTTGTTTCCTCCATTCCCATTGCCATTCTTGGGGCCACTATGGTTGTGTGAACTTCCTCCATTGTGAGAAGGGCCTCCAGTTGTGGGGTGGTTATGTCCTCCCGAGTATGGGGAATAACGGGGCTTCTGCTGGGCTCCAGAGTTAAACTTCCCCGATCCATACTTCCTCTTGCGTGTCTCAATCTGCTGCTGCTTCCCTTCAATCATGATGGCCTTGTCTACCAACTCCTGATAATTGTTGTAGGTGGCTCCCATTAGCTGCATGCTCAACTCATCGTTGAGTCCCTCCAGAAACTTTTCCTGCTTTGTGGTGTTAGTGGCTATATCATATGGCGTGTAGCGAGCTAACTGCATGAAGTCATCCACGTACTGCCCCACAGTACGGTTTCCTTGGTGCAAGTTCCGAAACTCACGCTTCTTCAGGCTCATGGCTCTAGCTGAGACATGTGCAGTGCAAAAGGCTTGCTGAAACTGATCCCAAGTAACTGTAGCAAGTGGATAGGTGGCGGTGGAGTTCTCCCACCAAGCGGCTGCTGGTCCCTCAAGTTGATGTGCGGCAAAGCGCACTCTCTCTACATCAGTGCATCCTGTAGTTGCTAGCTCTCTCTCCATCTTGCGAAGCCAATCATCTGCAACAATCGGCTCAGTGCTACTAGAGAACACCGGCGGGTTCAACCTTAAGAACCTGGTCAGGTTGTCATGGGGAGGCGGAGGTGGGTTTTTGTTGTTGTTGTTGCCTTGGTTCTGAACAAGTAGTTGCATCAAAGTGTTCTGCTGCTAGATCAACTGAGTGAGCTCAGGTGGGAACTCAAATCCGGGCTCACGTCTCGGAGGCATCGGAGGGGTTTAGAGGGGAGAGATTAGAATAGAATGAGGTCTAGGGGAAATCACTACCCATATGCACATGAGACAAACAATTTCATATCATATCACTCAATTCAATCAAGGTCACACAAAAGATCCTAATACAAAGCTAGCGAATGATTTCTAACTACTTGGAAGAATACTAATGATTACACGGTGGTCATCTAATAGCTATCATCTGAAGACTCCATGATATCTGCTCCAGCTTCGTCTTCATAATCACTTTCATCGCTGTCGGTGTCATCTATCATAATGTAGTTCTCCATCTGGATACCCATCTCTGGTTCTGGCTTCACCGTGTTTGTTCCAACCTTCTTATTCGGTGCTTCATTCTGCTCCAATAGTACGACGATTTCCTCCTCATATCCATCACGTACTGTCTTGATTTCCTCTTCTAGCTCCATGTTCTATGTCATCACCATCTTGGTGTTCAACATGAGCGTGCACATCTGGTTCTCGTAGTGTCGAATGTGTTGGTCCATCTCCTGAATGGATGCGGCAATGGATCCATCCTTCCTTGTGTGAAGCATCTCCCATTGCTCATCTCGGCGTCCACAAATCTGGTAGATGGTGTCTTCAAGATCCTTGTTGTAGACTTCACATATGCGTCCAAATGTGATGTGAGCTGCCATACTCTTTCCCAAGCTCCAAGTAGGTGCATCAAAGCCAATCTCAAGAGGTTCCGTGACTGGTGCAATAGTACTCCCAGGAACACTAACTTTGATCTTCCAGCACTCCTCTTCCGGCAATGTTGCATAGAAATCTCCAGTGATACTTGGTATTCCAATGTGTAGGTATCAAGTGACTTCCTTCAAGTGTCTTCCAAAAGGGGTGTCATCGTCTGGCTGAGTGAACTTGCTCTCGGGGTCTGACATCTATAGAATAGAAATAGAGAAGAATTAGCATGAGCCGAGAAGAAATAGAATGAGTAGAGAAGAACATCCTGTGGCTTATCCTAGTGGTCGCGTCCTACAATCAACGTGTGCTCTGATACCATCTCTGTAGCGACCTCGATCCAAATGGACCAGAGTCTCTGTGCTCGGTGTCATCCCTGGATCGGTATGCTGACACACACAATACTTCAAGGATTTATAGCAGAGTTGAATCACACTTTATTACATCGAAAATACTCAAAAGGAGTCTTATTACAATAAGATGGTTGAAGGCCGTAAACTAATATGAAATCTTGCGGAAGCATCGCAGATAAGGTGAGTCCATCCAACTCCACGACAAACATTGAGTGCACGACAATGAACTAATCGCACCTTATTCTTCATCGGTAAACTCTGCAACATGAGATGTTGCAGCCGTGTAGGTCAGCACATTGAATATGCTGTCAAGAACACACTATAGCAAGTAATGAAGAACAAAATGCTAACACTATATGCATATTTGGCTGGTGGAGGCTGTAAGGTTTATTTTTGGATAAAGCTAGTTTTTCCCTACAACAAAGGAATAAATTTTATGTACCACTGAGTTGTATTAAGCAATATTGAGAATGGTTCCTCCATCTCAATCCCAAATTACCAAAGTCATTAATAACCCAACAAGTTAATTAAATAGAGTGTTGAGATCAGTCCGTAATTCAAATACCAGGATACTCAAGATGTCCATAACCGGGACATGGCTACTCATGAATAGTTTGTGCACTCTGCAGAGGTTTGTGCACTTTTCCCCACAAGACTCGATCTCCTCCGTTTGATTTCTCGCACTGCATGGTGTTTGACAAATGGATGACCGAGACACAGTCTTTCAGAAGCATTTACTCTTTACCCCGGATGAACAGTTACACCTACATTCCCCTACATCTGCTAGTTCACCACCGAAAGAGCTCACACAACATACTCAACTATGCCAGAGCCCATAATGGCATGTGGCTGCACACAGAAGTTTCTAGGCCTGAATGATATATGATCTCTTTGAGCCTGGGTGGCATTCCATAGGATAATCACACGGGTCCTCCGGGATTCCCTAGGACAACATTGGATTCTCTAGGTCCCCTGCAACAAATCCACCTAGTGGTGTATTAAAGTTACCACCTTAAACATTCCCTTAGTTGTTATTACACTCACAACTTTCATGAAATCGCACATACGAATCCACGTCTACAAGCATGGCTAAGGAATAAGTAACAAAGCGTATATTCCCTTGGGTTGATCTCAAGTCATTGGGTTCCTACCTCATGAACTACTAAGAAATACCACATGTGATCAAAGCCTACTCCTGCAATCTTTGAGGATAGAACTAATGCAATAAAAATGGGTATTAGAAAGTATGATCAAAGTATGAACTTGCCTTGCTGACGATCGTTGAAACCTAATGACTCGTAGTAGCACGCTTCGCACTCCCGGAATTCTATCGCATTCAAACAATAGCATAAATAAGCATTCATGCAATAGAATCAAAGAACGAAACTCGAAAGACTTCGAAAACGAGCTAACGGCTCTTGTAACAGAAAACAATTTCTAACAGTACCAAAATTAAGGGAATTTGGCCTTATCAGAAAGTTTAGGTCAAGAGCTTCGATTTGCTAAAAGAATCAACTCAAACGGAGTTACGAAACTCAAGTTACGATCAACAGAAGTTCAAATACAAATCTGTTTGAATTCAAATTTAAAAACTTCCAAAATCAAATTTGAGTTGCGCTACTGGAAATATAAGATCGAAACGAAGAAAATGGCATTGGTTTCGTGTAATTCCGACTAACGAGTAAAAAGTAACGATCGTTTGAAAACCAGGGGCCGATCTGTAAAAACTTTAACTACGGATAGACCCCTGCCGAAAAATAACAGAAAACGAAAAATCTATATTGCGAACGTTCGTTTGCTAAAACTAAACATCGGACGTTTGCTGTTTAATAAAACCTAAAAAACACGAAACTAGGTTTTCTAAAAAAACGATCTAGGGTTAAAAAAACGAAAACAAAACTAAAAAACCCGGCGGGTTTTACCTCGTAGATCGGATCGGGTCCGGCTCGCGGGTTTGCGGGCGCAGCAGCAGACGGCGGTGGGTGCGGCTCCAGCAACGGCGGGCTTCGCGACGACGGGCTTTGCGGCGGCGGCGTCCGAGGCGAGGGGCGGCGGCTGCGGGCATGGGCAGGCGACGGGCGGCGGCAGCAGCGGAGGCGGCGACGGCGGCGGGTGGCTGCTGCGGCGGGGCTGGTGAGCGGCGGCGGCAGGTGGGTCGAGGGACGGCCGGCCTCGGATTTTAAAGGCCCGGGCCGAGGCCTTTCTTGCGAGAGGGGCGAGGCGGCGGCCGGCGTGTCCGACTTAGACTCCGGCGAGTCCGGGTGCGGCACGTCGGTGGAGGCAGTGGCGCGCGTTGGGCCGATTGGGCTTCGGCCGAGTCGGTCCAAAAACTTATTTTTTTTTATAAATTCATCGAAAGAAAATTCAAATAAAATAAGAAAAAACCCTAAAAATTTCAGAATTTTTTTTCTCCATTCCCACCTAATACTTGGGACAAAGTGAACATTTTTCTGAAATTAAAATGCCTAAAAATAAAATAACTCATTAATGCGATTTTTAAAATAATAAATTGCAAATAAAAATCCAATAAAATTATTTTTACTCAAAATTCATATTCCAATATATTTATTCTGTTTTTGAAGAAGTCATATTATCTTCTCTCATTTATTTTTAAAATATTGAAAATGAAAATTGGCAAAAATATTATTTGATCCAACCTCACTGATAAAATAATAAAAATAGTGGGTCTTCTTTGAGAAAACTTCAACTCTCTCACTTGGGTCCTTGAGATGCTTAAAGTTTTTGGATCAACTTTCAAATAAACTCAAATTCAAAAAATGCTCAAATGATGGATGCATATGAATGATCTATGTTAACATCCAAATTAAAAGTTGAGATGTTACATGGGTGTTGCATCAGTGTACATATTGTCAGGGATATTATTACTAGGTGTAAACCGCCCAGGAGGGGTTGGTTTATGCCTATGGAGATTATTTCGACTGAAGCCCAGCCAAACATGGAGCAAGACGCTTTAGTCCAAGAAGCTTAAGGCCCAACGGGCATTAGGGCCCATGATTAGTAAACCGCCATATGATGTGTAACTTGTGATGTAAGATAGGAAGGGTAGAGACCGAGCCGGACACGTTTATGAGCCGGCCTCGGGATTTTGTAAACCGGACCAGGCGTCACCTCTTATATAAAAAGACGACCCGACGATGGTTCAAGACAGAGAACAACAGCTCGATACACAAGCAAAGCGGATTCGCTCCCTGGTCATCGAAACCCTAGCAATATTACACCAAACTAGACATAGGCTTTTACCTTCATCGAAGGGGCCGAACTAGTATAAAATCTCTGTGTCCTTGTCCGCTTTAACCCCTTTAAGCTAACCCGTAGCGATGGCCTCATGACTAAGTCCTTTTGCTAGGACATCTGCCGTGACAAAACCACGGCAGTTGGTGCCCATCGTGGGGCTATCGCACGATGGTTTCGAGTTCTTGAAGGGCAGCTTTGAAGGACTCAAGGGCTATGCCATGGGCCGGATGACTAAGAGTCGTCGCGGCAAGATCTACATCGACGATGCAGGCTGGGGCCCCGAGGCCGATTCAATCGAATACGGGTATCGGGTCCCCTTCGGCGGCATTTACGTCTTCATCGGCAAGATCGGCGAACCAGGCCCTAAGTCGGACATCTTCCCCAACATCGTCGAGTCGGCTCAGTGTGCGAGACCTGCCCGGATTCAGCCCGCCGTGAAGCACGTCTTCGTTGGAGCAGTGCATGGAGTGCAAGCCGAGGATGGATCGGACTCTGGCGATGAGACTTTTGTCTATTCCGGCGACGAATCGTCCTCCGGAGAGACATAATCTTTGTATCTATTGCGGGACGGCCGATCTGAGGGCTGTTCCGATGGTGACAGTATTCCGGACCCCCTCGATCCGCCAAACCGGGTTGCCGTCTTTATGGCCGGATCACAACCTATGCAGCAGTCCTCAACTACAGCGGCGTTAACATCAGACACGATGGGAGTTAGGGCAGGAGGCCCTGATCCGTCGCCAGCTGAAACTTTATCCTTCTTGGTCGATACTTTGACAGCGCTGTTAACAGCGGAGGTAGCCAGGCCAATAAAGAGCAGCATGACGCGGAAGTCGCTCAGGTGAAGTGCCGGATAGATCAAGCCAAGTTGGACCGAGCTGTTGAGAAAACCAAGATGGCTGCAAAACAGGCTGAGCTTGATGCTCAAGCTTATCGACTCATGTTGGATCAGACCGCTTCACACGAGTTGATGATGAGAAGGCAACGATCTCGCTTGCCACTGGTTTATGAGGCAAGGAACCTCTCTAGCACTCCAGGAGCAGGAACTAGTAACCATCCGGAGGTGAACCGGGGAGGGGCACTGGGCACAGGAGCGTCAGTCCAGCCGCCGGCCGCGGAGCCAACCCGCCAGGTTGTACCATCACAGCATGTGCCCACCCCTCCTGGTCATTACTCCAATTCGTTGGATAACATAGTCGCTGCCGCCTCACGACTGGCCGCTCTTCCCATTGAAGGAACATCCCCTATAGCAGTGGAGGCACGACGGGCCAGGGAGTTTTTGGAGACGGCGCTAACTCATCAGCAAGCTTATTCTCACAGACGTGAGAGGATTCATTCAACCCCTCGCCCAAGCCGGAGTTACACTAGGCATCTGGATGAACCGGCCGTGTCAAGCAGCGCACGAAGACGTAATCCGCCGCGGCAGGATGATCCGGCAGGAGGAGATGCGAACGCTCAGAACGTGGTGGATTAGGGCAGGCAACGCCGAGAGGCTGAGTTAGCAGCACAACACGAAGCCCGTCAGGCAACGCCGGTTCGTCCCTCTTCCACAGTTGAACCGGGGTTATGTCTAGCTCCCTGGGAGTGCCTTGTCTTACTCCCGCTTTGCCCAATGTGAAACTGCCCAAGGATTTCAAATGACCGCCCAAGATGCCCAATTACACGGTGGATTTATCCCCAGAGGCATGGGTTGAAAGTTATGAGATGGCAATGGAGATGCTGGACGTGGATGATGCAGCGTGCACTAAGTATTTCACAATGATGCTAGAGGGCATAGCTCGCACTTGGCTGAAGGGCTTGCCACCCAATTCTGTCGGATCATGGGCCGAATTGCGCTGCCGGTTTATCAATAACTTCAAGGACACATGCAAGCAGCCAATGTCTGTTGTCGATTTAGCTGCCTGCGTTCAAGGAGAGCATGAGTCCACGAATAGTTGGGTCCGTCGAGTGTCAGAGATCCTGCATTCCTCCAATAGCATCAACCCAAGCACAACAGTGGTAACCTTGGAAGGCAATTGTCGGTTTGAACCTTTGAAGTTGAAATTGGGACGGCTTAAGCGTAATTGTGATGACATGGGGACACTCATGGGTGCTTTAGTGAAGTATGCGGACTCTGATAATACCAAATACCCAGACGCCGATAATGACAAGTCAGGGAAGGTAAACAAGAATGGTAAGGCGCCACAGCCCAACCCGGCGAATCAAGGATACAATGGTAAGCGTAAAGCGGATAGCAATTCAGATTTTGTGGCTAACACCAATGCTCAGGAGGATGCACAGCGCCGCAAGGGTAGACCGCCCCCACGAAATGGGAGGCCGCCTATTAATCTGGAACTCCAGATGAACATACCTTGCCCGAGGCACGGTACAGCGGAAAAGCAAGCTACACACCTATGGAAGGATTGTTTTAATATGCAGGAATTCGTGAACCGGTCTTGATACGATCACGGACCATCCGGTGGATCAGGCCCCGGTTTTCAAGGGCCGGGTTATCAAGGTGGTGGATCCGGTTCAGGGTACCAAGGCAATAACGGCAACCACAACGGGCACAATCAGCATAACCAACAACACGGCCAGGGCGGCTATAACAACCAGGGAAATCAACAGCGTCAGCAGCAGCATCAATCCGGATATCAGAATAATCTGAAGGAGCTGAGCAGTGGGCAGTATCATGTCTTCACCACGAGCTTGTGTAAGCGTGATCAGAAAGTTCACAAGAGGGCAGTACATTCTGTTGAACCGGCGGTGCCGCGTTACCTGCGTTCGTCAGAACAGCCCATTGTGTGGAGCCGAGAGGATCATCCGCCCCGGGTTGATAAACCAGGTCAGCTGGCTCTAGTTGTGGCACCTCAGATGGGTGGCTACAAGTTTACCAAGGTGCTTATGGACGGAGGCAGCAGCATCAACATCTTATACTATGAGACTTTCCGGCGCATGGGGTTGACAGATAAGAAGCTTTGGCAGTCCAACACGGTTTTTCATGGGGTGGTGCCCGGTAAATCGGCGTATCCAGTTGGCAAGATAGATCTGGAGGTCACTTTTGGAGATGAGCATGATTCCAGGTCGGAGAATTTGACCTTTGAAGTGGTAAAGATCAAGAGCCCGTATCACACCCTGTTCAGGCGGTCGGTTTACGCTAAGTTCATGGCCACAAGGGAACTATTACAATTCATGGGAGCCGCAAGATTGCGTTGGAGTGCGAGGAAGGTGATGCAGCTTATGCTGAAGCGGTTTGTGTAACGGAGGAGCTGAAGTTTTATAAAGATAATGTTGATCCGGCGGATATGTCTCCGCTAAAGAAACCAACCACAGAGCATGATCCGGCCTTAAAATTCAAATCAGCTGAAGAGACTAAACAGGTTGACTTTGTTCCTGGCGATTCATCCAAGTAGTTCACCGTCAGTGCTAACCTAGATCCGAAATAGGAAGGCGCGCTCATCGAGTTCATCCGTGAGAATTGGGACATTTTTTCATGGAAACCTTCTGACATGCCAGGTGTACCGAGGGAACTTTCTAAGCACACTCTTAACGTTGATCCTAAGTTTAAACCGGTTAAGCAATTTCTGCGCCGCTTCAATGAAGAAAGACGCAAGGCTATTGGAGAAGAAGTGGCTAGGCTCTTGGCGGCAGGCTTTATAGTTGAGGTTTTTCATCCGAGTGGTTGGCTAATCCGGTGCTAGCACTTAAGAAAAATGGCACTTGGCGAATGTGTGTTGATTACACAGATCTAAACAAAGCTTGCACAACTGATCCCTTTGCCCTCCCCTGTATCGATCAGATCATTGATGCCACGGCAGGTTGTGAGCGACAAAGTTTTTTGGACGCATATTCAGGTTATCATCAGATCAAGATGGCAGTTAAGGACCAGGAGAAGACGACTTTTATAACTCCCTTTGGAGCCTGCTGCTCTTTTATCTATGCCATTTGGGCTTAAGAGCGCCCAGGCGACCTATCAGCGTTATGTGCAGAACTGCCTTCATTGACAGATTGGGCGGAATGTTCACGCATATGTGGATGACATTGTGGTGAAATCCAGGAAGGAAGAGACATTGATAACAGACCTGAAAGAGACATTTGACAATCTCCGGAGTTACAAAATGATGCTTAATCCGGATAAGTGCGTTTTTGGTGTTCCGACAGGGAAGCTCCTGGGATTCTTAGTATCAAACAGGGGTAAGGATGGCAATGGGTCGGGTTTGGATCGGGTTGAACAATATCAAATCCATATCCATATCCATGAAGACAGTTTTTGCCCGCCCATGAAAAAATCCATGGGTGAAATATTGTGTCCATGTCCAAACCCGATGGATATCCATACCCACTGGATATCCATTGGGTCCTCAATAGACATATAAATAAGACATAACACAATGGTAACATAAGCTCTTCCATTCTTCACTTCATGGCAGACTAGACTTCACTTATGGTAAATCAACGTCCACTAACAACATGAGATCATTTAGTATTTTTCTAACATATGAGAATGACGAGTCTTAATAAGGAGATAAAAATAAGGGAAGGGTGTTGGGTATGTTACAGACGGGATTGAATGTCAACTAATAAAAGTTATGACAGGGATTGTGTCATTTATTTTGCATGTTTTGGATAACAAAGTGTAAAATTGTAGTGGGACATGTGACCGTGGGGTAGGGATAGCAGATTTTTGTCCATTAAGTCATACTATCGGGTCGGGTTTGGATATACCCACGGGTACAAGATTATATCCATGCCCTACCCACGAGTAATCGGGTCGGGTTTGGGCGCTGCCCATGGACACAAAAGCATATCCAAACCCTATCCATTCGGGTCGGATATCCATGGATATCCATGTCCATGGATAAAATTGCCATCCTTAAACAGGGGAATTGAAGCTAATCTGGAGAAGATCAAAGCGATTACATCCTTGGCTAAACCAGCGTGCATCAATGATGTCCAACGCGTGGCGGGCTGTATTGCGGCGCTCAGCCGGTTTATCAGCCGTTTGGGGGAGAAGGCTATCCCGCTTTATCAGATGATGAAAAAGACAGATCGCTTTGTCTGGAGTGATGCTGCTGATGCTGCGTTTGAGGACTTGAAGAAGCAATTAGAAGAGCCACCGGTCCTCGCAGCCCCAGTTGATAATGAGTCGCTGTTGTTATATGTGGCAGCTAATGCCCGTGCAGTAAGCATTGCCATTGTGGTAGAGCGTAAGGAGGCAAGCAAGGAATATCCGGTTCAGCGGCTGGTCTACTACATCAGTGAGGTGCTCATTGAATCAAAACAGAGATATCCGCATTGGCAGAAATTGGTGTATGGAGTCTGTATGGCAAACCGGAAGCTAAAGCACTATTTTCAAGGCCATCCAATCACTGTAGTCAGTTCAGCTCCGTTGGGGGATATAATCCAGAACAGAGAGGCTACTGGTCGGGTTGCAAAGTGGGCCATTGAGCTTAGCCCGCACGGCTTGAAGTATGTGCCCCGTACTGCGATAAAATCCCAAGCATTGGTGGATTTTATTAACGATTGGACAGAGTTGCAAGCACCTGAGGAAAAGCCGGATCACACATATTGGACTATTCACTTTGATGGATCTAGGCAATTGGAGGGCTCGGGGGCTGGAGTCGTGTTAACTTCCCCACAAGGTGATAAGTTCTGTTATGTCCTCCATTTAATGTTCCCTTGTACTAACAATGCAGCTGAGTATGAAGCCCTCCTCCATGGTCTATGGATGGCCAAGGAGATGAACTTAAGCCGGGTTAAATGCTTTGGCGATTCAGACCTGGTGGCGCAGCAAGTGTCTGGTAAGTGGGATTCCAAAGATCCACTTATGGCAGCATATTGACGAGAGGTAGACGCTGTTGCTGGACACTTCAAGGGTTATCAGGTGGCTCATATAGACCGGCGAAAGAATTAAGCGACTGACGTGTTAAGCCGGCTGGGTTCTCAACATAAGCTGGTCCCACCCAATGCCTTCTTAGATGTATTACACAATCCATCGGTACAGTTACCTTCAGAAGAGGACTTGGCTATTCCTGATCTGGAGGCACAATTGGTCGCGGCACTTCATATTATTCCGGATTGGACGATTCTACCTGGCGTACATGAACCGAGGTGAGTTACCAGAGGATGAAGTCTTGGCTAGACAGATAGTCCAGCGATCCAAGTCAATGACTATTGTCAATGGAGAACTTCATCATCGCAGTGTTTCTGGGGCGTTTCAGCGGTGTGTGTTGCCAGAGGAAGGCCGTGATATTCTTAGAGAGATTCATGAGGGAGATTGTGGTCATCATGCCGGTTCAAAATCTTTGGTGGCTAAAGCGTTTCGTCATGGGTTCTACTGGTTGACGGCTCATGCCGACGCAGAGGACTTGGTCAGAAAATGTGATGCTTGTCAGAAGTTCTCACGGCGTGCTCATATACCGACGCAAGAATTGAATATGATTCCAATTACCTGGCCATTTGCAACTTGGGGGCTTGATATGGTTGGACCCTTCAAGAGATCCCAAGATAAGAAGACCCACCTTTTGGTGGCGGTGGACAAGTGTACCAAATGGGTTGAAGCGGAACCAGTCAGTAAGTGTGATGCAACAACGACGGTTCAGTTCATCAAAAAGGTGATTTTCCAGTTTGGCTTTCCACACAACATTATAACTGATAATGATATCAATCTATCCAAGGGGGCTATGGAGGAGGTCTGTCAACGAGAGCACATCCGCCTTGATGTATCATCAGTAGCTCACCCTCAGTCTAATGGCCAAGCTGAAAGAGCCAATCAAGAGATCTTGAGAGGCATCAAACCCCGGCTTATGGTTCATTTGCAGAGGACACCGGGTTGTTGGGTGGAGGAGTTACCTTCTGTGCTATGGAGCATCAGCACTACACCTAATAGATCCACAGGGTACACGCCTTTCTTCATGGTATATGGAGCTGAAGCAGTCCTCCCTAGTGATATCCGTCATGACTCGCCGCGGGTGGCAGCTTACGTCGAAGCGGATAACGAAAAGGCAAGGCAAGATGCATTGGACCGGCTGGATGAAGAACGGGACACGACAGCAGCTCGATCGGCGATTTATCAGCAAGATCTGCGGCGATACCACAGTCGCCGGGTTAAAACCAGAACGTTTCAAGAAGGAGATCTGGTGCTTCGGCTCATCCAAGACCAGACAGACATGCACAAGTTGTCCCCACCCTGGGAAGGACCCTTTGTGGTCAGCAAGAACCTGCACAACGGATCATACTACCTCGTCGATGGTCGAGAACATAAGGACTCACGTACGGCGGAGGAGGAGACCAGACGGCCGTGGAACATCGCTCTTCTTCGACCTTACTACACCTGAGCCATAGGCTCCGCTTTATGTACATATCTTTTCAATGTATATATTATGATAAATATAATAAACCGGCGCCCCCGATAAAGCGGGGTATCAGCAGCCTTTTTTCATAAGAGTTTGTCACATGGGGGCTTCTGTGTGCAAGGGAGTTCCTATGGCCTCTTAAACCGGTGACCACATCAAGGCCATCATAAGAGCATAGCTATGGTTGCTTCGGCAATTTCCACATGATGATGAGGGGCAAAAGAGAGTTTTGATGCTTAGCACAACTCAAACATAGGCCCCGGCGAGCATAGCTCAACTGCTACCTGGGGGCTCCTGATGCAAAGCATCAATGAGTTGACAACCCTTGTAGTAAACACGGCTTGGAAGCTTGGTGTATATACCTAAAACCCCGGATTAGCCTGCCTGCATTAAGTAAGTCACTCCGTCCAGGTAAACCTGGTACGACCTGTCGAACGTATACACAAGTCAATCTTTACAGACCGTGAACTTGGTAACGTTAAATTGACGATCATCAAGTGATTACACAAGTCAATCTTTATAGATTTTTGCACTTGGTAGCATTGAACATTGATGATTTGGTTAAGGATTGAGGACCATCTTAACATGCTTTGCAAAATGGTTAATGACAGTAGCCTGGCAGCTCATAAAAAGCCTCGAATTTGGAGCCTGGCAGCTCGTAAAAAGCCTCGACTACATGGTCTTATTTGCCCAAAAATTTCTTTTTATTTTTTATATTTTATAAAATCTTTATCTTCAAGGTCATTGGTATTCATCCAAGTCCATTGATTCAGGGAGAGGATGACTATAAGTTGCCACTACACCTGCGTTTACAGAGCTTTAGTCTGGGTTACAAACACCAGTACTAACTACAGATAAACCGGAGTTCATCATAACCCGGTTCGGCTTTCATGATGAACCGACAAACAATCAAGGGAGTCATCAACACTTGCACCTTGGATCATTATTTCTTCCTACCGGATTAAGGTTCATTGTAATACACTTAATCACATGTATGATACATATTTTACATTTTATACATAGTTCAAGTTGTGCACTTACAACCATGTGTTTGGGTATTATGACCTGTCCGGTGATAAACCGCCAGGACATTTTCAACAGTGTTTTATGCAGAAGCAGGTGAAATAAACCGTCACAAGCATTGAAAGTAGGACATATTTAAAAAGCTTCCAACTGAAGCAATCTCACAAAAGATAGTATGTGACGAACACAAAGTATATCAGCTATCCTATTACAAGGCGCTGGAGAGCCCAAAAGAATATGTCTTTCTCAAAGTATTGTAACATCAACTTTAAACTGACACTGGTTTAAGACTCGGCGTCAGCCTGCCGTGACGATTGCGGATCAGCTTGCTCCGGTTCTTCGGCAGTTTCTTCCAGCTGCTGGAAGTCAATAGTGGTCCAGTCAATCTTGGCCAGTGCTCGGAAATAAACTTTATCAGTTATGAGGTCTGACAGATCAATGTCAGGAGCAAAAGTGTTCTTACGGACGGGCGGAATAAGATTTTCAATCTCATAAGCCGGACGCTCCGCCCGCACGTTCTCCGCATCATATCCCGGATGATATCTAGACAGATCAGCCTCGTCAGCAAGTTTGCTAGCCAGAGGCCGCATATCCTTGGTTAAGGCACGTAAGTCATCGCTGGTAAAGGCTGATCCGTCTTCCTTCATACTTGGATAGCCATTCATCGCCTCCATCGGATCAAAATCAGGGACCCAAGCCTTCGCTCGAGTCAGAGCCATCAGAGCACCTGCCCTTGCAGACGACTTCTTCACTTCTACAAGGCGGGCATGCAGAATCGTCAGCTTTTCCAAAGTACCTTGGATGGTGGTAGGAGCCGGTTTGTTGTGCGAGATAGCACTGATAGCCTTCTGAGCGCCGGAATATAGCTGCTCCACCAGCGTGTATGCA
Source organism: Secale cereale (assembly GCA_902687465.1). Classification (NCBI taxonomy): domain Eukaryota; kingdom Viridiplantae; phylum Streptophyta; class Magnoliopsida; order Poales; family Poaceae; genus Secale; species Secale cereale. Next base: position 360,514,527 of record LR738709.1, read on the forward strand.
GCTTTCAATTTCTTTCGCACATCATCGCCAAGATGAGTGATACGCCTGCCTGCGTTAAAATTATGAATTAAACCAGAACGGTACAAGTTTGCAAGGTTCAGGGTTGTGTTAACAAGTACTTACCAAAGATGGCGGACGTCATGTCATTGATCTGCTGCCTCAATCCGGACAGTTCCTCTGTCACCGGATTAAGAGCAGCCTCTGCATCACTGGCTGTCTTCTCCAAAGCAGCCTTTTCAGACTCCCAGCCTGACCATTTTGTTTCAAAGTCTTTTTTCAGTTTTTTTATACTTGCTAAGGCCAGTGTCAGTTCGTCCTTGACTTTAAGAGCAGCTGTTTCTTGGAACTTCAAAGTATCCCGAAGCTCAGTCAATTTAGAGTTTGTCCGGTTCAAATCAGTCTGCCGAAATGAAAGCACATTATATATTCATGAGGCATTTTCAATCAAAATCCCAAGCACATAACAAGTTATGCACTTGACACTTGGGGGCTAATGTATCTTTGCAGTGAAAACACGTATTTTTCATACAAGTCTCAAGCACATAGACAAGTTATATACTTGACACTTGGGGGCTAATGTGACATTGTTCTGAATTCAAACAGAAGTCCCGGTTCATCCTAAAGGAAGTAAACTGGCCCTTGGGGGCTACACATGTGCGAAACAAAGCTGTCTATTGGATCTACTGAAGTCCCGGGTCACCCTAAAAGGCTAAACCGGCACTTGGGGGCTACGATGGAGTGAAGATACAGTTGCAAGATGCAAACAGAAATAGAGGACAAGACAAAGGAGAAGAAGCTACCTCATAACGCTCCTTCATCAAGTTTACCAATCCAGCTTCATAATCGCGGCTGGTATGTAGCCGGTTTAAATATCCGGAATGATGCTCCTGGGCGCTGAGCTGAGCGTAGCTGGACAAATCAGTACTCCACTTGCCCTTGTCCTTCTTGAGAAATTCCTCCTTGGCAGTATGTTTGGACAAAGCGACAGGCTCCCCTGGGGTACTAAACCGGTCCCAGTGATTTCAACATCGCCAGGTGAAGCGGCCGTTTGCTTAGGGGGACTAGCAGGAGCAGGACTAGCCTGAGCAGGGCTGGCCGGTTCAAGATCACGATCCATGGGATCGCTCCCCTGATCAACAAGGACTTCATGATCCATGGGAGGAGGATCATCATGCGGAATCTCAACGTTGTCTTCAGTAGGTTCAGGAAGTTCAGGATCTTCTGCTGGTTCAGGAGTGGTATTATCAACTGCCGGTTTACTCAATTTGGCCCTTTTACTAGGCTTGGGTTTACTGCAAAAGTTAAAGATAAGGAAAGTCAGAAGAGTCAAAGACGAAATGTTAAACCGGAAAGAGTGAAAAACAGCTTACCTAGGAACTGTCTTGAGGGGAGGAATTTGTGTGGCGGTTGATTCACCAGAAGATGAAAGAGGAGTTTCCTGATAATCCGAATCAGAAGGATTAAGGGGTTGTCAAATAAGACCTGCTTTGGGGTAAAGAACAATTGGAGTAAGTAAAACCTCGGAACGACGCCTCCGAGTTGGAGTGTGCGGTAATCCGGTGGATTCAATAGCGTGCCCACTATGGCGAGTGGTGCGACGAGCTTCATGTTGCGGTTTCTTCAAAAGAAAGTTTGGATCCAAATAAGCATAAGGATGAGAAAATTTAAATTTCCGGACTATCCGACGAATTTTTGTTGCTGGCAGCGGTTCTGAATTGGAAGAAATAGTGATTACCTCAACATCGTCCGCTTTACTGCCTTCGGCACGTCCCTGGGAACAGTCATTATTAATAAAAATGCAGATAAAGAAAAGACAAGGAAGTGAAAAGAAGTAGGTAATACCTCGGAGGCCTCATCATCTTCTTCTGCATTGGATCCCGACGCGGCAGTGTTCTTCTTCTTGTTTCTCTTAACAGCTTGGGTCTTTTGGCGAGCTGCTTTCACTGGTTTATCCTGGGTTTTCCTTTTCCAGAAAGGGTCATTGTCCTGTTGAAATAAAGACATTTCAAGACAAGTGCTGCAGACGGATTAAAATAAAGCAAAATAACAGAGAAGAGATTTTTATCGATGGTGGTTTGTTGGTTGCACAGAAGGGTGCTAGGCCGGTCTTACTGCAAGCTTCTAGAGGTAAATTCAGTAGCTTCTTGACGGATTCATTGACCTCAGTCTTGGATAGCACCGCCTCTGTGTGGCACAAAGGGTCCTTAGGATTCCTAGTATACTCACACATTAAACGGGAACACCGGCTTAGCACGAGAACACTCCAAGAAATCCAGCAGCGAACGAAGTCAACCCCTGTCAGATCGTTGGCCACAAAAGCCCTGAGCTTTGAAAGCGGAGGGGCATACTGAGCTCGTTCCTGGGCACTTAGCCGATGTGGAAAAGGGTGGTTTTCTGGAAGACGGTGGGAGTGATAACCCGGCAGTGGATTTTCTTCAGCAGGATAAGTGTCTATGCAGTCAAACCAAGTCTGGTTCCAGTCCTTTGGATGGCTGTGGAGAGTGGCGTGAGGAAAACTAACATCCTTCCTCTTCTGAATAGACATCCCGCCGAGTTTAGTGTTTGGACTGTCGTGAAATTCCGTGCGACGGTTTAAGTGAAAGAAATCCCGGAATAGTTCCACTGTCGGCTCCTCTTGCAGATAAACTTCACAAAAGACTTGGAAGTTGCAACAGAGTTGGGACCAATGTCTTGTGGATGAAGCTGGAAATTGGCTAACACATCACGGAAGAACTTTGACCCAGGAGGGTTCAACCCCCGGGCCAAGTGATCAAAGAAGACAATGACCTCTCCCTCTTTGGGCTTTGGAGGGCATTCTGATTCGGGAACCCTCCATTGAAGGACATTTTTCGGACCTAAACCGCCAATTTGGGCCATTTTCTCTAAGTCCTCCTCAGTAATCCGGGATTGGACCCAGTTGCAGGAGACAAACTGCTTGGCTTGAGTGGCCATTTTTTTTCGAAGGAAAAGGTTGAAAATACAATGAAGAGCCGGTTTATGGTCTAAGCAAGTTTTAACCGGCAAGCTTTATAAAGGTACTGGCCTAGACGGCGGTTTAGGCAGGGGCCTAATGGTATCTACCAGATTAAATTATCTGTAAACAGGCATAGCAGTGACATTTACCGGATTATAGAATCTGATATAGCTAAACCGCCAACAAAGGTAAATAAGGTACAGATCTGATGGGTGAAGAAACAATTTTCGCATGGATAGTAATAAAAATATGGATCTACGGCATGTTAAAAATTCCGAGATATTCAAGGTTATATATAGCGGACGCGATGAAGGTCTTAGCAAATGCAGTCTAACTAGTCATATTGGGAAAGATCAAGCCACGGTGAAGAAGCGGAGTTACTCTTATAGTTATCAGCTAGGAGACTTAGATCTACGGCGAAACTACTGGGCTATGGCGAATAACTGCGAAGAACAAGGGCCTATCTGCGAGCTCGTATGAGGAAACCCTAAAACCAAGATCTATGAACGGGGAAGAAGAGGATGTACCTGAGGCGACGGGTGCGGAGAAGCGCCGGCGAATCTCTGGAATAGTCAGGTTGATGCAGCGGCCAGCCTTGACGAAGACGCAGGGCTTGACGAACGGCGGTGGAGCTCGAGCGCGAAGGGACGGAGGAAGAAGAAGAGGCAAGGAAAAAAAAAGAGGAGCCCCTCTACCCTATTTATAAGCCGAAGGGATAAAACGGCACGCGCGGGAATCGAGGAGCCTAAAAAGTGGATATGGACGATATTGTCGCCTCGATCTTCAGAGCTTTAATAAATAAAAGGTAAAAAACAGGTACAAGTATTAAATGTGCAGATGACGTCATGGCGGTTTAAAGCGATCTGGAGAAGATGACATCACGCCGGTTTATGAAGCATTTTTGAAGCCGCGGAAAGGGAAATCTGTGCAAGACGTTGAAGATTGACATGAACAGGTTCAAATCAATATAGGGCCTAATGTTAGGGATATTATTACTAGGTGTAAACTGCCCAGGAGGGGCCGGTTTATGCCTATGGAGATTATTTCTACTGAAGCCCAGCCAAACATGGAGCAAGACGCTTTAGTCCAAGAAGCTTAAGGCCCAAGGGGCATTAGGGCCCATGATTTGTAAACCGCCATATGATGTGTAACTTGTGATGTAAGATAGGAAGGATAGAGACCGAGCCGGACACGTTTATGAGCCGGCCTCGGGATTCTATATATCGGACCGGGTGTCACCTCTTATATAAAGGGATGACCCGGCGATGGTTCAAGACAGAGAACAACAACTCGAGTCACAGGCAAAGCGTATTCGCTCCCTGGTCATCGAAACCCTAGCAATATTACACCAAACTAGACGTAGGCTTTTACCTTCATCGAAGGGGCCGAACTAGTACAAAATCTCTGTGTCCTTGCCCGCTTTAACCCCTTTAAGCTAACCCGTAGCGATGGCCTCACGACTAAGTCCTTTTGCTAGGACATCTACCGTGACAAAACCACGACACATATGATACGCACAAATGATGGAGTGTGCAAATTATTTTTCGGCATCCAAGTTTCGCCGAAAAACAGGGGGGCATGTGTTGACACCATATTTTGGCACGGTCCATAACTTAATTAATATGGCCTCAAATGGAAATGTGATCTACATAAAAGAGTTTCGTATTGTCCATATGAACATCTTTGAAATTTGGGCCATCGCCATCCAAGCTCATCTCGAAGGCTGAAGTTGTGTTCGAAATACTGAAATTTTGTATTCAGAACACTATTCGGCTGATTACGAACCTAAGACGACTTCATATGGGAAAACCTTCTACATGAATTGCCTTTGTCTCGTTGAAATGGTCGATTTTAATATAAAAACCATCTCAATCCGAGTTCGTATGCAAAAGTTAGAGTCATCCGAATGTAGCCGTGTCACGAGCCAAAAGTGGCGCGCCCCATCAGCCACGTGTCTAGTGGGTAGCGCGAATAACAACCTTTTTTGCGTGAGCGATTTGTCCCTGAAGATGGCCTCAAATCGAAGTCGCCAAAATCGAAGTCCCCTATCTTTGAATGTTTCGATGAATCACTTAATGTTTATCTTGATGAATGTCTAGATATAATTTCTACTTTGAATTATTTTAGCATTGCTCATATATCTAGACATGACAATTGGAGAGCAAATGAGTTGGCACACCAAGCATCCGGCTGTCATGTGGATCATGGCATGTTTCATATTTCTCAAAGGCCGATGTCTAGTCTTGCCAAAATAGGGGACGCCGAACCGGAGCCCATCGTTTCGGCCACTAATGAAATATTTAATGCAGGAGAAAATCAAGACCGGAGGAAACCTATTATAGATTATTTGTGTGATCCTAGTAAAAGGGTGGACATGATTGTTCGGCATATGGCTTTCAAATACACGATGAGAGACGATGGTCTCTATCGCCGGAGGGTTGATGATGTTCTTTTAAAGTGCTTGGATGAGGACCAAGGGAGAGTTGCTATGAGAGATGTCCATGAAGGTATTTGTGGCACTCATCAGTCGGCTCCCAAGATGAATGGCTATTATGACGTGCTGGGTTTTGTTGTCCGATGATGGTTAATGATTGCTTCTGGTATTATAAAGGATGTGAAGTTTGTCAAAAGTTTGGTGATATTCAGTTGGCTCATGCTGCTATGTTACATCCTATTATCAAGCATGACCTTTTAGAGGTTGGGGATTAGACTTTATTGGAGAGATTCATCCTTGTTCTTCAAAGGGGCATCGGTTCGTGTTGGTGGCAACTGATTATTTCACTAAATGGTCTGAAGCAATACCACTTAAAAATATGACGCATATAGATGTAATTCAGTTCATAACTGAGCGCAGTATTCATAGATTCGGCATTCCTCAAACGTTAATTATGGAACAAGGTTCATCCTTTATGTCACATCAAGTTAGAGAATTTGCCTAATCATATAGGATAAAGTTTCTCAATTACTCTCCATATTATGCACAAGCCAATGGACAAGCTGAGTCTAGCAATAAAATATTACTCAAGCTCATCAAGAAGAAGATTGAGGATAATCCAAGGAGATGGCATAAGCTATTGTCCGAAGCTTTGTGGGCACACAGAATCTTGAGGCATGGTGCTACAAAGGTAACTCCATATGAGGTCGTATATGGTCAAGAGGCCGTTTTACCAGTGGAAGTGAATTTGAATGCTTTGAGAATAGCCAAACAAAATGATTTATCTGCGGTGGACTTTTATAACTTGATGATGGACAATATTGACGAAGTCACTAATAAACGTTTGACCCCTTTGAAGGCCATAGAGAGAGAGAGAGAGAGAGATAAGTTGAGGGTGGCAAGAGGTTACAATAAGAAGGTCAAATTGAAGAATTTCCAAGTTGGTGATCTCGTTAGGAAGGTGATCCTACCAATTGGTTCAAAAGATAGAAAACTCGGGAACTGGTCTTCAAGTTGGGAAGGTCCCTTTAAGATTACAAGAATAGTTCCCGGAAACTAATATTTGGTGAAATCCGTACAAGGCACATTGTTACCTTGAGCTCTCAATGGCAAATATTTAAAGAAGTACCACCCAAATGTGTGGCAAGAAGCTTAGACAGCCAACAACCGATATATAACTATCGCGCTAAAAAAAGACATGGCTGATATATTACTATCACCCTGAGCACATGTAAATGGCCGATGGAGTGTTGACATCGTCCTTAGAAAAAGCATCGTGCAAATTATTTTTCGACACACAAGTTTGCTGAAAAACAGGGGGGGGGCATGTGTTGACACCAGATTTTGGCACGGTCAAGAACTTAATTAAGATGGCCTCAAATGGGAAAGTGCACAAAGTGAGAAATTTTCGTATCATCAAAAGGATAAACTTTGATATTTGTGCCATAGCCATCCGGTATCATCTCTAAGGCCGAAGTTGTGTTTGAATTACAGAGATTTACTATCCAGAACACTATTCAGCTGATTACGCCCCAAGATGGCCTCATATAAGAAAAGTTTCTACAGGAATTGTCTTCGTCTCGTCGAATGGTTGATTTTGATATAAAAATTCTCTCAGTCCGAGATCGTATGCAAAAGTTAGAGCCATTCAAATGCAGCCCTGCCAGGAGGCTACATATGGCGCGCCCCACCAGACATATGTCTCATGGGTAGCGCGAGTGACAGTCCATTTTACGCGAGACATTTGGCCCAAAAGATGGCCTTGAATCGAAAAACATTCAAGATGAAAGTTGTTCGTCTCATCGAAACGAGTAAATATGCTTTTGGGCACATTTTCATCCGGGATAGTTTACTGCCACAAAAATATCCGCAAGGTGCAGCCAGTTTAAACCAAACAGTTTTGGAAAGTTCGGACAAAACCAATCCGAATTTGACTAGGGTTTTGGGCGTGAATCCAAGCCTTTTCCTTGCACGGGAAGTCCAACCGCTGATACGTCCAAAACGTATCTATAATTTCTGCTTGCTCCATGCCACTTTTGGGTGATATTGCTATGATATTTATACACTTCCATACACTTTTGATCATATTTGGACTAACCTACTAATCCAGTGCACCCCAGTGCCAGTTTCTGTTTTCGGCTGTTTTTGTATTTCAGGTTTTCACATTACGAGAACTGTCAGGAAAAATCCAGAAAAATTATATAAAAAATCAGCGTTCTAGAACCTACCTTGCGCCCGAAGTACAGCCGGG
>LR738709.1:360530632-360603199 GCA_902687465.1 Secale cereale
GAGCACCAGGAGAACTCTTCCCGGCACCCTGCCGGAGGGGAGGATCACCACCGGGAGCTTCTCCACCACCATGGATGCCTCCCGGATGACTCGTGAGTAGTCTCCCTTGGACCATGAGTCCATGACCAGTAGCTATGTGATGTTCTCCTCCCGTTCTTGTGCTTCACTAATTAGTCCTCGTGAGCTGCCCTACATGATCGAGGCACATATGTAATCCTTATGCTGTTGCTATGTTGAGTTTGCTGGGATCCGATGGATTATGGGATTATGTTCAGATTGATCTTGAGTAATATATTTGATCTACCTCTTTTATATTTATGTTCATAAGTAATTCTTGCATGTTCTCCGTTGTTATTTATTGCTTTGGCCAAGTAATACGTAGTGACTCCAAGAGGGAACGTTATGCTCGATTGTGGGTTCATGTCCCTCGATGACTAGCTTGAGTGACAGAAACATGAGTCTAGGGGATGTGCTGTTGCCACAAGGGGGAAACAACGGTGCTTGTGCCCGCGGGTGCAAGGATTGTTTACTTTACGCAAAGTTCTTTTAATGCAGTTGTCTGTTGCATTGAGTTTACACTATGGGTGGGACTCGCAACTTAATACCAGCGAGATGTTCTGGATAGATATCTCAAGGTGGATGATTAGTAGTAGATATTGATGGATTTCGGTCTACTTATTTTGGCGTACCGCCCATGCTTTGAACCTCAACCTTTCTGCAATGTAATCAGCATTGGTTTGCGTTCGTGGTCCTGTCAATTGCCCAGCTGTAATTTGTTTACCTCACATAGCTGTTTTATCGTCTTTTGGGAGAGAGACATCACTAGTGAACATCATGAGACTCCGGTCCATATTACCATCATTGATCACATCCGCTATTTACTTTTCGCTATCATTTACTATTGCAAAACACTATCTATCACTACTATCATTTGCTTTTAACCCTTTGTGAATTACAAGGCCGGAGGGATTGACAACCTCTCTGTACTCGTTGGGAGCAAAGTTATTTGTATCTGTGTGCAGGTCCATGTTGATTGCTAATACGCGCCGTTAGCAGTTGACACCTACTTGTTGAACCTAGGAGTCTCTAGGGATTCGATCCTTGGCATCTTTGCTAAGGGAAAACACTTCTACATACTGCATCTTACACCTTCCACTTGGGGTAACCAACGAGGGGTTCGAGGCCCTTCACCCATGCTTTGAACCTCAACCTTTCTTGCAATGTAGTCAGCATTGGTTTGCGTTCGTGGTCCTGTCAATTGCCCTGCTGTAATTCGTTTACCGCACATAGCTGTTTTATCGTCTTTTGGGAGAGAGACATCACTAGTGAACATCATGAGACTCCGGTCCATATTACCATCATTGATCACATCCGCTATTTACTTTTCGCTTTTACTTACTATTGCAAACATTATCTATCACTACTATCATTTGCGTTTAATCCTTTGTGAACTACAAGGCCGGAGGGATTGACAACCTCTCTGTACTCGTTGGGAGCAAAGTTATTTGTATCTGTGTGCAGGTCCACGTTGATTGCTAATATCTGGCGCCGTTAGCAGTTGACACCTACTTGTTGAACCTAGGAGTCTCTGGGGATTCGATCCTTGGCATCTTTGCTAAGGGAAAAACTTCCACAACACTTCATCTCACACCTTCCACTTGGGGTAACCAACGAGGGGTTAGAGGCCCATCAGCCGCCTATTATATACCTAAGGGGTGACGGTCGATTGAACAACAACACACAATTGAGCAAACACATCTACTACTTTTTTGTGTTCATTTATTCCCTACCCTTGTATCTTCTTCTTCCTCGTTCTTCGTCTATTCTTGTTCTTGCAGGGCGGCGAACCACGAGGCCCTAGGGCGATCAGGTCGACCTAGGGCAGCCCATAGCCGCCGCGCGCCCTGACGGGGTCCCTCCCTGGCATGTGGGGTTTCGGGTCCTCAAAAGCACCCACCGGATTGCTTACGTACTACGCTTCCGACTGGGCCTCCTTCGTCGTGAGCTGCGATGCATCACCCCTGGCATCGAGGGAACACGGTGACATGTTCATGTGTGAACAGGTCCCACCACGTCTCATTTTCCTTGAGTTCGATCTGGGGTGGTCTCAACCTGAACGAACCTTATTCCCTTGACCTTGACAACTCTCTTTTCTCACCCGCTCCACCTTTTCTGCGCCACAATTGAGTTGCTCGCCCATGAGGTGCGTGGGTGGTGGAGGCCTGGCAGGAGGGGTAGCTGATGACCCACAAGTGTAGGGGATCTATCGTAGTACTTTTGATAAGTAAGAGTGTCGAACCCAACGAGGAGTAGAAGGAAATGATAGGCAGTTTTCAGTAAGGTATTCTCCGCATGCACTGAAATTATCGGTAACAGATAGTTTTGTGATAAGGTAGTTTGTAACGAGCAACGAGTAATAAAAGTAAATAAGGTGCAGAAATATGGCCTAATCCTTTTTGTAGCAAAGGACAAGCCTGGACAAACTCTTATATAAAGGAAAGCGCTCCCGAGGACACATGGGAATTATCGTCAAGCTAGTTTTCATCACGCTCATATGATTCACGTTCGTTACTTTCATAATTTGGTATGTGGGTGGACCGGTGCTTGGGTGCTTCCCTTACTTGGACAAGCATCCCACTTATGATTAACCTCTATTGCAAGCATCCACAACTACAAAAGAAGTATTAAGGTAAACCTAACCATAGCATGAAACATATGGATCCAAATTAGCCCCTTACAAAGCAACACATAAACTAGGGTTTAAGCTTATGTCACTCTAGCAACCCATCATCTACTTATTACTTCCCAATGCCTTCCTCTAGGCCCAAACAATGGTGAAGTGTCATGTAGTCGACGTTCACATAACACCACTAGAGAAAAGACAACATACATCTCATGAAAATATCGAACAAATACCAAATTCACATGACTACTTATAGCAAGACTTCTCCCATGTCCTCAGGAACAAACGTAACTACTCACAAATCATATTCATGTTCATAATCAGAGGGATATTAATATGCATAAAGGATTTGAACATATGATCTTCCACCGGATAAACAAACTAGCATCAACTACAAGGAATAATCAACACTGCTAGCAACCCACAGGTACCAATCTGAGGTTTTGATACAAAGATTGGATACATGAGATGAACTATGGTTTGAGAGGAGATGGTGCTGGTGAAGATGTTGATGGAGATGGACCCCCTCCCGATGAGAGGATCGATGGTGATGACGATGGTGACGATTTCCCCCTCCCGGAGGGAAGTGTCCCCGCAAAACAGCTCCGCCGGAGCCCTAGATTGGTTCCGCCAAGGTTCTGCCTCGAGACGGCGGCTCTTCGTCTCAAAAACCTCCTTATGATTTTTTCTAGGGTAGAAGACACCTTATACCAGAAGATGGGCATCGGGGGGCTGCTAGGTGGCCCACAAGACAGGGGGCGCGCCCCCACCCTCGTGGACGGTAGGTGGCCCCCCTCTGGTGCTTTCTTCGCCCGATATTTTTTATATATTCCAAAACTGAGTTTCGTGGAGTTTGAGGGCTTTTTGAGTTGTGCAGAATAGGTCTCCAATATTTGCTTCTTTTCCAGCCCAGAATTCCAGCTGCCGGCATTCTCTCTCTTCATGTAAACCATGTAAAATAAGAGAGAAAAGGCATAAGTATTGTGACATAATGTGTAATAACATCCCATAATGCAATAAACATCAATATAAAAGCATGATGCAAAATGGACGTATCAACTCCCCCAAGCTTAGACATCATTTGTCCTCAGGAGGAAGCCGATATCGGAAAATATGCCCACATGTTTAGAGATAGAGGTGTCGAAAAAATAAAATACGGACATGAGGCATCATGATCATTCTTATAACAACAACATATTTTTTTCATATGATTTCTTATGCTAAAGTAACAATCTATTCACAATGTCAAGTATGAATCAGAAACTTCATTGAAAACTAACAAATTATGATCTCGGTCATTGAAGCAATTGCAATTTATCATAACATCAGAAAGAGTCAATATAAGAGCTTTTCAGCAAGTCCACATACTCAACTATCATTTAGTCTTTCACAATTGCTAACACTCACACAATACTTATGAGTATGGAGTTTTAATTGGACATAGAGAAAGATAGGGGTTTATAGTGTGGCCTCCCAACTTTTTACCTCAAGGGTAATGTCAATAATAATAGTTCATGATAGCTTACATCCAATTGGGTATATATGTCAGGATCTTTCCAACACAATGTGCTTGCCAAAGAATAAAAGGTAAAAAGGAAAGGTGAAGATCACCATGACTCTTGTATAAGGTATAAGGCAAGAACAATAGATAGGCCCTTCGTAGAGGGAAGCAGAGGTTGTCATGTGCTTTTATGGTCAGATGTACAAAATCTTAGCGTAAAAGAACGTCACTTTATATTGCCACTTGTGATATGGACCTTTATTATGCAGTCCGTCGCTTTTATTGGTTCCATATCACAAGATCATATAAAGCTTATTTTCTCCACACTAATAGATCATACATATTTAGAGAATTACAACAATGACAACTTACTTGAAGGATCTTACTCAATCCATAGGTAGATATGGTGGACTCTCATGGCAAAACTGGGTTTAAGGATGTTTGGACGCACAAGTAGTATCTCTACTTGGTGCAAGGAGTTTGGCTAGCATGATGGGGAAAGGCAAGCTCAACATGTTGGATGATCCATGACAATATACTTTATTTCAAATATAAGAAAACATAACCCATTACGTTGTCTTCCTTGTCCAACATCAATTCTTTAGCATGTCATATTTTAATGAGTGCTCACAATCATAAAAGATATCCAAGATAGTATATTTACATGTGAAAACCTCTCTTTCTTTATTACTTCCTATTAATTGCAACCATGACGAAAACTATGTTTGTCAACTTTCAACAACTTTTATTCATCATACTCTTTATATGTGAAGTCATTACTTCCCATAAGATCAATATGATCTCTTTGATTCTTTTTTATTCTTTCTTTTATTCCCTCATGATCATGGTGAGATAATCAAGCCCTTGACTCAAAACTAATCTTTATTATATATAGCTCACGGAGTCGATTACATAGATAAGGATCGTAAAGCAAAGCTCACAACTAGATCATACTAAACTTTATTCTACTAGATCAGGATATTACCAAAAAGATCGAACTAAGAAAAACGGTAAAGATAGAGGTGTGATGGTGATACGATACTGGGGAAACTCCGCCAAGCTTGGCAGTTGCCAAGGGGAGTGCCCATACCCATCCGATTATGTCTCTTTCTCCGAAAGTGGTGATGATGGAGTGTCGTACATCGAGCATAGGAGATCATCCAATTTGTGGATAATACCCTTGAGTGCGGTGATATGCTCCTTCAACAAAATATTTTCATGTGTGAGATACTTGTTTTGTATGCGAACTAATTCAATCATCTTGAAAGCTTCAATCTCAGTTGGGGTAAGAAGATGTTGGTGAAGTTGGAAAATGGCTTCTTCTTCCACTTCCGGATCTTGATCCTATCATCCTTGTTGATCTCCCTGGGTTCTTCTCTCTTCAACTCTATCTTCATCAGCCAAGCATCGTTGCCCTCATTGTTGGAGGAGGGGGACGACATGATGCCTGGCCTTGGCGACTCTAGCAGAAAACAGCTCGAAACAAAAAGTAGAGGATTTTGGCGTGATACGGTGGTCAAAACCTTCGGGATATTTTATAATGAATTTTTACCGACCAAAAGAAGTACCGTGCAAGAAAATGGAGTCCGGAGGGCACACGAGGTGCCCACGAGGTAGGGGGGGGGGGCGCCCAGGGGGTAGGGCGCGCACTCCACCCTCATGGACGCCTCGTGTCCCGTTCAGACTACTTCTTGTTTTCCTATTTTCTTAAATATTCCAAAACAAAGAATAATTGCCATTATAACTGTTTTGGAGTCGGTTTAGTTACCGAACCACATACCTCTTCCTTTTCGGAGTATGAATCATTCTGGAAAGTGTCCCTTATGTATTCCTCCGGGGTTACGGTTTCAATGGCATTGGTTTCAAAATTTATAGGATTACGTGAGATATAATGTTTGATTCTTTGGCCGTTCACCACCTTTGGATTTGTGCCTTCGAAGATGTTGATTTTTATGGCACCGAAACGATAGACCTCCTTGATAACATAAGGGCCTTCCCATTTAGAGAGAAGTTTTCCTGCAAAAAATCATAGACGAGAGTTGTATAGCAAAACATAATCACCTGCGTTAAACTCACCTTTTGTATCCTTTTGTCATGCCATCTTTTAACTTTTTCTTTAAACAATTTGGCATTTTCATAGGCCTGGGTTCTCCATTCATCAAGTGAGCTAATGTCAAATAACCTCTTCTCACCGGCAAGTTTGAAATCATAATTGAGCTCTTTAATGGCCCAATATGCCTTATGTTCTAGTTCAAGAGGTAAGTGACATGCTTTTCCATAAACCATTTTATACGGAGACATACCCATAGGATTTTTATATGCAATTCTATAGGCCCATAATGCATCATCAAGTTTCTTGGACCAATTCTTTCTAGATCTATTAAAAGTATTTTGCAAAATTAATTTCAGCTCTTTGTTACTTAGTTCTACTTGACCACTAGACTATGGGTGGTAAGGGGATGCAACTCTATGATTAACATCATACTTAGCAAGCATTTTGTGAAAAGCACCATGAATAAAATGTGAACCACCATCAATCATTAAGTATCTAGGGACTCCAAACCTCGAAAAAAATAACTTCTCTAAGCATCTTAATAGAGGTGTTATGATCAACACTACTAGTTAGAATAGCTTCTACCCACTTAGTAACGTAATCAACAACAACTAAAATATGTGTATACCCATTAGAGGAAGGAAACAGTCCCATATAATCAAGGCCCCAAACATCAAATTGTTCAACAACAAGTGAATAGTTCATAGGCATTTCTTGACGTCTACTAATATTCCCAATTCTTTGACATTCATCACAAGACAAGACAAACTTACAGGCATCCTTGCAGAGAGTAGGCCAATAAAAACCAGATTGCAGTACCTTATTTGCAGTTCTATCTCCAGCATGGTGTCCTCCATAAGCCTCGGAGTGACACTTGCGTAGGATATGTTCCTGGTCATGCTCAGGTAAACAACATCGAATAATACCATCTACTCCTTCTTTATAAAGGTGTGGGTCATCCCACAAGTAACGTCTTAAATCATAGAAAAAAACTTTTTCTTTTGCTCGTATGTGAAGCTAGGTGCTTATAATGCCCAGTATGAGATTATACCTCCTACGTGTCGAGGCACGACTTAAAGCATAAGCTCATACTAGAATGATCTCAAGTATGGTATCTTTGCACGACTCATGTAAAAGAGGGATGAAATTGCAAAAGAGTAGTTGGCTTACACTCGCCACGTCACACAATACATTACATAAACAATCATCATCCAAATAACATCAGAGTCCAACTACGGACGAAGATCCAAATGAAAAGATACCATAAATAACACAAGGTCCCGATCATAACATCCTAGTAAGAGCCCTACTAATCCTCTGGATAAGACACGTAGTATCACCCACGTTCTTCGTCGAACTCCCAGTACAACTCTGAACCACCAGCTGTGTAGTTCACCATGGTACCTGCATCTCGTGTTGTGTAGAATCTGTGAGCCACGGAGGACTCAACAATCCCGTTCCCGGGTAGCGAAACTAGCTAAGCCTTGGGTGTGGAGCAATGCTGAAGAACAAGGTTGCAGCTGCACTAGCACTAGCTTACGTGTTTAGATCGAGAATAGAAGTGCCAACGAGCGTCAAAGTGATCACGAAGTGATCCTATCTAAGCACGTCAAACATAACCCCACCGTGTTCACTTCCCGAACCCCTTCGGAAAGCGACCGTCATGGTTACTCACGCTGGTAGTGTATTAAGATCATAGTGTCAAGTTTTCTACAACCGGATATTAACAAATTCCCATCTGCCAGATAACCGCGGGCACGGCTTTCGAAAGATCAAATCCCTGCAGGGGTGTCCCAACTTAGCCCATCACAAGCTCACGATCTGCGGAGTCGCAACTGCAAGGTGGGAAGACCCGAGTATTCTCAGAATCCCGTGCTCAAGATATTCCGACTAAGGTAAAACTAATCCAGCAAGGCCTCCTGGCGTGCCGACACCTTGATAGTAGCCGCGCATATCTCGTCTCAGGCCACGACCGGATGGGACATCCTACGGGTTTTTACCAGCCCTTGAGTTTCCTCGAGGTGGCCCCGGAGCCTGCCCAGTTTGGACCAACACTCATGTGGAGCACTGGCCCGGGTTGTTAATTAAGAAGAGGGTTTATAACTCCCTATGCAAGTTTTACTTATTAGGCAAATGAAAAACCAAAGTTCGGACTTGCTGGAAAAGCTTTAGCGCTAAGCGGGTTATCGAGGGGGGCCCATAAACCCCAACCGTGTTAGGGACGCAAAAACAAGGAACATAACACAGGTTTAAAAAGTTCCTAGGGAGGCATGAGTGGAACAAAACACCAAGCAAAGGCTTAGCCTTCAACCCATTGCCAAGTATATAGATGATTTAGTTTTTAACATATTATACAGTGTGTTATCCCAACAATACTTCAACATGAAGCAAAGAATCTTCGAATCTTCTCCTGCAACTAATAATGCTATAAGAGGGGCTGAGCAAAGCTTATGTAGCCAATCAAAGGTTTGCTAGGTTGGGTGGTTAGAGATATTCATGGTTACAATAGGAGGCTGACAAACAAACATGGGCATCGAGGCAATAAGCTAAAGAGCGAGACATCTAGCAATAGGCAAAGATAGTAATGATATATGGGTCAGGTCATCTTGCCTGTTGAATCCTCAGAGGGAACGTAATCTTGCTCCTCACACTCAACCTCGGTAGAAACCTCGTTCTCAATATCTTCACCAGGCTCTAACCAAACACAACAATGCACAACGGAACAAAATCAATCAATGTGCAGTGCTCAATCACATGATGCATGAACATGAAGCATGTGAACATAAAAACATGATGCATGGCCTAGGGTCACAAGAATGTAATACATCACCAACAACCAAGATCAACCACACATTATGAAACAAGCAAAAGAACAAGTGGGCAAGTTTATGTAGTTGATCAAACAAGCAACAAACATGTTTTAAAAGAGGTTGGTTAACATGGCAAGGGTGCACTAAACATAACAACGACATGCTAGCAAGTTTAAATGGGCTGGAATTAAATACAACAATTTCCAGAAAAGCCCATATTCATTTATTTGCATTTGGGAAAGATTTGAAATACTACTGTGATGGAGTTGTCAAACATGCTAAACAACAGCACCAAAATAATCTACACATTTTTCTACCCCAAATGCATATTAAGTTTGTTAAATTTTGAGTTGTAGAGAATTAGTTATGATTTTTGCAAGTTTGAGCATATTTAAATCAAATTTAAATTCAACAACATTTTAAATATTTCAAACATGGCAGCAAGTGACATTTTCATAATCTACACAAAATTCTAAGCACTTTTCCTGTAGGGCTCATATTCATATGATGCATAAAAATGCAGATATTAAAATAAAACAGAAAAACAGAAAAGAAAAAGAAAAACAGAAAAGAAAATAAAACAAAACAAACGCCAGGTCTAAACTGACCCAGGCTCAGCGTGCCACAGTCACTGACAAGGGGGGGCCAGAGGGAGCCGAGGGTGCATGCGGTTGCGCGCGCGGGCTGGCACTGCTGCTGTGAGGCTCGCAGGTGGGTCCTGCTGTCAGCCTCACACAAAAATGAAAAAGGGGCGGATTAACCACAGCGCCCGCGAGGGATCGAACCCGCGTCTCTCTGACGAAACTGACGGAGACACACCACTACGCCACTGCATCGATCTCGACAGAGAACATGCAGCTTATCTGAAAAACAAGCCACAGGAGCAGAACAGGGGGAAAAACACGGCCCTCGTCGGAGCAAGCTCGTCGGAGCCGCTCCGACGACCATTAGGCACGGCGGAGGGGTGCGAGAGGGAGCTGGAGGAATCCCGCATCCAACTAAACAACTAGCAGCGCCTGAGGGGCACTGCATCACCGGTGGCGAGCTATTACAGCACGACGACGACGAGACGATGGCGAGGTGATACAAGGCACTAGGCGGCACAGCGACTGCACGGATAGGTTCTACGCACCTAGTCGAAGCTAACGGGCACCACTGAGAGGGCTAGAAAGGTCGGAGCACTCGCCGGCGACGAGGTCCAACGGCGGCACGGTCGGGCACTCATGGAACTATGGCCTAGAGCAAACGCAGGAAGGGGAAAAAGGCTTGGGGAGAGAAAGGAGCTCACCACGAGCACGGTGGTGCGCTCGGCTGGCCCTGGCATGGACGGAGTCGACGACGGCGTGTCTCGAACTGCTCCGGCCACCGTAGAGGAAGAAGAGGAAGAAGCGCTTGATGGAGAGGCGCTCGGGTCCGCGTAGCTGTCGTAGTGGAAGAAGAGGACGTCGGGGAAGAAGCTGGACAACGTTGGCGAGGCCGAGGAAGACATGGAGCTCGCCGGCCACGAGAGGGAGCTCTCAGATGCGCTCGGGCGTCGATGGTGGCGGCGGATATGGGGGATCCCAGCTCTCCAGATGGCGAGAGGGGAAGGAGAAGACCTAGGGGAAAGTGATGGACAAGATTTGGGTTTAAAACACGGGCTCAGCGCACGGCCTCGACGTCCGTGAGCTGACGACGCGACGGTGAGCGCGGCGCGCTCGGCTTTTCTGACGGAGGAAGACGGAGGCGAGGGAGATGAGTCGCTGACTGGTGGGGCCGCACACTCGGAGTGGCTACGGCGCGACTGCTGCGCCTGTAATTGGGCCTGCGGTGCTGGGCTGCTGCGCTGCGGGTGGAGTTGGGCCTCAGGGGAGAGAGAGAAAGGGAGAGGCCCAGGTTGTTGTTGGCTGCTGCTGTTTCTTCTTTTCTTTTTATTTCTTCAGAAAGAAAAAGAAAAGAATGCACATAAATAAAGAAGAAGAACTAGGGGAAAAGGAAAATACCCCTGAGCTTAGAGAATTATGCTCTATTTAAATAAAATGACTTGGACATTTTAAGAGACAGAAAAATAAAAGGAGTTTGAATATAGGCCAAACTCTTGATATTTTAAAACCCAACCAAATCACATTCAAATGAGATGATTTTTGGTGAAGAGGTTGCTCACATGGGGCAAGTTTAAATGGAGGAGGAAGAATCACTATGGCACTTGCTAGTTGGCCTACCAAATAGATCAAAGAAAAGGCCTGAAAGAAAGAAGGAGAAGAGTAAGAAGAAAGAAGAAGAAGAAGAAGAGGGGGAGGGGTAGGGTTTTAGCTAAGATAGCTTGAACCCACACACAACATAAATCACAAGGTTTCAACAATGCACAAAAGAAATTAAACTATGATGCCATGATGATATGATGACATGATGATGAGCATTGCAAGGATGCAAAAATAATAAAAAGGCATGCAATGCAAATAAAATAAAAGAGAAGGACCCCCAAGGATAATGACAAGGATCAAAGAGGAAGCTTTATTGCCATTAAAGGAAAGTGTTACATTTGGGGCATTACAAACTCTCCTACACTACAAAAAGATCTCGTCCCGAGATCTAGGACTGGAAGAAGGAAGGATACTCGGAACGAAGGTGATCTTCTCATTCCCACGTAGCTTCTCGGTCGGTATGGTGTGACCACTTAACTTTCAAGAAGTTGATTGACTTGTTGCGGGTTTTGCGCTCAGTTTATTCAAGAATAGCAACAGGGTGCTCACGATAAGATAAGTCTTGTTGAAGATCAATCTCCTCGAACGGAATGGTGCGTTCAAATGTCCTGAAGCACTTGCGGAGTTGAGACACGTGAAACACATAGTGAACATTTGCAAAGTTGGAGGGGAGCTCAAGTTGATAGGCTAGGTCGCCTCTTTTGCCAAGAATCTTGAAAGGGCCCACATATCTAGGAGCAAGCTTTCCTTTGATACCGAATCTTTGGGTTCCTTTCATAGGAGAAACACGAAGATAAACATGATCCCCAATGTCGAAGGCCAAATCACGATTCTTGCCATCATAGTAACTCTTTTGACGCGACTGAGCGGCTTTGAGATTCTCACGTATGACTTTGCACATCTCTTCAGCTTCTGAGATCAAATCATTACCAAGAAGTTGACGTTCACCAGTCTCGGACCAGTTGAGAGGGGTACGCCACTTTCTGCCATAGAGGATTTCAAAGGAGTTTTTTCGGCACTTGCTTGGAAACTGTTGTTGTATGAGAATTCGGCAAACGGAAGACAATCTTCCCACTTCATGCCAAAAGAGATGACACAAGCTCTGAGCATGTCTTCGAGGATCTGGTTCACTCTTTCGACTTGACCACTAGTCTGAGGGTGAAACGCAGTGCTGAAACGGATCTTAGTGCCCATGGCTGACTGAAAGGAGTCCCATAACTTGGATGTGAACAAACTTCCACGGTCTAAGGAGATGACTTGAGGAGTGCCATGCAACGACACAATTCTGGAAGTGTACAACTCTGCCAATTGAGCTGCATTGATGGATTCTTTGATGGGAAGGAAGTGAGCTACTTTGGTTAGCTCGTCAATGACTACAAAGATAGCATCATTCCCTTTCTTGGACTTAGGAAGCCTAGTGACGAAATCCATTTCAATGTGGTCGAATTTCCACTCGGGAATAGGAAGAGGTTGGAGGAGACCGGCTGGACGTTGATGCTCTGCCTTCACTCTTCTGCAGACATCACATTCATTCATGAATTGGGCGATCTCCCTTTTCATGCGAGTCCACTAGTACGATTGCTTGAGGTCTTGGTACATCTTGGAACTTCCAGGATGAATCGAGAGGAGGGAGTCATGTGCTTCGTTCATTATGAGCTTCCTGAGATCACCCTTGGGAACCACAATTCTGTCCTCAAAGAACAAGGTGTCTTTCTCATCAACGCGATAGCACTTATATTTGGGAGTGCCCTTAGCAATACCATGTTTCACTTTCTGCACCATAGCATCACTTAGTTGGGCCTCACGGATCTGATCTTCCAAGGTAGGAGCAACTTGAAGATTTGCAAGAAAGCCTTGCGGAACAACTTGGAGGTTGAGCTTCCTGAATGATTCACAAAGCTTAGGCTGAAACGGCTTGAGAAGGAGACTGTTGCAATATGCCTTTCTGCTCAAGGCATCTGCAATGACATTGGCCTTGCCAGGTGTATATTCAATACTTGGATCATACTCTTGGATCATCTCAATCCAACGAGTCTAGCGAAGGTTTAGGTTAGGCTATGTGAAGATGTACTTCAGGCTCTTGTGATCGGTGAAGATGTCCACTTTTCTGCCCAACAGAAGGTGTCTCCACGTGATCAAAGCATGTACCACTGCTGCTAGCTCAAGATCATGTGTGGGGTAATTCTTCTCATTTGGTTTCAACTGACGAGAAGTGTATGCCACAATCTTCTTGTCTTGCATGAGAACACCACCAAGTCCTTGTAAAGAAGCATCACAGAAGACTTCATAGGGCTTGGACTCATCCGGAGGAGTAAGAACCGGAGCAGAAATGAGTTTTTCTTTGAGTGTTTTGAATGCCACATCACAATCAGGAGTCTAGTTGTACTTGACATTCTTCTGCAACAAGTTTGAGAGAGGTTTGGCAATCTTGGAGAAGTTCTCAACGAACCTTCTGCAATAGCTAGCAAGACCATGAAGCTTCGGAGTTGCTTGACGTTCTGCGGGGGTTCCCAGTTGACAATAGCTTCAACTTTTTCAGGGTTGACAGAATTACCCTCAGCAAAGATGATATGGCAAAGATATAAGACTTTATCCAGCCAGAATTCACACTTGGAGAACTTCGCATAGAACTTGTGTTCACGGAGTCTGTCGAGAACCAAACGGAGGTGCTTGGCATGGTCCTCTTCATTCTTGGATAATACCAAGATGTCATCCAGATAGACGAGAACAAATTCATTGGTGTAGGGGTTGAATATGAAGTGCATCATCCTTGAGAAGGTGGGTGGAGCATTTGCGAGGCCAAAAGACATAACCGTGTATTCATAAGAGCCAAAACTCGTTCTGAATGCGGTCTTGGGAATATCTTCTTCACGGATACGGATCTGGTGATAACCCATCCGAAGATCGACCTTTGAGAACACCTTTGCTCCTTTGAGCTGCTCGAACAATTCAATGATATTGGGGAGCGGATACTTGTTCTTTATTGTCTTCTTGTTTAATGGCCGGTAATCAACGCAAAGGCACTCCGTGCCATCCTTCTTCTTGACAAATAGAATACCACAGCCCCAAGGAGAAGTGCTAGGCCTGATTAGACCCATACACTCTTGCTCATCGAGTTGTTTCTTCAGCTCCTTCAACTCATCAGGGGATAGCTTGTACGGACGCCGACATGCTGGCTCGGTACTGGGCTCGAGTTCATTGATGAATTCAACTTGACGATGCAGAGGCATGCCTGGAAGCTCTTCAGGAAAAACATCTTCATACTCATTGACCACCGGAATATGAGAGATGGCATTAATCTCGCCCTTGTCATTGAAAGATAATAGTCTGATTGTGTTATCTCGAGAGGCGAAGATAATCACGTCTTCGTCGGGATGAGTAAGCTTGACTTCCTTATTTGCACAATCAATGTTTGCATCATGCTTGGAAAGCCAATCCATCCCAAGAATAAGATCAATGTCGGAGTTACCAAGAATAACCGGAAAACCAGAAAACTGTAATCTCCCATATGAATAGATATATCCGGAGCATACAAGCTAGAAGACATTAACTTCCCCGGAGAAGTAACTTGCAATATTTGAGGTAATGGCACTGTGCCCACATTGTGCTTGAATGCAAATGGATATGACATGAAAGAACATGATGCACCCGAATCAAACAAAACTTTAGCAGGTTTAAGATTGACTGGAAGGTTACCAAGTATCACATGTGAAGAATTCTCTGCTTGAGCTGCATTCATCAGATTCACTCTTGCTTGCTTGGGATTGTGCTTGACAATAGCAGTGCTGATAGGTGGAGGAGGCGGAAGGCGCCTTGGGTTGGGACACTTGTTAGCATAATGACCCTTCTGAGTGCACTTGTTGCAAACCACTTCTGAGAGAGGACGGTGATAAGGAGCACTTGACTTCGAAGCTTGAAAGTGATTCTTGGACTGATTGCTTGGGTTGGGTGGGTGGGAGAAGCCACGGCCACCAGAATGCCTGTTGTTGTTGTTGTTGGGAGGGCGGAGCACTGGAGGAGGTGGCCAAAACTTCTGCTGCTTTGCGACCACTTGGGAAGAAGAGGAGGAGTTAACAACATCTCTGATCCTCTTTTTGGAAGCTTCGACCTTGAGCTGGGCTACCTCTTGCTTAAGTGCCATGTTATAGAATTGATCAAATTAATCCGGCTCAAACAAGGTGAGAGCTAGTTGGAGTTCATCCTTCAGACCACAACGGAACTGATAAATCTTGCTCTTGGAATCTGGGATGTCTTGCTTGGCATAGCGGGCAAGGTTCTGGAACTTGACATTGTATTGATAGACGGACATGGTGCCTTGCTTCAGGTTGCGGAATAGCTCATGCATGCCTTCGGTGACACTAGTTGGAATGTGGTGAGAGCGGAAATCCTTGCAGAAGTCAGTCCATGAGATTTCACGCCCACCTCTGGAATCTTTGTACTGTTGCCACCAATCAGCGGCTTGATCCTTGAGTTGGAAGGCGGTAAACTTGACATAATCCTCAGGTCTCACGTTACTGCATTCAAAGTGCTTCTTGATGTTTGTTATCCAGTCTTCAGCATCTAGCAGATCCACACAGTAACTGAATGCCTTCGGTTGGTTTGCCAGGAACTAGTTGAGCGAAGCAAAGTGAGGTTGATTGAACAGATTGCCTTGGCCTTGGTTCCCATGACCACCTTGATTTGCTTGATTTTCTTGAATGTTCTGCATCATTTGCATAAGCATCTGGGTGTTCTGGTTTGTCGCTTGCATAATTGCTCTCCAGGCCTCAGACGGAGGAGGAGGGGAAGGAGGACGACCAGGAACTTCTTCACCCTCTGGGTTAGCATTGGGAACCTTATTAGGAGCCATCCTGAATGAGATGACAACTATTAGCCATTGATTGAAAGAAATAAGCTGAATCAACGGCTAGAATTGCAACATAAGTCTTCACAAGAACATTCGAACAAAACGAACGAATGTAATCCACAGTTTAATGATACAACAATCTTCTCGAGAAGCCACTTGAGAGAATAAAAGGTAAAATAAAACAACAAGGAGCAGATAGAACAAATAAAAGATAGAAGCTTCGTTCGACATATTCGTGCTGAAAGCTATGGAACGTGTTACAAAAGGGTATTGCAATCCCCGGATCAGCATAGCCAAGGACCCTTTAAGATGCAACTCCTGATCGGAACAAACGCCCATAAAACCACTTCACTCAATTTAGAACTCTGAACTCCATATCATGCATTCGGTGGAAGAATGCCTATGAGCTACTAGATGAACCCACCTATTAATTTCCGAAAGTTTCCAGTTATGCAATTAGGTGTTGGGGATACAGGGGAAGCACCGCGCACTCAACTCTAATCCTACATCCAGCTGTATCCATCCTTCAACACATAACCAGTTATTTCCGGAAACCGTTTACCTCGGACCTTCGAAACACATCTGCTATACAAGCTATGGCAATACTCCTGAACTACCTCCCCAGTGTTGGGTGATGTCGGGGTTATCTTGCCACTAACCGCATAGGAGAGTTTTCGATGTCGGCCGTCTTAAGTATTCCAGAACTGCTATGATATATTTGTGACGACAACACCTCAGAGCTCAACTCCCCGGGACACTGCCACAACCCCTAAAGATAGGAGGCATCGAGAACAATGTTCTCGTCACAAAGACATCGGAACAATCCAAACAATACTCGCGTGATCCTAAAAAAAATTAGTGAATTTTTGAGAGTAGAAGAGATAAGTAATCGTCAGGAGTCCTCACCAGAGTGAAAAAGGGATGAGGAGCAAAAGAAATCCTACTCTCCGATATATATAGGACTCAAAACATTTTTCAAGTGTGTGCCTAGACTCAACCGTCAACGATTCGATCAATCAGTGGGGGCTCCTAGGTCGGAGAAGGCTCTGATTACCAACTTTATAATGCCTAGTATGAGATTATACCTCATACGTGTCGAGGCATGACTTAAAGGCATAAGCTCATACTAGAATGATCTCAAGTATGGTATCTTTGCACGACTCATGTAAAAGAGGGATGAAATTGCAAAAGAGTAGTTGGCTTACACTCGCCACGTGTTACAATACATTACATAAACAATCATCATCCAAATAACATCAGAGTCCGACTATGGACGAAGATCCAAATGAAAAGATACCATAAATAACACAAGGTCCTGATTATAACATCCTAGTAAGAGCCCTACTGATCCTCTGGATAAGACATGTAGTATCGCCCATGTTCTTCGTCGAACTCCCAGTACAACTCTGAACCACCAGCTGTGTAGTTCACCATGGTACCTGCATCTGGTGTTGTGTAGAATCTATGAGCCACGGAGGACTCAGCAATCCCGTTCCCGGGTAGCAAAACTAGCTAAGCCTTGGGTGTGGAGCAAGGCTGAAGAACATGGTTGCAGCTGCACTAGCACTAGCTTACGTGTTTAGAGCGAGAAGAGAAGTGCCAGCGAGCGTCAAAGTGATCACAAAGTGATCCTATCTAAGCACGTCAAACATAACCCCACCGTGTTCACTTCCCGAACCCCTTCGGAAAGCGACCGTCACGGTTACTCACGCTGGTAGTGTATTAAGATCATAGTGTCAAGTTTTCTACAACCGGATATTCACAAATTCCCATCTGCCACATAACCGCGGGCACGGCTTTAGAAAGATCAAATCCCTGCAGGGGTGTCCTAACTTAGCCCATCACAAGCTCACGATCTGTGGAGTCGCAAATCCAAGGTGGAAAGACCCGAGTATTCCCGGAATCCCGTGCTCAAGATATTCCGACTAAGGTAAAACTAATCCAGCAAGGCCTCCCGGCTTTCCGACACCCTGATAGTAGCCGCGCGTATCTCGTCCCAGGCCACGACCGGATGGGACATCCTATGGGGTTTTACCAGCCATTGAGTTTCCTCGAGGTGGCCCCGCAGCCTGCCCAGTTTGGACCAACACTCATGTGGAGCACTGTCCCGGGTTGTTAATTAAGAAGAGGGTTTATTACTCCCTATGCAAGTTTTAGTTATTAGGCAAATGTAAAACCAAAGTTGGGACTTGCTGGAAAAGCTTTAGCGCTAAGCGGGTTATCGAGGGGGGCCCATAAACCCCAACCGTGTTAGGGACGCAAAAACAAGGAACATAACACCGGTTTAAACGGTTCCTAGGGAGGCATGAGTGGAACAAAACACCAAGCAAAGGCTTAGCCTTCCACCCATTGCCAAATATATAGATGATTTAGGTTTTAACAGATTATATAGTGTGATATCCCAACAATACTTCAACATGAAGCAAAGAATCTTCGAATCTTCTCCTGCAACTAACAATGCTATAAGAGGGGCTGAGCAAAGCTTACGTAGCCAATCAAAGGTTTGCTAGGTTGGGTGGTTAGAGATATTCATGGTTACAATAGGAGACTGACAAACAAACATGGGCATCGAGGCAATAAGCTAAAGAGCAAGACATCTAGCAATAGGCAAAGATAGTAATGATATCTGGGTCAGGTCATCTTGCCTGTTTAATCCTCGGAGGGAACGCAATCTTGCTCCTCACACTCAACCTCGGTAGAAACCTCGTTCTCAATATCTTCACCAGGCTCTAACCAAACACAACAATGCACAACGGAACAAAATCAATCAATGTGCAGTGCTCAATCACATGATGCATGAACATGAAGCATGTGAACATAAAAACATGATGCATGGCCTAGGGTCACAAGAATGTAATACATCACCAACAACCAAGATCAACCACACATTATGAAACAAGCAAAAGAACAAGTGGACAAGTTTATGTAGTTGATCAAACAAGCAACTAACATGTTTTAAAAGAGGTTGGTTAACATGGCAAGGGTGCGCTAAACATAACATCGACATGCTAGCAAGTTTAAATGGGCTGGAATTAAATACAACAATTTCCAGAAAAGCCCATATTCATTTATTTGCACTTGGGAAAGATTTGAAATACTACTATGATGGAGTTGTCAAACATGCTAAACAACAGCACCAAAATAATCTACACATTTTTCTACCCCAAATGCATATTAAGTTTGTTAAATTTGGAGTTGTAGAGAATTAGTTATGATTTTTGCAAGTTTGAGCATATTTAAATCAAATTTAAATTCAACAACATTTTAAATATTTCAAACATGGCAGCAAGTGACATTTTCATAATCTACACAAAATTCTAAGCACTTTTCCTATAGGGCTCATATTCATATGATGCATAAAAATGCAGATATTAAAATAAAACAGAAAAACAGAAAAGAAAAAGAAAAACAGAAAAGAAAACAAAACAAAACAAATGCCAGGTCTAAACTGACCCAGGCTCGGCGTGCCACAGTCACTGACAAGGGGGGCCAGAGGGAGCCGAGGGTGCATGCGGTTGTGTGCGCGGGCTGGCACTGCTGCTGTGAGGCTGGCAGGTGGGTCCTGCTGTTAGCCTCACACAAAAATGAAAAAGGGGTGGATTAACCACAGCGCCCGCGAGGGATCGAACCCGCGTCTCTCTGACGAAACTGACGGAGACACACCACTACGCCACTGCATCGATCTCGACAGAGAACATGTAGCTTATCTGAAAAACAAGCCACAGGAGCAGAACAGGGGGAAAAACACGGCTCTCGTCGGAGCAAGCTCGTCGGAGCCGCTCCGACGACCATTAGGCACGGCGGAGGGGTGCGAGAGGGAGCTGGAGGAATCCCGCATCCAACTAAACAACTAGCAGCGCCTGAGGGGCACTGCATCACCGTCCGTGAGCTGACGGTGCGACGGTGAGTGCGGCGCGCTCTGCTTTTCTGACGGAGGAAGACGGAGGCGAGGGAGATGAGTCGCTGACTGGTGGGGCCGCGCACTCGGAGTGGCTACAGCGCGACTGCTGCGCCTGTAGCTGGGCCTGCAGTGCTGGGCGGCTGTGCCACGGGTGGAGTTGGGCCTCAAGGGAGAGAGAGAAAGGGAGAGGCCCAGGTTGTTGCTGGCTGCTGCTGTTTCTTCTTTTATTTTTATTTCTTCAGACAGAAAAAGAAAAGAATGCACAGAAATAAAGAAAAAGAACTAGGGGAAAAGGAAAATACCCCTGAGCTCAGAGAATTATGCTCTATTTAAATAAAATAACTTGGAGATTTTTAGAGGCAGAAAATTAAAAGGAGTTTGAATATAGGCCAAACTCTTGATATTTTAAAACCCAACCAAATCACATTCAAATGACATGATTTTTGGTGAAGAGGTTGCTCACATGGGGCATGTTTAAATGGAGGAGGAAGAATCACTATGGCACTTGCTAGTTGGCTTGCCAAATAGATCAAAGAAAAGGCCAGAAAGAAAGAAGGAGAAGAGTAAGAAGAAAGAAGAAGAAGAAGAAGAGGGGTAGGGGTAGGGTTTTAGCTAAGATAGCTTGAACCCACACAGAACATACATCACAAGGTTTCAACAATGCACAAAAGAAATTAAACTATGATGCCATGATGATATGATGACATGATGATGAGCATTGCAAGGATGCAAAAATAATAAAAAGGCATGCAATGCAAATAAAATAAAAGAGAAGGACCCCCAAGGATAATGACAAGGATCAAAGAGGAAGCTTTATTGCCATTAAAGGAAAGTGTTACATTTGGGGCATTAAAGTGGTATAAATTTAGCATCACTGTAATTAGCATAATCAGCATACCATGGAGCAGTACGAGAAGCATTTATGACAGCTAATTATTCATCAGGAAAGCTATCATCAATAGGTAGTGGGTCATCAAGAATATTCTCTAACCTAGACAAGTTGTCTGCAACGGGGTTCTCAGCTCCCTTTCTATCAGTTATATGCAAATCAAATTCTTGCAGCAAGATAACCCATCTAATAAGTCTAGGTTTAGCATCTTTCTTTTCCATAAAATATTTAATAGCAACATGATTAGTGTGAATAGTTACTTTAGAATCAACAATATAAGGCCTGAATTTATCACAAGCAAATACGACTGCTAAAAATTCTTTTTCAGTAGTAGCATAATTTCTCTGGGCACTGTCTAGAGTTTTACTAGCATATTGGATAACATTCAATTTCTTATCAACTCATTGTCCTAGAGCAGCACCTACAACATAATCACTAGCATCGCACATAATTTCAAAGGGTAAATTCCAGTCAAGAGGCTGGACAATAGGTGCAGAAATCAATGCTTTCTTAAGTATTTCAAATGCTTCTACACAGTCATCAACAAAAACAAAAGGAACATCTTTTTGTAAGAGGTTGGTCAGAGGCCTAGAGATTTTTGAGAAGTCCTTAATGAACCTCCTATAAAAACTGGCATGACCAAGGAAACTTCTTATACCTTTGATGTCCTTGGGACACGACATCTTCTCAATAGCATCAACTTTAGCTTTATCGACTTCAATACCTCTTTCAGAAATTTTATGCCCCAAGAAAACACCTTCATTAACCATAAAGTGGCACTTCTCTCAATTCAAGACAAGATTAGTTTCTTCACATCTTTGCAAAACTCGATCAAGGTTGCTTAAGCAATCATCAAAAGAAGTTCCATAAACGAAGAAATCATCCATGAAAACATCGACAATCTTTTCACAGAAATCAGAGAATATATCCATCATGCACCTTTGAAAGGTAGCAGGTGCATTACATAAACTAAAAGGCATACGTCTATAAGCAAAGGTACCGAAAGGGCAAGTAAAAGTGGTCTTTCTTGATCCTCTTTTGACACAGGTATTTGAGAGAAACCAGAATAGCCATCTAGAAAGCAAAAATGAGTATGTTTGGATAATCTTTCTAGCATTTGATCAATAAAAGTTAAAAGGTAATGATCCTTCTTAGTAGCTTTATTTAATTTACGGAAATTAATTACCATTCTATAGCCTATAACAATTCTTTGTGGGATCAATTCATCTTTATAATTAGGAACAACAGTAATACCTCCCTTCTTAGGGACACAATGGACATGACTTACCCACTGACTATCAGCAACTGGATAAATTGTACCTGCCTCTAGAAGCTTTAGTATTTCTTTCCTTACCACTTCTTTCATCCTAGGATTTAACCGTCATTGATGATCCACAACCGGTTTAGCGTCTTTCTCCATTTTTATTTTGTGTTGGCATAGAGTTGGACTAATGCCCTTAAGATCATCAAGAGTATATCCAATAGCAGCACGATGCTTCTTTAGAGTTTTCAATATTTCTCTTCTTCTTTCTCGGAAAGGTTAGCACTAATAATAACATGATATATCTTCTTTTCATTGAGATAAGCATACTAAGAGTATCAGGTAATGGTTTGAGCTCAAACACGGGATCACCCTTGGGTGGAGGAGGATCCACTAGAATTTCAACATGAAAGTTGTGTTTCAACAAAGGCCGCTGTTAAAAGAATATTTCATCTATTTCCCTTCTCGCATTCATATACATACCATTTTCATGGTCTAGCAGATATTATTCTAAAGGGTCGTTAAGAGGCACAACAATAGAAGCAATTCTTTATCATGGGGTTGTCTACGGAATTTAGCAAAGTTAAAATCATGAGACATATCCCCTAAACCAATAGTAACAACATCCTTTATGCAGTCTATCTTAGCATTAACAGTATTCAAAAAGGGTCTACCAAATATAATGGGGCAAAAGTCATCTTGTGGGGAACCAAGAACAAGAAAATCAACAGGGTATTAAACTTTTCTACACAAGACTTCAACATCTCTAACAATTCGAACTGGTGAAATAGTGTCTCTATTGGCAAGCTTAATTGTAACATCAATACCTTCTAGCTCAGCAGGTGCAATATCGTGCATAATTTCTTCATATAAGGAATGATGTATTGCACTAGCACTAGCACCCATGTCACATAAGCCATGATAGCAATGATCTCCTATTTTAACAAAAATAACAGGCATGCCTACAATAGGACTATGTTTATTTTTAGTATCGGGTCTAGCAATTCTAGCAGCGTCATCACAGAAGTAAATAACATGCCCATCAATATTATCGACCAAGAGATCCTTAACCATAGCAACAATACGTTCAACTTTAATTTTCTCAGAGGGTGTAGGCGTTCTAGTATTACTCTTACGAACCACATCTGAAGCTTTAGCATGATCCTTTATTCTAGCAGGGAAGGGTGGTTTCTCAATATAAGTAGTAGGAACAATAGGATCAACATTATAAGTGATAGTATTTTTTCAACTCTAACAGGTTCAACTACTTTTACTTCAATGGGATGATGATATTTAAACCACTTCTCCTTAGGGAGATCAACACGAGTAGCAAATGATTCACAGAAAGAAGCTACTATCTCACAGTCAAGTCCATATTTAGTTCTAAAATCACGAAAAACATCGGTATCCATAAAAGATTAACACAATCAACCTTAGGTGTTATACCTGAATCCTTACCTTCGTAGAGATCCCAATCTTCAGAGTTGCATTTAATTATTTCCAATAAATCCCATTTGAATTCAACAGTCTTCATCATAAAAGAACCCGTGCAAGAAGTATCAAGCATGGAGCGATTATCGAGAGAAAGCCGAGCATAATTTTTTTGAATAATAATTTATCTTGAAAGCTCATGATTGGGGCATGAATATAACATTGACTTAAGCCTCCCCCAAGCTTGAGCGATACTTTCTCCTTCGCGAGGCCAAAGATTATATATATAATTATGATCACGATGAACCTGATGCAAAGGATAGAACTTATGATGAAATTCCAATTTCAATCGGTCGTAGTTCCAGGATCCAATATCATCGCATAGCCTAAACCATGTCAACGCCTTTCCCTTAAAAGATAAAGGGAAGACCTTCTTTTTGATCACATCTTCAGGCATACCTGCCAGCTTAAATAATCCACAAACTTCATCCACATAGATTAGGTGCAAATCGGGATGCAATGTTCCATCTCCTGTAAAGGGATTAGCTAGCAGTTTCTCTATCATACCCGAATGAATTTCAAAGTAAACATTTTCAGTAGGTTCAGTAGGTTGAGGAGCAACTCTTTGCTCTACTAGTCGGGGTGAAGATACCCCGAACAAGCCCCTCAAAGGATTATGTTCCATAGTAACAAGTGACAGTAAATTTTAGCACACTATATAATTTTTTCCTTACCAAATTCCACTTACCAAAGATGCTTCACTCCCCGGCAACAGCGCCAGAAAAGAGTCTTGATGACCCACAAGTGTAGGGGATCTATCGTAGTATTTTTGATAAGTAAGAGTGTCGAACCCAACGAGGAGCAAAAGGAAATGATATGCAGTTTTCAGTAAGGTATTCTCAGCAAGCACTGAAATTATTGGTAACAGATAGTTGTGTGATAAGGTAATTTCTATCGAGCAACAAGTAATAAAAGTAAATAAGGTGCAGCAATATGGCCCAATCCTTTTTGTAGCAAAGGACAAGCATGGACAACCTCTTATATAAAGGAAAACGCGCCCGAGGACACATGGGAATTATCAAGAAACTAGTTTTCATCACGCTCATATGATTCGCGTTCTTTACTTTGATAATTTGGTATGTGGGTGGACCGGTGCTTGGGTGCTGCCCTTACTTGTACAAGCATCCCACTTATGATTAACCTCTATTGCAAGCATTCGCAACTACAAAAGAAGTATTAAGGTAAACCTAACCATAGCATGAAACATATGGATCCGAATCAGCCCCTTACAAAGCAACGCATAAACTAGGGTTTAAGCTTCTGTCACTCTAGCAACTCATCATCTACTTATTACTTTCCAATGCCTTACTCTAGGCCCAAACAATGGTGAAGTGTCATGTAGTCGACGTTCACATAACACCACTAGAGGAAAGACAACATACATCTCATCAAAATATCGAACGAATACCAAATTCACATGACTACTTATAGCAGGACTTCTCCCATGTCCTCAGGAACAAACGTAGCTACGCACAAATCATATTCATGTTCATTATCAGAGGGATATTAGTATGCATAAAGGATTTGAACATATGGTTTTCCACCGGATAAACCAATTAGCATCAACTACAAGGAGTAATCAACACTACTAGCAACCCACAGGTACCAATACGAGGTTTTGATACAAAGATTGGATACAAGAGATGAACTAGGGTTTGAGAGGAGATGGTGATGGTGAAGATGTTGATGGAGATGGACCCCCTCCCGATGATAGGATCGATGGTGATGACGATGGTGACAATTTCCCCCTCCCGAAGGGAAGTTTCCCCAGCAGAACCGCTCCACCGGAGCCCTAGATTGGTTCCGCCTCGAGACGGCGGCTCTTTGTCCCGAAAACCTCATGTTTTTTTCCAGGGCAGAAGACACCTTATACTAGAAGATGGGCATCGGGGGGCTGCCAGGTGGCCCATGACACATGGGGCGCACCCAGGGGGATAGGCCACGCCCCCACCCTCGTGGACGGTGGGTGGCCCTCCTCTGGTGCTTTCTTTACCCGATATTTTTTTTATATTCCAGAACCGACTTTCGTGGAGTTTCAGGGCTTTTTGAGTTGTGCAGAATAGGTCTCCAATATTTGCTTCTTTTCTAGCCCAGAATTCCACCTGCCGGCATTCTCTCTCTTCATGTAAACCTTGTAAAATAAGAGAGAAAAGGCATAAGTATTGTGACATAATGTGTAATAACAACCCATAATGCAATAAACATCAATATAAAAGCATGATGCAAAATGGACGTATCAGTAGCCGGGGTCCTGTGGTGCTCGTGCACTCCGGGGATACCATTCGATGGCGAGTCTGTCAAACCCACATGGTCTGATGGACTAAAATTTAGAAAGACACTCAAAATTCAGAGAACCAACACCTTCAGGGCTTGATTTCAGAGGAAAGTTAGCTAAGGTCTTGGTACAAGCGAGACCAACCGGGAACACCGGGGGCTAGGGTTTACCCCAAGAAGATAAGCCTGAGCGCGCAGGCCCCAAATCCGGGGATTTATAGCCTTACAATCATCTAGAAACTACCAGAGGTCACACATGGAGAAGGAAGAGCAGTTGCGGCTTTACAGAAAGAAGAACAACGACACCCAAAGCGCCTGGAGTCGTCCGATGGCCGATCAACGCTGGAGGTTGAGAGCTACTTGGTGAAGCGTACGAAGCAACCTGGGGTGTTGGATGGACGATGGATGGTGACCCTGTCGTCATGCCAAGGAGAGAAGTATTTGAACTTAACTGGAAGCCAAATGCTGTCAAAATCTTCATAGATTCAGGTTGGGTCCTGGGCTCCCGTTCGAGATCAAACATGTCCTCAGGGCTTGAATTCAGGAAAGACCTTCTGCATGAATTATGCATCTTCCCCAGTGGCCTCATCTTCTGGTAGGTTTGTCCATTTGATTTTCCATCTGACAACGGGGATATCAGTATCACCTTGCTTTCTAGGGATTAACTTTGTTTCCAGTAGCCTTTCTGAATCCAGTAGGATAGTGCCATCACGGTTGATAAGTGGCAACTTGGGATTAGGTATAGCATGTGGCCCAAGATGCTTTTTTAACTGGTTAATGTGGAAGGTGTGGTGGAGTTTGCAATCATATGGTAAGAGGATTGTGTATGAGATCTTGCCCACTCTCTGCAATACTCGGAAGGGCCCATAAAATCTGGAATGCAGTTTCAAACATCTGTGTAGACTGAGAGTGGTGTGTCGATGGTGCTGGAGTTGTCTCCCACCTCCAAGGTTCTTTCACTTCTCTTGTTATCAACATAATGCTTCATTCTCTCTTGGGCCTTGAGGAGGTTTCCCTTGATGTGAGCAGCTGTTTGTTTAGCGGTCAAAACAGAGGGAAGGTATTCAACACTATCTTCAGGATATAAGGCAACTTCAGCCATCATTTGAGGTGGTGTGTTATAGAGGGCTTGAAATGGAGTGATCTGCAATGAAGTATGGAAGCTGGTGTTGTACCACCACTTAGCTAGAGAGAGCCATTGTTGCCATTTGGTTGGTTTGATGAAAACCATGCACCTTAAGTAATTTTCAAGACATTAATTGACCTTTTTCGTTTGGCCATCTGACTGTGGGTGGTATGAGGTACTGGGATGGAGTTTAATGCCTAGCTTCTTGAATAATTCCTGCCACATTTTCCTAGTGAAGACCCTATTCCTATCAGTTACAATCACTGATGGGAGCCCATGAAGCTTGAAGGTATTGTCTATAAAGGCCTTAGCAATAGAGAAAACAGTGATATGATGTTTCATGGCAATGAAGTGGCTGTATTTTGTGAATCTATCTACCACCACCAATATGAGGTCTTTGTTGTTGGAGAGTGGTAGCCCTTCGACAAAGTCCATACTAATATGGCACCAGGCAAAATAAGGCATAGGTAGGGGATGCAATAATCCAGGGTATTTACAATGCTCTGGCTTGTTTATCTGGCGTATATGACAATGTTTGATGTAGTCCACCACAACTTGTTTCATTCCTGGCCAGTGGAAGATAAGTTTCAGTCTTTGATATGCGGCCTTGTGACATGAGTGACCACCCAAGTTAGAACTGTGCAAAGCAGCAATTAATTTGTCTTGGAGGTGTTTGTTGGCACCGATCACCACTTTGTTTTTATATCTAAGGATGCCATCTTGTAGAGTATAATTGGGTAGGGCTGTGGGGGTTAATGGAGAGTTGTGTGAGGAGGTCCTTGCATTTGGTGTCATTGGAGTAAGTAGCAATAACTTCCACTATCCAGGTAGGTTTGGCTGTACTAACGATGGATTTAATTTTGTGTTACACTCTGGACAGTGCTAAGAAGGTGTACATGCTGGATCAACCCCTGGGTGATGCTCTTGGAAAGGATGCGACACCAGACGAATTTGCTGCTTATGCTGCTCATAGTGATGACTACGACTCAATCCAGTGCCTCATGTTAACTTGGATGGATCTTGAACTAAAGAAGCATTTTGGATGATCCACTACTCACTTTATAATTGAGTCACTAGAAGTTCTATACAAGAAACATGCAAGGACCAAACATTTTGAATTAGCCAAGGCCTTGATTGAATGCAAGATGAAAGAGGGTTCCTCAATGAGTGAGCATATAGTAAAGCTTGCTGGCTATGTTGATAGACTGGCTTCTCTAGAATTTGGAATTCCACCGACACTCGGTACATATATTATGCTTGCTTCACTTCCTCCATCTTACGATGACTTATCATGAATTACAACATGAATAGGATGGAGAAAAGAGCAACCGAGTTGTTTACTATTCTCAAAACTGCGGAGCTGGAATGCAGAAGAACAAAAAAGTGTTGATGGTCGACAAGACCACAAGTTTCAAGAAGAAGGGCAAGTCCAAGAAAAAGAAATCCATTGAAGCAAGACTGATTCTCGGAAGAAGAACAAGGGCGGAGCCTCTAAAGAGAATGGATGTTTGTACTACAAGCAGAAGGGACACTGGAAGTGTAACTGCAAGAAGTATTTGGCGGATAAGAAGAACGGTTCTTCCGGTAAAGGTATAATCATTATACAAAGTTAATGTCGTTTTACTTGTAAACTTCTGTATGTCATAAGTATTGGGTACTAATCAGTTGCTCTCATATTGCAAACCGATACAGGGACTACAGAGAGCTCGCAAATTGAGAAGAAATGAAGCCATGATACAAGTCGGGAATGGTGATGGGCCTGCTGCTAGGAGACCATCAAAGTCATGTCTTTAGTTTATCCTCAAGATCTATCTTAGAAATGAAATAATACTTATTTTTCTTTGGAGTTATGTAAGGCATTATCCTATGGATTAGGTAACGGATATTCTTATAAGTTTTCAACAATAGTTGTTCAAATTATTATGAGAATATGATTTTGATTAAACCTCTATTCTTTGATGGTTTATTCATGATGAATCTTGAAGTCAATGATCTACAACATTAAAGCTAAATGTTTTGGGAAAACTAATAAATCAACTTTTATGTGGCACTGCATGGTTATATTGGATAATTCATCTTCATAGAGATGAAGTATAGAAGTATTATAATTAAATTGATTGAATATTTTTTTATGTATAAAGTCGGATATAACAGGGCATAGTGAATATATATACTTAATCAATGTTATGAGTAAATGTGTTTTACTTGATAAAACATGAAGACTGAAATATTTGAAATAGTTCATAGTAGTTCAGGATGAAGATATAATATCATTATGACGAAAGATAAAATGATTCTTTTATGAAGAAATATATCTAAGTCATAAGCTTAGCAAGCAACTGAATAATTGTGAAATTATTATTACCGATCTACTCTTATTAAATTTTTGGGGATTTATAAATGAAACAACATTACATTCAGTGAACAAATGCACCATCTAAAAAGTCTGACAAACCTAAAAAGAGTTATAGAAATATTATTAGATCAATGCTTGATTGTAGGTTTTATGTTCCTCTTACAAAATTCAAAGGACAAAATGTTTCTAAGAATAAATGTTTATCGAGAATTTTTTCGTTGAAGGAGTAACTGGGAGGATGATACAGCTTATTGAGATTATTGAATCTTCGGCTTAAGTTAAAACAAAACAAAACTAGAGAGGTTATAGAATATTTTGTGTGTAAAACTAAGCTAGGAATCTCCTATGTAAGATGTAGAAGCTTTAGTTAAGTCTGTAACAAAATGCAAAGGTGAGGAAAGATTATCGAACCTACTGAATATTTCTCTTAGAACAAGATGGACACTACGAGGAAGCAGTGATAGAACCCAGCTAACATAGGTATTACTCAAACCATTTAAATCCAAAAATGAAGTCCACATGCAAGGAACAAGTTTTGAACTTGGATAAACCTTCAGAAGGTTTATAAATGGATCTTTGCTTATTCATGGATAGTTATCCTGAAAGGAAAGTTTTACAAAAGGGTTTTTGTAGAAATGGGAGAGTTAATCTTGTAAAATCTTCTTAGTAGCAATACTAAAATGGATTACAATAGGTGTTGTATATTATTGATATATAACACATGAGTAACAAAACTATTTTGAAAGACATTCCAAGATGATGTATATAAGAAACAACCAAATGGTTTTTGTTGGGAATATCGGGATGATATATATATTTTAAAGCCATGTGAATGATTTGAAATAAATTATCAAAAATCTGGAAATTTATAATGTAATTGGAGAATTTGAGATTTATCAAAAAGCTAGCTTGTGGCTACAAGAAGTTTAGTGGGAGCTCTATGAATTTTTTGATCTTACATATGTATGACACGTCACTTGATCAGAAATAATATAAAGTATATTAGCACAAAAGATTAAAATCATGTTTCTAAAAGGACTTAGAATTATTCGATGAAAATCTATATAGATAGACTGAAACATCTGATTATGCTAAGACATGTGTTGTGGCAATGTTTTAAAGAAGTTTAAAAGGAGAAAATGTTTTCTCAAAATGTCACTTAGCATAGCATTCGGCAGAAATCAATAGTTGATGATCATGTATAGATGAATATAGTTCAATCTACTTCAGACATTGAATTAGACATATATGGTATCACATGTACAAAGCCATATGTTTTGTATGAACAAATCATTAAGAGTAAATACCATGGTGAATCTAAAAAGGTTCACTAGGATAATTACTTAATGATTAAGCACCTCAATTGGATGAAGGTTTTGCTTCTTGTCCTTGGAGGAGATGAAGAGATTGTTGTAAGAAGTTACACAAAATATTTGCCGTAAAGTTACACAAGACAACTTCATGACTGATATGAATTAACTATGAAGATATAATTTTGAAATCGTATTCAGAAATGAAAATAAATTATGGATCTATAGATGATATAGATTGAGGCTTGTGTTGGGGAACGTTACATGGAAAATAAAAAATTCTATGCACACGCAAGATCTATCCATGGAGATGCATAGCTACGAGAGGGGGAGAACATCTACATACCATTGTAGATTGCTAAGCAGAAGCGTTTATCAACGCGGTTGATGTAGTCATACACCTTCACGATCCGTTGCGATCAAGCACCGAACGTACGGCACCTCCGCGTTCAGCACACAGTCAGCTTGATGACGTCCTTGCCTTCTTGATCCAGCAAGAGGGGTGAAGTAGTAGATGAGTTCTGTAAGCATGACGATGTGGTGACGGTGGTGGTGAAAACTATTTCTGCAGGGCTTCGCCAAGCACCACGGATTTAGACGGAGGAGGAACTAGATGGAGAGGGGGAGCCGCACACGGCTTGGGGATTTGTGGCGTGTGGTGCCCCGTCTGCTCCTCTCATATATATAGGTGGAGGAGGGAGGGGAGGCAGCCCTAGGCGCACCCCAAGGGGGTCGGCAGCCGCCCTAGGGCGCTTGTCCTAGGCGCCCCCCCCTTTCCTTTCTTGGCGCATGGGGAGAAGGCAGGAGGGGAGGCGTCCCCCTTTTCCTTTCCTAGCATGTGGAAGAGAAGGCAAGAGGGGACCGGCCCTCTTCCTTCCTTCCCTAGTGGTGACGGCCATGAGGTGGGGCACACGCGCCCCTATGTGGGCTGGTGTGCTCCCCTTGTTCGCCCGCTTGGCCCAATAACTCCCCGTGGCCTCCCGGAACCCCTTCCGGTGATCCGATAATTATTCTGTGCATTCCGAAACTCTTTCAGAGACCAAATACTATCATCCTAAATATAAATATTTACCTTCGGACCATTCCTGAGCTCCTCGTCATGTCCCTGATCTCATCCGGGGCTCCGAACAACATTAGGCACATACATAACTCATATAATACTATATCGTCAACGAAATTTAAGCGTGCAGACCCTACGGGTTCGAGAATGATTTAGACATGACCGAGACGCTCTCCGATCAATAACCAATAGCAGGAACTGGATGCTCATATTGGTTCCTACATATTCTAAGAAGATCTTTATCGGTCGAACCTTTATGACAACATACGTAGTTCTCTTTGTCCGTTGGTATGTTACTTGCCTGAGATTTGATCATCAATATCTCATACCTAGTTCAATGTCGTTATCGACAAGTCTCTTTACTCGTTCCATAATACACCATCTTGCAACTAACTCCTTAGTCACTTTGCTTGCAAGCTTCTCGTGATAATATATTATCGAGAGGGCCTAGAGATACCTCTCCGTCATATGAAGTGACAATCCCAATCTTGATTCACGCAACTCAACAAACACCTTCAGAGATATATGTAGAGCACCTTTATGATCACCCAATTATGAAGTGACGTTTGATACACACGAGGCATTCCTCCAGAGTCCGGGAGTTGCATGATCGCATGGTCGAAGGAACATGTATTTGACATTAAGAAAGCAATAGCAATAAGCTGAACGATCATATGCTATGCTAACGGATGGGTCTTGTCCATCACACCATTCTCCTAATGATGTTATCCCGTTATCAAATGACAACTCATGTCTATGGTCAGGAAACCTTAACCATCTTTTGATCAACAAGCTAGTCTAGTATAGGCTTACTAGGGACTTGGTATTTGTTTATCTATTCACACATGTATTTAAGTTTCCGATCAATACAATTATAGCATGAACAATAAACCTTTATCATGATTAAGGAAATATAATAACTACCGCTTTATTATTCCCTCTAGGGAATATTTCTAACTGTTTCCCACTTGCACTAGAGTCAATAATGTAGATTACATAGTAATGAATCTAACACCCATAGAGTCTTGGTGCTGATCATGTTTTGCTCGTGGAACAGGTTTAGTCAATGGGTCTGCCACATTTAGATCCATATGTACTTTGCAAATTTCTATGTAACCATCAATGACAGATTCAGGAATGGAGTTCAAGCGTCGCTTGATGTGTTTGGTTCTCTTGTGAAACCTGGACTCCTTTCCTATCGCAAGTGCTCCAGTGTTGTCACAAAAAAATTTCATTGGACCCGTTGCACTGGGTGTTACACCCAAATCGAATATGAACTCCTTCATCCAGACTCCTTCATGTGCTGTTTCCGAAGCAGTTATGTATTCCAGTTCACATGTAGATCCCGCCACAACACTCTACTTAGAACTGCACAAACTAATAGCTCCACCATTCAATATAAATACGTATCTGGTTTGCGACTTAGAGTCATCCGGATCTTTGTTGAAGCTAGCATCGACATAACCCTTTACGATGAGCTATTTGTCACCTCCATAAACGAGAAACATATCCTTAGTCCTTTTCAGGTACTTCGGGATATTCTTGACCACTGTCCAGTGATGCACTCCTGGATTACTTTGGTACCATCCCGCCAAACTAATGGCAAGGCACGCATCAGGTCTGGCACACAACATGGCATACATAATAGAACCTATGGCTGATGCATATGGAATGACTTTCATTCTCTCTCTATCTTTTGACATGACCGAAATTTGAGTCTTACTCAATTTCACACCTTGCAACACAGGCAAGAACCCTTTCTTTGACAGGTCCATTTTGAACTTCTTCATAGCTTTGTGAAGGTATGTGCGTTGTGAAAGTCCTATTAAGTATCTCCATCTATCCCTATAGATCTTGATGCCTAATATGTAAGCAACTTAATCGAGGTCTTTCATTGAAAAATTCTTATTCAAATATCCTTTTATGCTATCTAGAAATTATATATTATTTACAATCGGCAATATGACATCCACATATAATATCAGAAATGCTACAGAGCTCCCACTCACTTTCTTGTAAATACAGGCTTCACCGTAAGTCTGTAGAAAACCAAATGCTTTGATCACCTCATCAAAGCGTATATTCAAACTATGCTTGCACCAGTCCATAGATGGATCGCTTGAGCTTGCACACTTTGTTAGCACCCTTAGGATCAACAAAACCTTCTGGTTGCATCATATGCAATTCTTCTTTAAGAAACTCGTTAAGGAATGCAGTTTTGACATCCATTTGCGAGATTTCATAATCATAAAATGTGGCAATTTCTAACATAACTCTGGCAGACATGTATCGTTACGGGTGAGAAAGTCTCATCGTAGTCAACCCCTTGAACTTGTCGAAAACCTATTGCGACAAGTAGAGCTTTGTAGATAGTGATATTACCATCAGCGTTCGTCTTCCTCTTGAAGATCCATTTATTCTCAATGGCTTGCCGATCATCGGGCAAGTCCACCAAAGTCCATACTTTGTTCTCATACATGGATCCTACCTTAGATTTCATGGCCTCAAGCCATTTTTTGAAATCTGGGCTCATCATAGCTTCTTCATAGTTCATAGGTTCGTCGTTGTCCAACAACATGACTTCCATGACATGATTGTTGTACCACTCTGGTGCGGAATGTGTTCTGGTCGACCTACAAGGTTCAGTAGTAACTTGATCTGAAGTTTCATGATCATTATCATTTGCTTCCTCTCTGGTTAGTGTAGACATCACGGGAACAGTTTTCTCTGATGTGCTACTTTCCAATTCAAGAGAAGGTACAACTGCCTCATCAAGTTCTACTTTCTTTCCACTCACTTCTTTCGAGAGAAGCTCCTTCTCTAGAAAGGACCCATTCTTAGCAACAAAGATTTTGCCTTCAGATCTGTGGTAGAATGTATAACTAAAAGTTTCTTTAGGGTATCATATGAAGACACACTTCTTCGCTTTGGGTTCGAGCTTATCCGGCTGAAGCCTTTTGACATAAGCATCGCATCCCCAAACTTTAAGAAATGACAGCTTAGGTTTCTTGCCAAACTATGGTTCATACGGTGTCGTCTCAACGGATTTAGACGGTGCCCTATTTAACGTGAATGCAGTTGTCTCTAATGCATAACCCCAAAATGATAGCGGCAAATTGGTAAGAGACATCATAGATCGCACCATATACGAGTTCA
The DNA here is from genome assembly GCA_902687465.1 of Secale cereale. Lineage (NCBI taxonomy): Eukaryota > Viridiplantae > Streptophyta > Magnoliopsida > Poales > Poaceae > Secale > Secale cereale. The sequence goes on from LR738709.1 coordinate 360,565,533, forward strand.
GACACACCATTACGTTGTGGTGTTCCAGGTGGCGTGAGTTGTGAAATGATGTCTACTACACAATCTTCTTCTTGTACACTCGTGTTGGTCCTCCAAGCGCAGAGTTTTGTAGGACAGTAGCAATTTTCCCTCAAGTGGATGACCTAAGGTTTATCAATCTGTGGGAGGCATAGGATGAAGATGGCCTCTCTCAAACAACCCTGCAACCAAATAACAAAGAGTCTCTTCTGTCCCCAACACACCCAATACAATGGTAAATTATATAGGTGCACTAGTTCGGCAAAGAGATGGTGATACAAGTGTAATATGGATGGTAGATACATGTTTTTGTAATATGAAAATATAAAAACAACAAGGTAACTAATGATAAAAGTGAGCACAAACGGTATTGCAATGCTTGGAAACAAGGACTAGGGTTCATACTTTCACTAGTGCAAGTTCTCTCAACAATGATAACATAATTGGATCATATAACAATCCCTCAACATCCAACAAAGAGTCTCTCCAAAGTTCCTATCGCGGAGAACATAAGATGAAATTGCTTGTAGGGTACGAAACCACCTCAAAGTTATTCTTTCTGATCGATCTATTGGGCTATTCCTATAAGTGATGTACTAAAATAACACTACATGACACACATCAATCAACCCTAATGTCACCTAGATACTCCAATGTGAAAGCACAAGTGCTCCCTGGGTGATTTTCGTAATTAATGTCAACATATCCCCTGTTGGACTAATGCCTTTACCTAGTGTATTTCAGACAAGTTCAACATTGGAGTGGCAAGGACAAGATGATGTGGAACCCGTTCAAGCTGTCAAGGACAAGAGGATGTGGAACCCCTTCAAGATGCTTAGTACAAACATTGGCAAAAGCTCAAGACTCTACATTTCTATTTTAGTGATCCAAGATCACATTGAGTCCACAGGAAAGCCAAAACTATTAAAAGGGGATAAGGTGTTGCTTAATGATCTGGTTGCTCAAGTGCTTAGTGACATTGCTCCAAAACCCTTAGCCACTTTCTCATATTCCACATATGTCCCAAACCTAAAGTCAAACTCGGCCCCACCGATTTGATCTATCCGGCCCCACCGAGTTCACTTGACATAGCCACCACCACAAACCCTAGATAATTTGGTCTCACCGATATGGATCTCGGTCTCATCGAGATGGCCTTGCAAATTCTATGTGATCCTATTGTAATTATTTTGGTCTCACCGAAATGTGCAATCGGTCCCAACGAGTTTGCTTGACAAACTCTCTGTTTGATCTTTTGCTAAAATCAGTCCCACCGAGTTCACGCAATCGGTCTCACCGAGATTGGGTCTTGCCCTAGACCTAGCACATCGGTCCCACCGAGTTGATCATGTTGGTCCCATTGAGATTCCTAACGTTCACATTTTGAACTGCTTCGGTCTGACCAAGTTCATCTATTCGGTCTGACTGAGTTGGGTCAAATGTGTGTAACAGTTGGATTTTGTGTGGAGAGTATGTATACCCCTCCACCCCCATCTCCATTTGTTAGAGAGCCATCAGAATGTGCCTACACTTCTGCTACACATTTTCTGAGAGAGAACCACCTGCTCATGGGTTGAGATCAAGATATACCATTCCTACCACAAGAATCTTGATCTCTAGCCTTCCCCAAGTTTCTTTCCACTCAAATCATCTTTCCACCAAATCCAAATCTGTGAGAGAGAGTTGAGTGTTGGGGATACTATCACTTGAAGCACAAGAGCAAAGAGCTCATCATCAACACACCATTTATTACCTTTTGGAGAGTGGTGTCTCCTAGATTGGTTAGGTGTCACTTGAGAGCTTCCGAAAATATTGTGGAGTTGAACCAAGGAGTTTGTGAGGGCATGGAGATCGCCTACTTCATGAAGATTTACCCGAGTGAGGAAAGTCCTTCGTGGACGTTGGCCATGGTGGGATAGACAAGGTTGCTTCTTTGTCGACCCTTCGTGGGTGGAGCCCTCCGTGGACTCGCGCAGCCGTTACCCTCCGTGGGTTGAAGTCTCCATCAACGTGGATGTACGATAGCACCACCTATCGGAACCACGCCAAAAATCTCTGTGTCTCCATTGCGTTTGCACTCTCCAAACCTCTCCCTTTACCTTCATATGCAATGCTTTACTTTCCGCTGCCACACTCTTAGAATTGCATGTGTAGGTTTGTTACTTTCTTGTAACTAGCATGTGTTACTCTTTCCAATGCCTATACTCTTGCTATGTTTGCTTGAAATGCTTAATCTTGTGCTAGAGCTCCACCTCAACTTACAGAATTTGAAAAACTGCTATCTTACTTGTTGAGTGTCCAATCACCCCCTCTAGACACCTCTTCTCCGATCCTTTCAATTGGTATCAGAGCATTGGTCTCCATTGCTTTGGTTTAATCACCATTGGAGGAAGATGTATGTGTCTGCAATTGGGAGTATGAGACGTAGAGTGCATATCCTCGAAGGGGAGTTTTATAGGGAATGGAAAAATGACATGCTTGAGATCTTTAATGAATATTGTTTGAACATGTATATTCTTAGCCCTTATGTGCCTCCTATTGATCCTATGCATTTTACCCCTGATGAGTATCTTGATATGGTTCAGAATACTAGAACCATCAATCTTATTGTTAGAGCTCTACCGAACTATTTTCTTAGAGAATTGCCAAATTTGGATTGTTCTTACACTATATGGAAATTCTTGAAGAACACTTTCCTAAATATTCTTTGAAAAGTTTAGATGAGATTCTTCAAAAAGCCATTGCTTTGCAAAAAATGAAGCCTAGTGATCCCAAGTTTTATGAATGCTTATTTGAGCTATGTGATCTTATGCATGCTAAGGGTGACACTGGAATCATTAGTCACATAATTGCGGAAGCTAGTGTAACTCACAAACTTAAACATTGTCATTATCGAAATTCTAATGAATCACTTGTCCTAGTTGATGATCACACGGATGATGATGATGTTGAGCATGGATATTTTGGCGAAAGTGAAGATAGTGACTTTGATCTTGATGAGTCAATGAGACACTTTGGTCTTATGGCTAATCTTCGTGGTTACGCAGCCGGAGGAAAGGAATGGGTTCCTGAAAGTGGATGCATAGATCATATGACCGGAGATATGGACATGTTTGATGAGCTTGCTGGAAATGATGGTCCACGAAAGTATGTTACCTTTGGTGACAACTCTAAGGGTAAAGTTTTTGGCCTTGGTAAGGTGGCCATATCCAATTATAGCTCTATAAAAAATGTCATGCTTGTTGAATCTCTCGGTTATAGTCTTCTCTCCATATCTAGATTAGCTGATTTTGGTTTAAATGTCCTATTTACTCATGTTGATTGCCAAGCCTTTTGTAGAGATAATCATAACATGGTCTTTACCAGCATTCGTAGAGGTGACATATACATTGTTGATTTCGCTAAGAAAGCCCAACCTCGTACTTGTTTAATTGCTAAATCGTCTAAAGGTTGGTTATGGTATAGAAGATTAGGTCATGTTGGCATGAGAAATCTTGATAAGCTTATTAAAGGTGGTAATATACTTGGTGTTAAAGATGTTATATTTGACAAGGATAGACTTTGTAGTGCTTGTCAAGCAGGAAAACAAGTTGGAGGAAGTCATCCCGTAAAGAATATCATGACCACAAGAAGACCACTTGAGCTACATCACATGGATCTTTTTGGTCTCAACGCTTACAAAAATCTCGATGGTAACTCCTTCGAATTGGTCATTGTTGATGATTTTTCTAGATTTACATGGGTGTTCTTTCTTGATGATAAATTGCAGGTCCAAAAGATCTTCAAGAACTTCACTAGAAAGCCTCAAAATCAATTTGAAGTGAAGATCAAGAAGGTTCGGAGCGACAACAGAATGGAGTTCATGAACGCCAATGTGGATACCTTTCTGGATGAGGAAGGGATCTCACATGAGTTCTCAGCTACGTACAGACCTCAACAAAATAGAGTTGTTGAGAGGAAGAAATGGAAGCTGATCGAGATGGCGAGAACGATGCTTGACGAATACAAGACGCCAAGACACTTTTGGGCAAAAGCGGTTGAGACAGCTGGTCATGCTACAAACCGACTATATCTTCACAAGCTTCTCGGCAAGACGACATACGAGCTCCTCACCAGTAACAAACCCCAAGTTGGATACTTCGAGTATTTAGCTCAAAGTGCTACATTCTTGACAAGCATCGTCGTTCGGAATTTGCCCCGTAATCTCATGAAGGTTTTCTACTTAGTTATGGCTCAAACTCTCACACTTACCGTGTCTACAACACTTTCACCCGAAAGGTTGAAGAGATGGTAGATGTGAAGTTTGATGAAACTCATGGCTCGCAAATAGAGAAATTGCTAATTGATGTAGTAGACAAGGATCCTTAAGAAGCTATCCAAGACTTGTCTATTGGCAAGATTCGCCCAACCGAGGTGAAGGAGAGTACTTCGTCCATTCAAGTGGAAGCCTCAACTTCACATCAAGGTGAACCACAAGTTGACTCGGAGGCGTCCACAAGTGGAACACATCAAGACAAAGGAAACGAGGAAGTACAACAAGATGACCTCATCGACCTCCTTCTCCACCTCCACAAGACAACAACTTCCACAACAATGAAGAAGAACAAGAACAAGGAGAAGAAGAAATTGAAGAGGATGTTCCACCCCGACCCAAACAAAAGCTCTCACGAGTTAGAGCAAGAATTGCTCAAGATCATCCCGTTGAACAAATCTACAATGACATCCAAACTGGGAGAATCACTCGCTCTAAATCTCGTTTAGCTAAATTTTGTGAACATTACTCTTTCATATCTAACCTTGAACCTATGAAGGTTGAAGATGCTCGTGATGATCCGGATTGGGTGAATTCTATGCATGAGGAACTACATAACTTCAAGAGAAACCAAGTTTGGACATTGGTTGAGAAGCCCGACGACAATCACAATGTCGGGGGTTTGGTGCGACATATGCCAAAGGATGGCTTATCATGCATGGGGTCAAGAGAACATCGCCGGGCCCTGGAAGCGGGATAAGACGGAACTTGGGACGCCTGCAGATCTTACCCATGTTTGGGGCTCTCGGTGGAGATAACACCCCTAGTCCTACTCTGCGGGGACTCCGCGTCATGACTATCATCAATATGGTAGCTACAAGGTTGCTCCTTGAGCTGTGTCATCTAGAGGAGGAAGAAGGGCAAGGCTAGCTCTCTCCTCTCCTTCTAGGAATGGAAGTGGTGGCTAGGGTTTCTTCCCTCTCTCTATGTATCTCTCTCAATGTCTAACCCCTCTGCATGGATGAACGTGGGGGGTTTATATAGGCCTACCCCCGAGGGCTACAATGGTAATCCGACCGGGTGCGGGCCCTGGCCGTCAGTGTCTCTGGGCACCAGCTTCTCCGCCGGCTGCTAGGTCTCGCTGCTTGGTGGGTCCCGCCGGCTATTGGGGACATGTCCGTCCTGTGGGCCCGCCGCCTGTGGGCCAGTGTGATTGTGTTCCACTATTGACATCCTTCTGCTCACGAAGGTGCCGCTGAGGAGGGAGTGGCTACAGTACCGCCGCCTTGCGGTCATAGACTGTTGCCACGCCCCATATTGTCATCTTAATGGAGTCCAGACTTCAAGGGGACGGTAGGCCACCTGCTAGAGGGCGGCTCGTTCCCTATGCCACCGGCCAAAGGCCGGCCGCACCCTGGTGAGCCGTCGACGGGTGGGTCCTGCCGCCTGCAGGTCGCACCGCCTCCAGGTCGTGGGATCGTGGCTTCTTCTGATCAGGGCGAGGTCTCTGGCAACATGGCTACAGTGGCGAGCCGGCCAAGGGGTGTCCTCAAGGTACACCCATACTGTAGCCACACCACCCTAGATTCTGGGGGAGCAGGCTCTACTGTAGCCATGCTCTAGTCTTGTCAAGAATCCCCCAGCATGTTCTCTAAGGAGGAGGCGCGGGGCCGTCTGCCAGATGCCGGCTGCTCCGCAGCCGCCTGTTGATAATTTGCTGCCTGCCAGCAGCCGGCTCCTAGGGCTTGGTAGGCCTAGGAAGCGTCCTGATTGCACAGGCGGCCGAAGGATGGCAGTCGGACTTATTGTCTTGAAACGCCATGGATGGTCGATGAGGACACCCGTGGTCAATATCTCCAACAGTAGTCCCCGAAGCTGGCGGAGCTTTGCGGTCGCGAGCGGGACTATGGGGCTTGAGCAGCTTCCCTCTCTATGTGGTGAGTGATTTGTTTTCCCATACGCCTTCTGGAGGGGCCGGCTATTGGCGGCCGACTGTTAGATTTGAATCTTCGAAAGGAAGGTGGCCGGACGGCTGGCTGGCCGCGGGGCGGGCCTGCCGCCCGTTGGCCGCACGCCATGCAGCGTCATCATGCCGAGCCGGCCTGCCATGCCATGCGTGCGATGGAACATTGCTGCAGGCTTCGGCCCGCCATTACAAGGCCTCGGCGCGCGCGTGGATTTGCTATGGCCGAGGTGGTCGGTTGCACTTCCCACGCGCATTAAATGCACGTGGTTAAGGCGCGAAAAGCGTGAGTCGTGCGAGGCGTGGCGCAGTTAATCCCACGCCCCGCCCCTTCGGCTTCGTCGCCCCGAGCCTATAAGTAGGCACAGAAGGGGGCTAGCGTAATGCACGCGCACCACCATCTGTTTCTTCTTCCTTGCCCCTCTTGCTTTCTTAGCTCCGCCGCGCCTGCTGCTCCCGCCGGAGCCCGTGCTTGCCCGGCCCTCTTGCTCTCTTGCCACATCGCTCGGCTCCGTACCGATACATGGCCGCCGAAGCGCCGATCCATCGCTCCGGTGAGTGCGACGGCAGCGAGGTCCACGAGGACCATATCGACTTCCTCCGCCGGTCGCGGCGGCTTCCAGCTGCCGGGAACGTGGGAGTGCGTCTCGCGCCGGCGAATGAGCTCAGGCCGGTGTAATGTCCAGGATGGGACTATACCTCCTACGTGTCGAGGCACGACTTAAAGGTATAAGCCCATTCTGGAATGATCTCAAGTTTGGTATCTTTGCACGACTCATGTAAAAATAGGGATGAAATTACAAAAGGATAGTTGGCTTACACTCGCCACATCACACAATACATTACATAAGCAAATCATCATCCAAATAACATCACAACCCGACTACGGGCAAAGATCCAAAAGAAAGATACCAAAAACATAAAGCCACAGGTCCGAATCGCCCCTAGTAGAAACCACTACTGATCATCGAAAACGTCACGAACATACGGCTACGCTCTTCATCGAACTCCCACTGAAGTTATGATCCATCTCCTGCATCGTACTCAGTTGTAACTGCATCTGGTGTTGTAGTATCTGTGAGCCACGAGGACTCAACAATCCCATAACCGTGGGTATCAAGACTAGCAAAGCTTTATGGGTATGGAAGAGGGTAGTGGTGAGGTTGCAGCAGCGGCTAAGCATAATATGGTGGCTAACTTACGAGTACAAGAATAAGATGAGCATCTACGCAAACGGTCGCAAACTAGTAGTGATCGCTAAAGATCCTGAACTACCTACGAGTCAAACATAACCCCACCGTGTTCTCTTCTCAAAGTGAAAAGAGACAGTCACGGTTACTCACACAGTTGTGTGTTTTACTTCGGATCATCTGTCAAGTTTTCTACAACCGGGCATTAACAAATTCCAATCTGCCACATAACCGCGGGCACGACTTTCGAAAGATCATAACCCTGTAGGGGTGTCCCAACTTAGCCCATCACAAGCTCTCACGATCAGCTAAAGTGATAAATATAATATCATCACCCCTTATCTTAGGGAAATCCGATCAGGCTCGGCATCCCGGTGCACAAGACATTTCGACAATGGTAAAACAAGTCCAGCAAGACCTCCCGGCGTGCCGACACCCTGATAGTAGCCGCGCGTATCTCGTCTCAGGCCACGTCCGGATGGGTGATGCTACAGGTAAAACCAGCCCTCGAGTTTCCCCGAGGTGGCCCCGCAGGCTCCCCGTTTGGGACCAACACCATCAGCATTGGCCCCCCCTGCTATGTAGAAAAGAGTACCCGAGGGCGCGACCCCCTATGCAAATTTAATTAATTAATTAAGTTGTTATTATGAGGCAAATTAAAACCAATGCTGGGCCTTGCTGGAGGAGTCTTATTCAAAGTCGAAGTGTCAAGGGGTCCCCATATACCCAACCGTGTAAGGAACGCAAAATCAAGGAACATAATGCCGGTTTATCGGCGCCTAAGGTGGCATGAGTGGAACAAAACACCGAGCAAAAGGCCAAGCCTTCCACCCATGCCCAGTATATAGGTGTGTTAATAATAATAATAGATATTGTGATATTCCCAAAGCATCAAGTTCCAACATGGAACAATCTTCATCTTGATGGGCCTCTAACCCCTCGTTGGTTACCCCAAGTGGAAGGTGTGAGATGCAGTGTTGTGGAAGTTTTTCCCTTAGCAAAGATGCCAAGGATCGAATCCCCAGAGACTCCTAGGTTCAACAAGTAGGTGTCAACTGCTAACGGCGCCAGATATTAGCAATCAACGTGGACCTGCACACAGATACAAATAACTTTGCTCCCAACGAGTACAGAGAGGTTGTCAATCCCTCCGGCCTTGTAGTTCACAAAGGATTAAACGCAAATGATAGTAGTGATAGATAATGTTTGCAATAGTAAGTAATAGCGAAAAGTAAATAGCGGATGTGATCAATGATGGTAATATGGACCGGAGTCTCATGATGTTCACTAGTGATGTCTCTCTCCCAAAAGACGATAAAACAGCTATGTGAGGTAAACGAATTACAGCTGGGCAATTGACAGGACCACGAACGCAAACCAATGCTGACTACATTGCAAGAAAGGTTGAGGTTCAAAGCATGGGCGGTACGCCAAAGTAAGTAGACCGAAATCCATCAATATCTACTACTAATCATCCACCTTGAGATATCTATCCAGAACATCTCGCTGGTATTAAGTTGCGAGTCCCACCCATAGTGTAAACTCAATGCAACAGACAACTGCATTAAAAGAACTTTGCGTAAAGTAAACAATCCTTGCACCCGCGGGCACAAGCACCGTTGTTTTCCCCCTTGTGGCAACAGCACATCCCCTAGACTCATGTTTCTGTCACTCAAGCTAGTCATCGAGGGGCATGAACCCACAATCAAGCATAACGTTCCCTCTTGGAGTCACAACGTATTACTTGGCCAAAGCAATAAATAACAATGGAGAACATGCAAGAATTACTTATGAACATAAATATAAAAGAGATAGATCAAATATATTACTCAAGAACAATCTGAACATAATCTCATAATCCATCGGATCCCAGCAAACTCATCATAGCAACAGCATAAGGATTACATATGTGCCTCGATCATGTAGGACAGCTCACGAGGACTAATTAGTGAAGCACAAGAACGGGAGGAGAACATCACATAGCTACTGGTCATGGACTCATGGTTCAAGGGAGACTACTCACAACTCATCCGGGAGGCGTCCATGGTGGTGGAGAGGCTCCCGATGGTGATCCTCCCCTCCGGCAGGGTGCCGGGAAGAGTTCTCCTGGTGCTCCCGATCTTGGAAGCGGCGGCGGCGGCGGAACAGAGATGAGATCGCGAAAAAGAGTTCCCGTCCCGAGGGTTTCGAAGGACGCTCTAAATATATGCCGAAGGGGGGCACCAGATGGGGCTCGGGGGGCCCAGGTGCCCCCCCGGCGCGACCCAGGGGGGGGGGGGCGCCGCCAGGGCGCCTGGAGCCCCGGTGGCCCCCCCGGCTGTCCTTCGGGCGCAAGGTAGGTTCTGGAACGCTGATTTTTATATAATTTTTCTGGATTTTTCCTGGCAGTTCTCGTAACGTGAAAACCTGAAATATAAAAACAGCCGAAAACATAAACTGGCACCGGGGTGCACTGGATTAGTAGGTTAGTCCAAATATGATCAAAAGTGTATGGAAGTGTATGAATATCATAGCAATATCACCCAAAAGTGGCATGGAGCAAGCAGAAATTATAGATACGTTTTGGACGTATCACATCTTCACCTGCAACTAACAACGCTATAAGAGGGGCTGAGCAAGCGGGTAACATAGCCAAACAACGGTTTGCTAGGAAGGTGTCAAAGGTTAGAGGTTTCATGGCAACAAGGAGAGGCTGACATAAATGATGGGTAGCGCGACATATAACGATAGCATCGAGACAACTAAGCATGGCAATGGTAGTAAAGGTATCCAAGGGTATGGTCATCTTGCCTGGGATTCCGCGAGGGAGAAGAACAAGTCCAAGAAGAAGACGAAGAAGAAGCCTTGAAGAAGAACCACGAGAAGTCGAACGGATCCTCACGATCGCAACGGAACAAGCACTAACGAGAAGAAGCAAGCAATACGGTAAACACACATCACAAGAACATGATAATATGCTCAATCAAATAAGATGCAAAACAGTTCTATATAGGATGCAATACATGGCAAGGTAGGAAGCACTAAAAAAACAACACAAGTCAACTAGTTTAAATGAGGCCGGAAACTACAACAACAATTCCGGAAAATCCCCATATGCATGTTTAGCAATTTTAAGCAAACAACAATTCACACATTTTAATGTTGTTAACATGATGCGGATGACATGATCAAGTTTTATGCAATTTTTAGTAAACGTTAACATGAAGATGATATGAAGTATTTGTCACCGCGATGGAAAGAAAAGAGGGTCGTGGCGGCGAAAACGGATACGATGCCACGACAACGTTCCGATGATCCGACACTCGTCGAGATGCCGGTGCAAAAGCAAGGTAGCGTGAGCGAGTCGAACAAGATGAAAGGTGGGATGATCCCGTCACCGGGTTCCCACGGGTCGCCACCAAGGCAAACAAGGGCACAACGGACACGAGCAAACATTCGATACATCTCATATAACACATGCAGTCCACGGGTCATCGTCTCGGGGTTATACCTTCGGAACGTTCGTTTCGGGGCGGTTCGAGGTCGTAGGGGAAGTAGTGGTACTCGCGGGTCGTGGAACACGTTTTGTAGCCGTTCACGTTTCCGAAGATGTACTTGTCGTGGCATCGGACGTAGTGGTACTTGACGCGTCACATCATGTAGTCATACACGGGGTTGACGGTAGAGGTACTTGTCGCATCCACCAAGTGTAGTCGTACTCGTTTCTTCACCTAAGGTAGTCGTTTGGGCGTCGAGCGTCGAGGTACTTGGCGGGTCGTCGTCTGACGTAGGGGTACACGAGCCGTAGACGTACACGGTGAGGAACTTGACGCCTCCGAGGTCCTTGGCGAAACAACAACAGCAACAAGGCCAAGGTGGTCTCAGTCACGGCCATGGTGAGGTCAGGCGAAGCTCGCCGGGCAGCAAGGAGTCGATGCAGGGCTCGGCGTCCTTGTTTTCTCACCGAAGAGCAACGAACACCAGTCAGGGAAGAGCTTCACGGGGCCGGGCGGAAGATGCACGGCAGCGGCCTCCAGTGACCTTGACGAGGCCAAGGCGACGCGGTAAACGGACAAGGACGGCGGGGCGAAACAGCCTGGTCCGCCGGGCTGCTCCGGCGGCCTTGATCAGAGACGAGGCGTGGCACTTGGGGCGAGGTGGTGGAGGTGCAGGCGAGGCCAGAGACAAGGAAGAGGCCGGCGCAGCGGCGAGAAGAACTTGGCGACCTGGTCGGCCGGGATGCTCCAGCGGTCTTGTTCGCCCGCAGCGGGGAGGAGGCGCGTCGCTTAAGGAGCGGACGCCGGACGTCGGAAAACGGCGGGAGGGACCTGGCGCAGAGGAGAGGTTTAATGCCCCGGATGTAATACTTTCCCTTTTGGGCATATAATATATCTCTGGCTTCATCTATTCCACTCTGGTTTCTTTGTCTTTCGGGTTTTTGTCGTTTTGTTGTGTGCACGTGTGGCATTCATTCATATCATATAGTCATGTGCATCGCATTGCATTTGTGTTGTTGTTTGCATCCGGTTCCACGCGTTCCTTCCCATTGTCCATTTCGCGTTCCGGAGCCCCCTCACGTGTCCGTGGCGTCCCGTAGGCCTACTTTGGTGTTTGGCCGTGTAACGTTACCGGTTTGGCGCGAGACTTGTCGTGTGTTGTTGTTTTGGTGTGTGTAACCCGCCTGTCAAATCTCGTCATGTTTCAAGTCCGTTTGCTACCCCAACAGTTATTCTCGTGGGCTCAAAGTGCCTCCACTTTGAGGCCCAAGACACTCCTCCAACAGCCCACCAAACCTCTCCTAACCACTTCTATCATCTAGGCCATCCAAATCTGATCCTGTGGCCGAAAACCGCACTCCATTTGGGCAACCCTAGCTCCTTGTGCCTATATATTTTGTCCACTCCCCCAAATTTTGCCCCAAATCAAGGAAACCCTAGCCCCCCACTTCATTCCCTTCCTCCAGCCACCACCACCTCACCGGAGCTTCGCCGGAGTTTCGCCGGAGCTCCTCCACCTCGCCGGAATCCACCAACACCACCTCACCGGGCCCTCCTCTCGCCGGTGCCGCCCCTCTCCGGCCGGAATTCACCACCGCGCCCCAATCTCCGCCCCGCGCCGGCCCCGCCTCTCCCTCCGGCCGAGCACCGCCGGCCCCTCCGTCGAGCCTCGTCGGGCGAGCCAGCGAGCGCCGCCCCGCTCCTCAAGCTCCCGACGCCAACCGCCCGATCGGATCTAGGGAATCCCTGGGCCGGTCCGTTCATTTCCCTCCGTGGGCCGAACCCTAGGCGATCCGCCGGCCCGTTTGGTCTCTCCTCTCGAGCCGCCCCCAGGCGCTCGACGCCACCGCTGCCTCCTTGTTCGGGGACTCCAGCCGCCGAACCCTAGGGAGCCGCCGCCCCAGGCCACGGGCCCGATCCAATCGCGCCAGCTCCGCGGGCCGATCTCCCGCGCGCAGGCCCACTCCGCCGATTGCCAGTCCGCGCCAGGCCGAGCCGCCAGCGCCTCCCAGGCCGGCCTCTCCGCCAGTCGGCCCGCTCGCCTTCGCCCTGGGCCTCTCCCTTCGCCGCCTGGGCCGAGCCCGAGGCCGTTCCACCAGCAGCCGCCGCCGCGCCGCCTCTCCGCGGGCCCATCTCCGCAGATCCGGCCCATTGACCCAGATCTGGAGGTTGCTCTCTTTTTCACTAAGTCCTGAGTTTGTTGTGTGTCTGATGCTAGTTTCAAACTGTGATATCTTCTCGTGTGTTGGTCCGATTTGCGCATATGACATGTCCAGACGTTCGTGGTGACTAGCACTACGTTTCATTTCATTGTGCCATGCATGTTTGAGATCATCTAGATGCTTATTTTTCTGTTGCAAGAGTGCATCCCGTTATAAACTGCTGCTATGTGATGTTTTCATGTCATCTTTGCATAGTGATATCTTTTAGCTCGTTTATCCGAATGATGCAAATGACATGTCCACGCGTTCGTCTTGCCTTGCTCTACATGTTGCTTGTGTTAGGTTGCATGATAGATTTATTCTTGCCATGTATATCTTCGTTGCAAAGTGCCATGTGGCTGTGATGTTGTTTAACTTGTTATGAAATGCCATCTTGTTGAGCTCATTGCTATCGTTGTGTTTATCTCCATGATGCATGCTTGTATGTTTCGGAATCACCATCATGTGTACTTTGATGTGGTGCTTACCACTTGCCATGTTTAGTTTCGAGGTGACTTAAACTTGCTCTTATAGATGCCATGATGAAACTGCAGTTTTAACACTTAGTGGATTTTTCACTAAGTCTGGAATCTGTTATTCTCCGATGCCATGTTTGCTTGCTGTTCTAGGACAATCCATGATAGTTTTGGAGTGTCTCTTGATGGTTCCTTGTAGTATATATTATTGGCTATCCATTCATGTTCTCACATGCTTATTTGAGTGGCTGTAGCATGTTTAACTTTTGCTCCAAAGTTTCAATAAAATTCTGCTGTCAGGATTTTGTTGTCAAGTTCAATATGTCCAAGCTTGTTGCTATTGATCCGTGGCTCCTTTGGGGGTGCACCTTTGGACTTATTTGCTTTAGGATATGTCTAGTTTATGTTCATGCTCTTTGCCATGTTGTTTGAGTGCTGTAGCTTATTTTTCTAGTGCTCCGAAGTTGCTATGTTGCTGTAATTTACAGCTTGTGCATGTTTCTTGTTTCGGGCATAACTTTTAGCCCGTAGCTCCGTTTTGAGCGGGTCTTATATGAAACTTGATTGATTTTCTGTGTAGATTCACAATATCCTATTGTTATCATGTTTTGAAGCTTATGCTTGAATGCTTATTTTCCGTGCTCCGTGTGCTCCCTTAGTGCATCCATCATTTTTGTGTGCGCATTGCATCTTGTTGTTTCGTGCCCTGTGTGATTGTATTGTTTAGAGCCGGAAGCTGAGACCGAGTACGAGTACGAGCACGAGGTTACCAACGAGGTTGAGCACGAGGACCCTTCTTACGATCCGAACGACAACTCTTCAGGCAAGATGACCGAACCCCGATAACATTACTATCTTTGCCTATTGCTAGTAGTCTCGATCTATAGTTTTGCCTCGAAGCCCATGTCTTTCCTGTCAGCCTCCTACTTGTAACCATGACCATGTTTAACCACCCTACCTATGCAAATCGTTGAATGGCTAAGTACGCTTCGCTCAGCCCTTCTTATAGCATTGCTAGTTGCAGGTGAAGATTGAAGATGCTTGCTTCATGTTGCAGTTTTGTTGGGTTATATCACACTATATAAATGCTTAAAATGAAATCATCTATATATTGGCAAGGGTGGAAGGCTAAGCCTTTTGCTTGGTGATTTGTTCCACTCATGCCGCTAGGAACCGTTTAAACCGGTGTTATGTTCCTTGATTATGCGTTCCTCACACGGTTGGGGTTTATGGCCCCCCCTTGATAAACCGCTAAGTGCTAAGTCTTTTCCAGCAAGTCCCAACATTGGTACTATTCACCTAATAACTAATAAAACTTGCATAGGGTCTTGCAAACCCGAGTTCTTAATCAACAACCCCGGGCCAGTGCTCCTCATGAGTGTTGGTCCAAACCGGGGGTTCTGCGGGGTCACCACGAGGGAACTCGAGGATTGATATAAACCTGTAGAATCGCCCATCCGGTCGTGTCCTGAGACTAGATACGCGCGGCTACCATCAGGGTGTCGACACGCCGGGAGGATTTGCTGGATTAGCCTTACCTTAGTTCGGAGTATCTTGAGCACGGGATTCCGAGAATACTCGGGTCTTCCCACCTTTGGAGTTGCGACTCCGCGGATCGTGGGCTTGTCATGGGCCAAGTTGGAACACCCCTGCAGGGTTATGAACTTTCGAAAGCCGTGCCCGCGGTTATGTGGCAGATGGGAGCTTGTTAATATCCGGTTGTAGATAACTTGACACAAAGTTCCAATGCCCTACCAGCGTGTGTACCGTGACTGTCAATTTCCGAATAGGGATTCGGGAGTTGAACACGGTGGGGTTATGTTTGTTGAGCTTTAGCTAGGATCACTTCGTGATCATCTCTCGACCGAGGCACTTCTCTTCTCGCACTCTTTCACGTAAGCTAGTGCTAGTTGCTGCTGCAGACACTTATTCTTTTCTTCAGCCTTATCCTCTCCCAAGGCTTAAATAGTCATGTTACCCGGGAACGGAATTGCTGAGTCCTCTGTGGCTCACAGTTACTTCACCACACCAGATGCAGGTCCGATGGTGAGCTATCCAGGTGATGGCACCGAGCTAGACTGGGAGTATGACGAGGAGCGTAGTCGATACTATGTTCGTTATCCTGATGATCAGTAGTGGAGACTTCTACTAGGATTCGATCCGACCTGTGGATTTAAATTATGTTTGGTATCTTGTCATTTGGATTTTACCCTTAGAGGGCTGTGATGTTTTAATGAATGATGTTTGAGACATGTATTGTATTTGTGTGACGTGGCGAGTGTAAGCCAACTATTTTATGTTTTCCATCCCCATCTTTTACATGAGTTGTGCAAAGATACCAAACTTGCGATCATTCCAGCATGGGGTTATGTCTCTAAGTCGTGCCTCGACACGTAGGAGATATAGTCCCATCCTGGGCATTACAAGTTGGTATTTAGAGCCTTCTCCGACCTAGGAGCCCCCACTGATTGATCGAATCGTTGACGGTCGAGTCTAGGCACACACTGAAAATATTTTGAGTCCTATATTTATATCAGAGAGTAGGAATTCTTTGCTTCTCATCCCCTTTCTCTCTGGTGAGGACTCCTGACGACTACTCTTGCCTCTTCTACTTTCAAAAATTGCACCAAATTTTTTTAGGAATCTCGCGAGTATTCTGGGATTGTTTCGATGTTCTTGTGACGAGAATATTGTTCTCGATGCCTCCCGACATTAGGGGTTGTGGCAGTGTCCCGGGGAGTTGAGCTTCGGGGTATTGTCGTCACAAGCATATCGCGATAGTACTAAATACTTAAGACGGCCGACATCGAAAATCTCTCCTATACGGTTGGTGGCAAGATAACCCCGACATCACCCAGTACTGGGGAGGTTGTTCGGGAGTATTGCCATAGCTTTTTATAGTGGATGCTTTTCGAAGGTCCGAGGTAGACAGTTTCCGAGAAAGACTGGTTATGTGTTGAAGGATGGATACAGCTGTATGTAGGTTTAGAGTTGATTGCGCGGTGCTTCCCCTGTATCCCCAACACCTGATTGCATAACTGGAAAATTTCGGAAATTAATAGGTGGGTTTATCCAGTAGATCATAGGCATTCTTCCAACGAATGCAGGTTAGCGAGTTCGGGGTTCTACATTGAGTGAAGTGGTATTATGACCGATGTTCCGATCGGGAGTTGCATCTTAAAGGGTCCTTGGCTATGCTGATCCGGGGATTGGAAAACCCTTTCGTAACGCGTTCATATGCTTTCAGCACGAAAATGTCGAACGAAGCTCCTCTCTTGTGTTTGTTTCCATCTGTACCTTGTGTTTTTCTTATTTACCTTTTGTCCCCTATGTGGCTTCTCGTGAAGATTGTTGTTATCATTAAACTGAGAATTTCATTCGTTCCTCTTATTCAATAGATTTCATTCGTTCCTATTGTTCGAATGATTATTGTGAAGACTTGTTGCAATTCATTCCATTGATTCAGCTTATACCTTCTGTCAATCAATTGCTGATTCGTGGTCATCTCTTTCAGGATGGCTCCGAAACGGGTTCCCAACGCTAACCCAGAGGGTGAAGAGGTCCCAGATCGTCCTCCTTCCCCTCCTCCTCCGTCTGAGGCTTGGAGAGCGATTATGCAGACTACAGCTCAGAACACCCAGATGTTGATGTAGATGATGCAGCAGATGCAAGCTAATCAAGCTAATTAGGGTGTTCCAGGGAATCAAGGCAACTTCTTCAACCAACAACACCATGCTACTCTCAACTAGTTCTTGGCCAATAATCCAAAAGCTTTCAGTTACTGTGTCGACCCTCTGGATGCTGAAGATTGGTTAACCGACATAAAGAAGCATTTTGAGTGCAGTAACGTGAAGGAAGAGGAATATGTGAAGTTTGCAGCCTTCCAACTCAAAGACCAAGCTGCTGACTGGTGGCAGCAGTACAAAGACTCCAGGCCAGGTCGTGTGATCTCTTGGGAGGATTTCTGCAAGGACTTTCGCTCTCACCACATTCCTACAAGTGTCATCGAGGGTATGCGTGAGCAATTCCGCAACCTGAAGCAGGGCTCTATGACAGTCTATCAGTATAATGTCAAGTTCCAAAACCTCGCCCGCTATGCTAAGCAAGACATTCCTGATGCTAAGAGCAAAATCTACCAGTTCCGTGGAGGTCTCAAAGATTGTCGGTGTACTAAGATAGGGGTACCTTAGTACCCCAACTTGTGCACGGGCAGTAGCAGCTTCCCGCGGCGGGGCTTACCACGTGCTCGCCAAGTACCTTTCCGGTCCTTATGAAGCCATTCAAGAACAAAGTATACAAGTCATAAGATCAAGACCCCGGCAAGTGGAGCTTGCCGGGAAGGCCGCACCAGGCTCAAGGTTATCCCTTTAACGCAAGACCCTGGCAAGTGGAGCTTGCCAGGAGGAACAAGGAACACATATCCCAAGAGATGCCTCGGCGCATCATGCGCCCCGGCAGGGCCCGGAGAGCGACAAGCCCCCGGGCCTGGCAAGATCAAGACCCCGGCAAGGTGCTTGCCGGGGAAACATATGCTGTGTGCCCGCGCTCCAGCTCATCGGCCCACGCGTCGCCCTGGGGCCCTTCCAGGGACGCGTGGCGGATGGCTGTGCAGCCTGGGGTACACGGTGGCGAGCCACAGTGACGAGGCTACCGTCGTGGCGAACGGAGGAGCATGGACGGACACTTTTGGGGTCGACGGTGACGGGCATTTAATGCCCTTGTCCCCCACTGTCAAGGTTAGGTGAAGACCACTGTTCATCCACTGTTCACGCACTATTCCCGCACTGTTACAACTACCACAAAATTTACACTTTTACCCTCCTCTACGTTGACACCTGTCGGTGACCCCTTCAGCTATAAAAGGAGGCCCATGCACAACGTAGAAAGGGTTCGGAACCTAGACAACTCTTTCGCTCAGTGTAGCTAGCTCTTCAAGCTCCCGAGCTCAAGAACTCAATACAATCCAATCAGGAGTAGGGTTTTACGCGTCCGCGCGGCCCGAACCTGGGTAAACTGCCCGCGTGCGTCCCTCGATCTTCTCTCCGTGCTCCCTCCGCTCCCTTACCGCAACGTAGAAGGGGCTCCGGTCCCATAGGTGCTCGTGGGAGGACAGTTTCCCCCGACATCTTTGGCGCGCCAGGTAGGGGGCGTTGAGGTCGTGCGAACCTGATCCGGCGCTCACGCGGGCGCATTCTTCATCAACCTCTCCAGCTTCATCAACTTCACCAGCTGCAACAACATGGCCCCGAAGAAGAAGGCTTCAGAGGTCGCAGGCCCGTCTGCGTCGATCCCACCGCCACCAGAACCAACGGTTGGTGGAGGAGACACAGGCGGAAGGGTGGTCGCCGGCGAGGAAACTCACGGCGCCACCAAATCCAAGGACAAGACGGACGACCGGGCAAACTCCAAAGCCTCGGTGTCCGTGGACGCGCCACGTCTCTCTCGGGACGTACAAGACCCGCAGCGGCGTGGTACAGGAGGTACCATACGCTTGCTGGGGCGAGGACAAACCGGAGGATCGCGGGATGCTCAAGGCCATCGTCCTGGTACGAGCAAGGCGCGGTCGCCGGGGCGAGAAACTGCTCCTTCTAACCCTGTTAGAAGTCCGAGCATATCTCGCTCCTCGCACCGCTCGGCGCCGCTCCCCTCCTCTCCAGCAGAAGGTCTAGCAAGAGCGCAACTGCTCCTCGATTTCCCTCCAGCGGCAGACAAGGCCGAAGACTAGAGGGCGACGATTCAGAGTCTCATCGCCTTCGCCAACAACGACACGCCGCAGCAGCCGGCGACATCGCGGCCACGGCAAGTCGACCAGACGAAGGCCGATGGCGACAAGACTGCCGGGGGTGCAACCACCGTGCACTCCCCGCCGCGGAAGCAGAAGACGCCACCCCGCCGGATTAACGTCGACGACGACTCCACGGCGTCGTCGGATCCGCGGGCTCGTCGGGACCAGCGCCAAGTCCTCGACGACCAGCGACAAGAAGACGCTCGGACGCGCATCGAGCGCCGACGAGAAGCCCGACGACAGTCGGATCAGCGCGCTAGGACCGCTGTCGACACGCACGCGCCGGGTGAACCAGGCGACTTGCCGTACGCGGCAGGTTGCCCTGCGTTCACCCGTGAGCTGCGGCGCGTCCAGTGGCCCAGCATGAAAAACTTCAAGCCCGACGTACCCGAGAAGTACGACGGCAAGACGCACCCCTCGGAGTTCCTCAGCATCTACACCATCGCGGTGCAGGCTGCCGGGGGACGCGACGAGAAGACACTAGCCAACTACTTCCCGCTAGTGCTTAAGCCGAACGTCCATTCTTGGCTTATGCACTTGCCGGAGGGCTCCATTTCTTCGTGGGCGGATCTGTGCCACCAATTTGTTGGCGCCTTCACGGGCGGCCACAAACCCCACGGCCAAGAGAGCGATCTCCACATCCTAGCCCAGAAGGAGGGAGAATCCCTGCGCAAGTACATCCAGAGGTTCAGCCGCGTGCAGCACAACATTCCCGATGTCCACCCTGCCGCGGTTACCAGCGTGTTTCACCAGAACGTGCGTAACCGCCGCATGAGGGAAGAGATGGCTATGACCAAGATCCGGGATGTCAGCGAGCTCTACGCTCTGGCTGACAAGTGCGTGCGCGCCGAAGAGGGGAGGAGACTCCCCGGAGAGGATGCTAGCGCAGGAGGAAGCGACAGCGAGGATGCCGCCCCGGCAAAGAAGAGCCGGCGGCGGAACAACAGAAAGAAGAAGAGCAAGGAGGTGCTAGTCGTTGAGCAGTCCGGCAAGGAGGCTCCCGCCAAGACAGCACAGGCTGGCGGTTCCGGCAAGGAGCCTGCCCCTGTAGCGGCAGCCGACAAGCAGGACGGCTCCGACAAGCAGTACTGCATGATCCACCGCACCAAGGGCCACAATCTTCAGAATTGCAAGCGAGTCGAGTACCTCGTAGAACAGCAGAAGGCTGAATACGAGCGTCGCGACAAGGAGAAGGCCCAAGGTGGCGGAGGTGAGCCCAGCAAGAAGCGGCCATTCAATGACCGGGGAGGACGCCGCGGCAAGGCCAAGTAGCGGCAAGGTGATAGACCTCCCCTGGGCCGCGACAAGGATGAGGAAGAAGACGACGACGACGACATGGAGGAAGGAGATAACAGCGAGCAGGAGTTCCAGAAGGCCACATAAGTTCTGTGTGTCGACGGAGGCGCCTCTCTGCACACTTCCCACCGCCAACTCAAGCAGTGGGTGCGGGAAGTGAATGCAGCTGAGCCACCCGTCGAGTCGCGCAGGCTGCTGAAGTGGTCCAGCACGCCCATCATTTTTGGCCTTGTGGATCACCCTGACCGTACAACAGCGGTCGGGTGCTTGCCGATGTTGGTCTCACCAACTATCCGCAACCTCAAGGTCACCAAAATGTTGGTTGACGGCGGGGCCGGCCTAAACTTGATCTCCTCAGCTGTGATCAAGAAACTGCAAATCCCCGACAGCGAGCTCGAGGAAACCGGGTCGTTCCAAGGGATCAACCCAGGAAGGATCAAGCCGAAGGGCAAGATTACGCTGCCAGTGACCTTTGGCGGGGAACTTAACTTCAGGACGGAGAGGATAACCTTCGACGTTGCCGATATCCCATTGCCATACAATGGGATACTTGGCCGTCCTGCCCTCGCCAAGTTCATGGCAGCTTCCCACCATGCCTACAACGTACTCAAGATGCCGGGGCCGATAAGCGTCATCTCTGTCCCTGGCGACAAGAAGGACGCACTTATCTGCGCCGACAAGAACTACCGGGATGCAGCAGCCGCAGCAGAAAGCAACACACTTGTCGCTGAAGCTCCCGGGGGGAAGACCAAGACCAAGTCCGGCAAGAGCTCTGGGGCCCACTCCGGCAAACGCACCTCTTCGGAGTGCCGCGCTGCCGTCGAGGACGCACCATCGAGCTCCTCCGGCAAGTGTAAGAGAGGAATGGCGGCTCCACCGGCAACCAAGAATGTGTCCGCCAAGGAGGACGGCACTGGTGGTACCTTCACCATCAGTGCTACGCTCGACAACAAATAGGAAAGCGCGCTCGTTGCCTTCCTGCGGGCGAATGTCGATGTGTTTGCGTGGCAACCATCTGACATCCCCGGCGTTCCCAGGAAGGTAATTGAGCACAAGCTTGCTGTTTGTCCTCATGCGCGGCCCGTCAAGCAGAAGGTCAGGAAGCAAGCCGTGGAGCGCCAAGAATTCATCGCCGAAGAGATAAAGAAGCTAGAAGCAGCAGGCCTGGTTAGAGGCGTGATCCATCCTACGTGGTTGGCCAATCCAGTTGTCGTACGCAAGGCCAATGGGAAGTGGAGACTTTGTATAGACTTCACTGATGTGAATAAAGCATGTCCCAAGGATCCGTTTCCTTGCCGTGTATTGACCAGATTGTTGACTCCACCGCTGGATGTGAGCTGCTTTCCTTCCTTGATGCATACTTAGGTTACCACCAGATTTTCATGGCCAAGGAAGACGAAGAAAAGACTGCATTCATTACTCCATGTGGCACATATTGCTTCATACGCATGCCCTTTGGATTGAAGAATGCAGGATCAACGTTTGCAAGGGTGGTGCACACAGCCTTTGAGCCACAGATCCACAGAAATGTGGAAGCCTACATGGATGATATAGTGGTCAAGAGTAAGAGCAAGGATACCCTGATCCAAGACTTAGAAGAAACATTTGCGAACCTGCGCAAGATCCAGCTCAAGTTGAACCCCGAGAAGTGCGTCTTCGGAGTCCCCTCCGGCAAGCTTCTCGAGTTCTTTGTGTCCCAGAGGGGGATTGAAGCCAATCCCGACAAGATAAAAGCCATCGAGCAGATTGAAGCCCCAAAGCGCGTCAAAGACGTAAGGAGACTTGCTGGTTGTGTGGCTGCCCTCAGCAGGTTCATTTCAAAATCTGCAGAACGCGCCTTGCCTTTCTTTAAAATTTTGAAGAAGGCAGGTCCTATGAAATGGACTCCGGAAGCGGAGGCAGCGCTGCAGGATTTCAAAGGATACCTGTCCTCCACTCCAATACTTGTCGCACCTAGACCACAAGAGAAGTTGCTGCTGTACTTAGCGGCAACCAATCAAGTGGTTAGTTCTGCGTTGGTAGCGGAAAGGGAGGCAGAGGAAGAGCCCACACCTCCGGCAAGCGAATCCAGCGACAAGCAGGGGGCTCCACCGGCAAGCTCTGGCCCCGACAAGGACAACTCTGCGCAGGAGCAAGGAGAAGTGCGAAGGAAGATGGTGCAGCGCCCAGTGTATTTTGTAAGTTCCCTCTTGCAAAATCAAGATACTCTGGGGTGCAGAAGTTGCTGTTCGGCCTCCTCATGGCCTCAAGAAAGCTGCGCCATTACTTTCAAGCACACGAGATAACAGTGGTCACTCGCTTTCCGTTGAAGAGGATATTGCAAAATCCAGAAGCAACAGGTAGGATCGTCGAGTGGGCACTGGAGCTGTCAAGCTTTGGTCTCAAATTTGAAAGTACTTCAACCATACAGAGCAGGGATTTGGCAGAGTTTATAGCTGAATGGACCCCAACGCCAGATGAAGAAGTTCTAGAGACAAGCGTCCCCGTACAAGAAGCGAGCAGCGAATGGGTAATGTACTTTGATGGTGCTTTTTCGCTGCAAGGCGCCGGCGCCGGCGTGGTACTCATAGCGCCCACCGGAGAGCACCTCAAGTATGTTATCCAGATGCACTTTCCCAAGGAACAAGCAACAAACAATACTGTTGAGTATGAAAGCTTGCTTGCCGGCCTCAGAATTGCGGCCGAGCTTGGGATCAAGAAGTTGATTGTGCGGGGAGATTCACAGTTGGTGGTCCGGCAAGTAAACAAGAGTTACCAGAGCCCTTTGATGGAAGCTTATGTTGATGAAGTGCGGAAGCTTGAAGAACACTTTGAAGGCCTGCAAATGGAACACGTCCCAAGAGCTCAGAATGATATTGCTGATGGCCTCTCAAAGTGTGTTGCAATGAAGTTACCTGTGGAACCAGGGAGCTTCCTGCTCAAGCTAACTCAGCCATCCGTTACACCATCAAGTGGGCAGAACAAGAAGAGAAAGTTGGTCTCCGGCGACTACTTGCCGGCGGATCTTCCCGAAGCCGCCGCCAAAGTCCCCAAGATCGATAGTCAGAACGCTGAGGAACAGTTTGCTCCTGCAGATCCAAGGGTCTGTACAGTTGAAGCAAGCGTTCCCGACAAGCCTTGCCCCGGCAGGCTTGCCGGGGGACCATCAGCTCCGGCAGAACCAGAGGTTCTTGCCGTAGAAGCTGGGGTCCCCGCAGCGGCCCTCATGCCTTTAGTCCTTACCGTTGAGCCTCAGGCTCCGGCATGGGCACAGCAGATCGTTCGTTTTCTGCAAACTGGAGAACTTCCCGACGAGCCAGAAGAAATAGAGAAAATAACCAGGCAGTCAAGTATGTATCAGTTCGTTGACAATGAACTGTACAGAAGAAGACTCAATGGTGTCAGGTTGAAGTGCATTTCCAGGGAAGATGGACAGAAACTGTTGGCAGAGATACATGGAGGCATATGTGGCCACCACATTGGCGCGAGGGCACTTGCCGGGAAGGCGTTCCGGCAAGGGTTCTTCTGGCCAGAAGCCCTCCAAGATGCAACTGCACAAGTAACTAAGTGTGAAGCGTGCCAGTTCCATGCCAAGCAAATTCATCAGCCAGCTCAAGCTCTCCAGACGATTCCTTTGTCCTGGCCCTTCTTGGTCTGGGGGCTCGATATCCTCGGCCCTTTCCCCCGCGCAGTCGGGGGCTATGAGTACTTGTACGTAGCAATCGACAAGTTCACAAAGTGGCCAGAAGTGGAACCAGTGAGAAAGGTGACAGCACAGTCAGCAGTCAGGTTCTTCAGGTCAATTGTTTGCCATTTCGGGATCCCTAATAGGATCATCACCGACAACGGCACACAGTTTACAAGTCGCACCTTCATGCAGTACGTCCAAGACCTTGGCGCCAAGGTCTGCTTCGCTTCTGTTGCTCACCCGAGGAGCAATGGTCAAGCGGAGAGGGCCAATGCTGAAGTGATGCGCGGGCTCAAGACAAGAACCTTCGACAGGCTGCGCAAGTGCGGAAGAAACTGGATAGAGGAGTTACCGGCGGCTCTTTGGTCAATCAGGACGACACCAAGTCGAGCCACCGGACAGACACCCTTTGCTCTTGTCTATGGAGCAGAGGCAGTTCTCCCCACGGAACTCGTATACGGATCTCCTCGAGTGCTCGCTTATGATGAGCTCGAGCAAGAGCAACTGCGACAAGATGATGCATTGCTCCTTGAGGAGGAACGTCTCCAGGCTGCTGTACGAGCTGCTCGATACCAGCAAGCCTTGCGTCGCTATCATAGCCGCAAGGTCAAGGCCAGGAGTCTCGAGGAAGGCGACCTTGTTCTTCGGCGTGTTCAGTCCGCCAAGAATTCCAACAAGTTGACGCCGAAGTGGGAAGGCCCTTATCGGGTGAGACAAGTCACAAGGCCCGGAGCTTTCCGCCTTGAGACCGAAGAAGGCTTACCGGTGAGCAATTCCTGGAACATAGAGAATCTTCGCAAGTTTCACCCATAAGGCGCGGTTGCCGTGATCCGCTCCGGCAACCACCTTTTGTACGAGTCTTGCCGCTGTTGCATGTAAACCTTTGTACAAAGCCGGGCGCAGACCCCGTGCATCAGTAAAGTTTTTGTGCTCCGCACTATTTGCCATTTCCATGCTTTTCTTTGTTATTTGCATGCATTGTTTGGCACCTTGTGCAACGAACATCCCCGGTAAGCACTAGCAAGATGAGAGGCTATATACTTGTTTTCCCTCCTCTTTTTCTTTCCCTCTTAAGCAGAAGGAACATTCCTCGCGCACAAGTTTGCCGGGGGGGAAGGGGGTGGAGGATGAACCAAGTGCTGTTCAAGAAAGAGAAGCCTTGTCGGGGGACAAGCAATTTATGAAAGCTAAGTTACCAAAGTTTGAGTAATTCAAATTTTTAAATTTTAGTTGTCTTCCTTGAACAACCACACTTTGTATGGAAAACCTGTGCGCGGAGGAACCTACCCGTGGCTAGCCGCGCCCTTACTCTGTTTCGAGCACGCTCAACGGCTTAAGTGAGCTGCGACAAGTGTCGCGCCCTTACTTCGTTTTCGAGTTCGCTCAACAGTTTAAGTGTGCTGCGACTAGCTGCGGCAAGGTTACTTGCCGACGAAGTCTTTTGCCAGCAGGCTGCTAAGAGTCCAGCACTCGGCGCTCGCGGCAAGAGACCCTTGCTGGCAAGTCCCCTGAAAGCGTAGGGTAAAAAGCATACAAAGTGAAGGACTAAAAGCAAGGGAGATAACACAGCATTGACTGATCAAAATAAGATTGTATATTACAAAGATAACTTGCCGCGATACTAATAGATTCTTGTCTATAACATGCCTTGCAATGGCAAGGGAAACAGAAAGAAAGAAATCTAATCTACGCGGTCGCCTTCGCGCCTTGTGATCTTGTTCACCTTGGCGACGATGTGGGCAACCTGCGCCTTCAATGCCTCCTGATCAGCGTCGTCCGGCAAGGTGCGGAGGACGTTGACAAGGTTGATGCCGGGGTTGCGGTAGACGATCTTCGTCAAGACGCGCTCCAAGGTGCCCACGCAGAGCCGACGCGCCTCGTCGGCCAGCTGCACGGGGATCTTCTCCTGCAGCCTCGCAAGTGCCGGTGCTATTCCCCTGAAGAAGAGACTCAACTTGGCGCTGTGGGGGAGGTTCTCGTCCGGAGAGTATGCGAGATGCTCCGCCCTCAGCGCCACCATCTCCTTGTCGATATTGGCAGCGGAGGTGACCAGATCGTCAGTCCACTGCTCCACCGCCCGGCTGAAGTTGTTCGCTGAGACGGCGGCGCTCTCCACCAAGTTCCGCTCCTTGCGGAGCTCGTCCTTCAGCTTCGTCTCGCGGTCCCGGGCGGCGTCGAGCGAATCAGTCAGAGTGGAGACCTTCAACTCTAAGTCAGCAATCGTGTCCTTGGCGGTAGTAAGCTCGTCGCCCTTCTTGGAGAGACGTACCTGCAAGTCAGAGTTGGTGTGGGCATCTTTCTCCCGCTCCACATTGAGCGCGGTGATCCTGTCCGCACTCGCCTTCAGGTACCGCTCCAGCTGCTCCACCTTGGCCTCAAGATCCTTCTTGGCGGTCTCCGCGGTGGCTGCGGCGGCCTTCGCCTCCTTCAGGGCTCCGCCAATGGCCTGCTCCCGGGCGGTGAGGTCGTCCTCGTGGGCATCGAGGTCGACCTTCCGCTGGTTGAGCACTCCTTCTCGCCGGGACAGCTCCTCGGCGGCCAACCGTTGCTGCTCGTCCACCTCGGCCTTCTCCAGGAGGAAGGCTTGCTGCGCTCCGGCGAGCTCGTCGCGCTCCTCAGCCAAGTGGCGGAGAGCTGCTTGGTTGTCGGCGCGAAGCTCCGCGGCGCGCTTCTCCAAGTCAACTCCAGCCTTGGCGGCAAGAGCTTCCCGAGACTCCAGCTTTGCCTGCCTAGCCCGGTACAGAGCAAGGAGCCGGCGAAGGAGTTTCTCCTCTTCGAGCTCGTCGCTGCCGCCGGGCGCTTCAACGACCTTCAACCCCGCGGAGGCGAGGACCTCTCCGTCAAAGGTCTCTCCCTCCACGGGGGCTCGAGACGAGGACCCCCACGGGACTTGTATGAAAACCCCGTTGGGGGCCTCCAGGTAGACGCCCTGCCCAGCCGCAGAGGCGGAAGGATCGGCGGCCGGTGCAGCGCTTGACGCTCCTGCTGCCTCCGGGCCAGCAGTTTGGTCGCCGGTCCCTTCCCCAGCCGCGGCGTCTGCGGGCGGGGCGGTCTCTTCAACGGCAGGCTCGTCGGCTCCAGCCATGCCCTCAGCTGCAGTGGCGTTGCCGTCGTCGCCGTGCACCTCCTCCTCGACGGTGGCCTCCGTCTCCATCCGCTCTGGGGCGGGAGGATCTAGCAGAAGAAAAGGAAAAGAAAAAGTCAAGCAAATATCCAAAAAGACAAGTCCAAGGAGAAAAAGCTACAAGACTTACCTTCGCGGACTTCTTCGACGACAGGCTCCCTCGCCGGGGAATCCACCCTTGGCGGCGGAGTAGTGGCCCCTGCTGGCGGAGGGCCGCCTGCGCCCTCCCTTGGCGGGGTGCTCACCCTCGTCGGGCTGCTCACCCTTGGCGGGGTGCCTGCCCTTGGCGGGGTGCCCGTCCTTGGCGGAGCGTTCTCCCTCGCCGGGGAGTTCACCCTTGGCGGGGAGGGTGGAGCAAGTGGCTCGTCGGGGGCGACTACCTAGTGCTCCTGCGGCTGCGGCTCCACTTCTGCACAAGACAAACAAGACAACAAAAATATCAGTACGAGCGATAACCTCAAGCGCGGCCGTCAAGCAGAAGGTCAAATACCAGACTTACGCTGGGGGCTGTGCTGGGGGCTGCTCCTCGGAGCAGCAGGTTGATCCGGCAAGCTTGCCGCTGGCACATCTCCAGTCGCCGCGACGGGCGAGTCGTCTTCGACCTCAACCACAGGGATCTTGGCCCTCTTCGCAATCCGCTGGGTCAGGGTCCTGAGAGCAAAACAAGAGCAAGATCAGAATCAACAAGGAAAATCAAGACAGAATCAAAGAAACTAAAGAAGTACAAGCACTTACTCTTCTTCCTCGTCGTCGGAGCTGAGGGCGGAGAAGTCAAACTCCGCCTGGTTTGCTCCCGCGCGGGGAGCCGGAGGAGAAGGCTCCCTCGGACGCTTGGCGGTCTCCGGGGCTGCGGTCTGTGAAGACCCAGCCCCCGTCGTCGCCGGGGCCCGAGGGGCAGATGGAGCACCCGTTCCGCTCCGGGAAGATCCTCCTCCGCTTGGCGCTTGAGCACGAGGCGCTGTAGGATCGAAAGTATGTCTAGATGGGGGGTGATTAGACTACTTGACAATATAAAAATTCTGCCTTTAGATCATGGACAGTTTTTGGCAGTTTCACAATTATGATCAATTCAAGTATCACCCTACACATGCAATTCTAGAGTGTAAGCAGCGGAAAGTAAATTGCACATGTAGTAAAGAGAGGTGGAGAAGATCAAACGCAATTTGGAGACACGGAGATTTTTGTCGTGGTTCCGATAGGTGGTGCTATCGTACATCCACGTTGATGCAGACTTCAACCCACGGAGGGTAACGGCTGCGCGAGTCCACGGAGGGCTCCACCCACGAAGGGTCCACGAAGAAGCAACCTTGTCTATTCCATCATGGCCTACGCCCACGGAGGACTAGCCTTACTCGGGGTAGATCTTCACGAAGTAGGCGATCTCCTTGCCCTTACAAACTTCTTGGTTCAACTCCACATCTCGATGACGGAGGCTCCCAAGCGACACCTAACCAATCTAGGAGGCACCACCCTCCAAAAGGTAATAGATGTGGTTGATGATGATGAACTCCTTGCTCTTGTGCTTCAAATGATAATCTCCCCAACACTCAACTCTCCTCACTGATTTGTCTTTGGTGGAAGAAAGGATTGAGTGGAAAGCAACTTGGGAAGGCTAGATCTCAAGTTTCATATGGTAGGAATGGAGCAACTTGATCTCAACACAAGGGTAGGTAGTTCTCTTCTCAGAAAGTGTAAGGTAGGAGTGGTAGTCCTTTCTGATGGCTCTCTTCACGAATGAAGAGGGGGTGGAGGGGTATATATAGCCTCCACACAAAATCCAACCGTTACACACATATTTGAGTAATCTCGGTGAGACCGAAGTGAAATCTCGGTCAGACCGAAAGTTCAAATATAGTGAACGTTGGGGTTTTCGGTGGGACCGAAAATACCATCTCGGTGTGTCCGATATGAGTTAAAGATAGGAGCTTGCCATTCTCGGTGGGACCGAAATTAACAACTCGGATATTCCGATATGATGTCAAATGGTTACAGAAGGTTGGCAGTCCAGTTTCGGTGAGACCGAACTCAAAATCGGATAGACCGAAATTTCTAGGGTTTGGAAAATAGCTGAGGTGGTTCATCTCGGTGGGACTGAGTTGGAAGAATCGGTTTGTCCGAGATTACTTATGAGTGTGTTTAGAAGTGAAAGTTGCTGATAGTTAAAGGAGCTAAATCACTAAGCACTTGAGCAACCAGATCATCAACACAACCTCATCCCCTTTTAATAGTATTGGCTTTTCCTATGGACTCAATGTGATCTTTGATCACTAAACCAAAAATGGAGTCTTGAGCTTTTGCCAATGCTTGCCTTAGCATTTTGAGGGGTCCACTTCTTCAGACATATCCATACCCATATCATCGAACTTCTCTGAAATGATTCTCAAGTAACTATTAGTTCAATGATATATATGTTGTTATTAATTACCAAAACCACCCGGGGATTAGTTTCACTTTCAATCTCCCCCTTTTTGGTAATTGATGACAACATATAGATCAAAACTTCGACAAAAGATATAATCAATGAATAATATCGTCGCTTTGAGAAGTATGTGATATACAAGAGCTCCCCCTAAATTTGTGCATTATTTAAAATTTGCGTTTGAATGCAAATGCACAATCGATTAGGATTATGGGTCACTCTTCCATGTCACATACAACTTGGTGGAGCGCACAAAATGATAAGAATGAATAACATGCACTCAATCACCAAGACATGAGTAAATGATCATACAAGAAGGAATAGCATATGATAAGCATTAAGCACACATTAAAGCATAGTATGACTAAGCACTCATTAAGGTAGCATCAAACGTAGTAGCAAGCACACTGAAAGTTGCAAGAACCAAAAGAACCAAATGTATCTCAAAGAAAACCGGCAAAAGAACGAAAGAGCACTCTCTCTCTCGAAGCCCTATGATCTATACAATTTCTCCCCCTTTGGCAACAAGTTACCAAAAAGTTTGAAAAAGCATAGAGCTAAGCGTCACTGTGGGCTCTGCTGGCGGCTCCCGTCTGGGTAGATGTCGGTGTAGAAATGACGGCATCGGCGAAGACTTCAGCTGATGTCTGCGCTGGAGGAGTGGATGCTGGAGCTGTGGCTGGAGCAACTGCTGGAGCTGTAGGAGGTGCTGAAGTGGTAGCCCTGGAGTCAGTCACTGGGATAGCTGCAGATCGGGATCCTCTGGGAATCTGAGCAGTCTGGCGATGAGAGTCCTGGACTAGATCATCCTGCATGAGCTCTGCTCTCTCCTGCCTTGCTTCCTCCATATCTGCCTCAAGCTTGTTGACGGTCACCTGAATCTCAGTCAGCTTCACGTCCAGAGCGTGGATCTTGTCGTCAACAATTCTCTCTAGGCTCTCCTGAGATTGTTCAATGCTGGCCAGGCGTTGTTCAATCCTCTGGGTAGCTTCAAGAATCTGCTCTCCGAAGCTCTTTGGTTTAGCTGCTGCTGCTGCTGCCTCTTTATCAGCTTTGGCTTTCTTCGCAGCTTCAATCTTGGCTTGACCTTCAACTGAAGTTGGATCTTCCTCATCCATCGCAACAACGTTATCTTCATGCTCTAGCTGCAGTGGCAAGTGCTTCCTATCCAACATGAATTTGCCCGTGCCAAACTTGGCATTGATGAGCATCTGAATCTGCGGGGCAAATCCGCAAGACCTCTTCTGGTCAGCTGCAGTCCTCTTAATGGTCTCTACCATTAAGTCCATCACCTTGAAAGGTGCCTTCTCATCAAGAATGTGCAGCATGTTGATAGAATAGCCTCGAATCATGCGGTGGTCTCCAGACTTGGGCATCAATGTATGCCTCAGAATAGTGTTTGTAGTGGTCAGACCTGCCTGGAGATAGTACACTGAGCCAAGCTTCCATCCTTCCAAATCAGCAGCGGGGATCTCCTTGTACATGTTCTTCATGGAATCATGGTTCTTCTTAGGAATCCCATAGACATCAATGTCGTCCTCTCTCTGCACTGGAGCATTCAGAAGTTCTGCCCATTCTTCAACAGACGAAGAAAACCTTTGACCTTCAGTCATCCAGGTGATCTTCCCATCAGGATAAAAGTGGGCTGTGGCGTAGAACTGCATGATCATCTCGTCGTTCCAATCTGTCAACTTCTGACCCACGAACTCATCAACTCCACATGCAGTGAAGCTCTCATGCACATGGGGAAAGAAGTCTCGGTGCTCTTCACTGTCAATGTACTCCCAGTCAACATACCTGGTGTCAGCAACAATAGGCTTCTTATCCATCAGCGCGGTCTCATAGAAGTCCTGCTGCTCTCTGGTGTGGAATCTGGGGTCCACAGCAGTCCTTCTCCTCACGGCATATGGATCAGACTGTCTCCATAGCCTGAGACCTCTGTCCTTCCTTGCCTTCATATCCTCGGCTTGAGGATGAGCATCGTTGTGGAGTGGCAACTTTGGACGGAGCTTCAGCAACACATGTTCTTCATCAGACTCAGACGGTGGCAAATTACCTTTGTTCTTCTCAGAGGCTGGGATGTTCCTGGTTGTCCTCTTGGGCTTGGCTGGAGCTGCCTTTGCTTGAGCAGGCTTCTTGGGCTTAGAAGAGGTTTGAGCCCTAATAGCATCACCCATGAACTTAGCCTTCTGAGGAGGAGGCTGGGGTGCATCTTCTTCTTCTTCTTCATCCACTGCTGCATCAACATGAGGTTCAGCATACACAACTCTCTTCCTCTTGGAAGTTTTCTTCACTTTACTTGGAGCTGGCTCTTCCAAGTTTAGTTTCTTTGCAACAGCTGACTGCTTGACCTTGCTGGTGCCTTTCTTCGACTGCTGCCCTTCGTGCTCTTTGGCAACAACTTTTCTCTTGGGCTTGGAGGTTACTTCCTCAGCAACGAAGTCAGAGTCCTCATCATCAGAATTTCTTTGCTTTCTGGTCCTGGTGGCTGCAGGAGGCAAACCACTAGGGGTACTCCTCTCACCATCATCACTAGGACTACTAGCCTCAGGACTAGTATCTGCCTCAGGGATCTCTGCAAACGGTGACTCAGACCTGTTCTGGCTGTCACTAGCATCTGACATGGCTGACAACCCGTGAAAAGATAAGGTATAGGCAGAGTAGAAGAGTTATCACAACTGCAGAGGTTTTTGCAAAAAAAATGAGTTCAAAACTTAGTTTTGAGTTTTCACAGAATGCATTTCGGTCAAACCGAATTTCAGTTTCGGTGAATCCGAAGTGTATACAGAGGCTTATCACACCACTTTCGGTCAGACCGAAGTGGGTTTCGGTCCTACCGAAACACTAGGGTTTCACTGACACTCTACATCGGTCACACCGATTTGCATGACTCGGTTAGACCGAAAGGTGCAGTGCAATGGCCAGAGGCCAAATCGGTCATTCCGAGTTTTCAAAATCGGTTTCACCGAGATGTATTCCGTGGAAACCTAAACCTAAGAATTTCGCTCGAAACTAAAGCGATCTGATCTGATGTTAAGGAGGATTTCAAACGTGGCTAGATACATGGCAAACCAATCGTGCAAGAATCAGATGGGGAGCACGAGAGGGATCGAGACTCACCCTAACTTGGTGAAGTCCCTCTACGGCGGCAACGGCGCGGAGAAGAATACCGTTGACGGCGGCGGAGACATGCGGCAAGGGCGCACAGGCGACGACGGCGACGATCCGAAGACCAGGGCGACGGCAGCAGGGGACTTGGGGGCGAAACGGTTTGAAGAAGTAATCGCGCGCAGCCCTTAGTATATATATCCCCATGCTGTCGGTGGGACCGAGTTGAAAAACTCGGTGACACCGAAATGTATAACTGCTGTGCAGTTACGCATATCGGTCACGCCGAGATTTTGAACTCGGTTTCACCGAGATGAAACCTAGATCAGTCTAAGCGTTTCGGTTGGACCGAATGGGAAAAGTTGGTCAGACCGAAATGGACTTAGAAGGTTTTGGAAGTCAGCCTTAGACGGATCGGTGGCTCCGAGTGCTCCTCACTCGGAGGGTCCGAAAATGACTTGTTCAAAGTTGTGATATGAGCATGAATAGAATTTGAGACAAGAAAGCATAGATAGCTAGGGAAGGTGCTTAGGCATTCTTGTCCATCCATTTGGCCAGAAAAATCAAAACAATCAAAACAACAAATGGATGTCCTTGAATGGATAAAATCATGCATTCAACATGCTCACACAATAAGATAGCAAATGAAATATGTGTCAAACATGCACAACCAAAACTCTAGCTACTAGCACACAATTTGTTGATGACTAGGTCATCTATATATGAGTATATTGACTTAGGAGCCAAATGAGAACATTTGATCATAGGTCATACTCATCGTTTAAGCACAAGTGGGGTTACCACTTTTACATAAAGCATTGATGTGTTCACATCATTTGGAGATGCTTTAGCTCATTTTTAGAGCAAAGCTCCCCCTAAATGTGAGAACCCCTTTTAAAGGGTCAAACTAACCTTGGGTTGTCGTAGAAGACTTCATGTAGATGTTGAAGATGTGGATGCTCAATGTTGATGTAGATCATCAAGAGTTGGGAGCTATCCTTTGGATTAGGGCACTTTCAATACCTACATGGGTTAGTCCCACAAGGAACAAACAAGAATATCCATAGACATAGATTGAAGTACACAAAAGATGATGTCCATGAAAGCAATGATTACCTTGTCCCTTGACTTACCAACAAGAGGGTTTGTGACTCCATGAACTAGTGCATGATGTGGAAGTTGATTGCACAAGTTCTTGCCAAAATGAATATGAGTGAAGTATGTTGGCGGAGTCACCCTCAAGAACCTTCTAGTTCTTCTTCTTTGGGATCCACATCATCTTGATGGGAATCCTTGGAGTTGTAGTTGAGCTTGACGAAGTAGAACTTGATGTGTCCTTGGGAACCCACTTGACCATGGCTTGAGGTGCTTCAATGAATGCATCAATCTCCTCTTGAAGCTTGTCCTTGGCCTTTAGCTTGTGGTCTTGTGGTGGAAGGTCATCTTGAGCTTGTTCCCCATTGGAAGAAGTAGGATCATACTTCTCCTTTTGAGAAACAAACTGTGGAGTAGGGTATTGACCTTCTTCCCACTCAACACCTTCGGCGTTGAACTTTCGCTCAAAACCAATCCCTTGATTCTTCCGGTGCCTTCCTTGTTTGCGAACAATTTCCTCAAAGTTCTTGCTTCCGGCAAGACTCTTGTAGACACCTTTCTCTATGATTTCCTTCAATAGGCTATTTTCTTGCTCAAGTGTAACTTGGCTTGAAACATTGTTAGTGGAATCAAGAGAACTACTAGAAGTAACAACATTAGATTTGACATTGTTATTGTTACTACTAGAGGAAGAATTTTTCTTATGCTTGTCATGCTTAGTCTTAATAGGTGGCAAGAAATTAGACAAGAGAAGTCGTTTGGCAAGATATGAAGAACTCTTCTTTCGAAGATCGTCATTGATCGTTTTAGAAACTCATGTTCTTGCTCTAGAGTGAGCTTCTCGAAGCGTAGCTTCTCATGAGATCTTAGGAGCTCTCTATGATCTTCTTGAGTTGTTTCATGAGTTAACTTAAGAGTGTTTAGTTCTTTAGTTAGACGCTCAATCTCCTTCATAGCATTGTCATTCGACTCTTCTCGACTATAAAGACTACTAGCATTTTCATCATTACTAAGCTCACTAGATTTATCATGCAAGAGCTCATCTTCACCAAGCAAGTCATCACTATCAAAGTCAATGAATTCAGGGTGTGTTACCTTGGGGCCTTTAGCCATGAAGCATATTCCAATTCCCTCATTTGGTGAATTAAATAAGTCGTAGGAGTTGGAGTTGGAGGATACGAGTGCAAGTCCGGAAACACCTTCATCTTGACTGTAGTCGGAGTCGGAGTGATAGCTTCCATCGGATTGATTGTCGGAGTCGGAGCCGGAGACCCATTCACCTACATGAGCTTGATGTCTTCTTCTTGTGTAGCTCCTTGATGACTTGTCTTTCCTCTCCGAATCCTTGCTTCTCCGAGAGGGTCTTCGTTCATAACGATCATCTCTACTCCTCTCTCTCCGAGGTGACTCATCTCTTGCTCTTCTTCTTGGAGATTCTTCTCTTCTCTTGTGGGGAGCCGTACGCTCATTTGAGAAGTGTCCGGGTCTTCCACAATTGTAGCAGTTTCGATCACGACTAGAAGATCTCTTTTCATCATATGATCTAGACTTTGAGCTTCTTTCTTTGCCTCTATTCTTGTAGAACTTGTTGAAGTTCTTAACCATTAGGTTTATCTCTTCATTGGAAATTAACTTGTCACTTGAGGTTGTGGGAGCATCACTTGTAGCTTTGTAAGCACCACTTGACTTGTTGTGAAGCTCTTCCTTATCCTTAAGTGTCATCTCATGAGCAACAATTCTTCCAATGACTTCAGTTGGCTTGAGAGTCTTGTAGTTTGGCATCATTTGGATCAAAGTGCACACGGTGTCATACTTTCCATCCAAAGCTCTTAGAATCTTCTTGATGATGAATCGGTCGGTCATTTCTTCGCTTCCTAAGCCGGCAATCTCATTTGTGATGAGAGCAAGCCTAGAGTACATTTCAGCGACTCCTTCACCATCCTTCATCTTGAACTTGTCAAGTTGACCTTGAAGAACATCTAGCTTTGATTCCTTCACAGATTCAGTACCTTCGTGCATTTCAACCAAAGTATCCCAAATCTCTTTAGCATTCTCAAGACGGCTGATTTTGTTGAACTCCTCGGGACACAAGGCATTGAAGAGAATGTCACAAGCTTGAGCATTGTTTTGCAACATCCGCAACTCTTCCGGTGTAGCTTCGCGATCCGGAACTTTTCCTTCCTCGAAGAATTCACCTTGTATACCAACACAAATAATGCCCCATGCGGCTGGGTTATGACCAAGAATATGCATTTTCATTTTATGCTTCCAACTAGCAAAATTTGTACCATCAAAGTAAGGACCTCTACGATAATTACCCTCACTAGACGCCATACTCTCCTAGGTTGTGAAACCAAGCTTATGGAGTCCAATGCAATGGAAACCAAAACAATGGAGACCAAAGCTCTGATACCACTTGTAGGATCGAAAGTATGTCTAGAGGGGGGGTGATTCACTACTAGGAAAAGGGCTATAGATGAAATTGATACTAATGGCGCACCAGACAGGAGGTGCGCCATTAGTATATAGTAATGGCGCACCAGCAACAGATACGCCATTAGAGTTCGAAGTACTAATGGCGCACCATGCCCGGAGTGCGCCATTAGTATCAAGAAGTTTTTTTTTAACTAGCACGCCTGTCCAAACATACTAATGGCGCATCCATGAATAGTGCGCCATTACTAGTTGTAAATAGTAATGGCGCACCTGCAGTCATGTGCGCCATTAATGCTCTTTTTTTGTATGATATTTTTTATTTTGTTTTTTACAAAACTACTAATGGCGCACTGTCCCACAGTGCGCCATTACTAGTTTGAACTAGTAATGGCGCACTGTGTGTCAGTGCGCCATTAGTATGTTTTTTTCCCGGAATGTTGATTCATTTCTGTTTCGGTGAGAATTTTGGCATTAAGCATTCATTTTTGTCCTATTTTTAGGGAAAGTCATGGCAAATTTTTTCTTGGTTCTAAAATATCGTTTTGCTCTACCCCGCAGGGCGACCATGGTGCGCACGATGACCGAAGGCATCGTGAATAGGTTTTTGAGGTCCGCGAAGGCCGAGATGCTTCAAAAGAACGAGACGAAGATAAGATGTCCGTGTCGAAGATGCAAGCTGAAGAGCCTTATTGCGGACCCGGATTCCAGGCAGGTGCGGGACCACCTGCTCTTGCGTGGTTTCATGGATGGCTATCGGTGGCAAGGTGATGAAGATGACTACGAAGTCGTCCATGGGGGCCGGGCAAGAAATGAGGAAGGGCAGCAAGACAACCACCGCGGCTCGGGCGGGCGAGAAGACGAAGAATCCCCAGGAGATGATCACGACGGTGATGCTGTACACAGTCATCATGTAGAAGATGCAGGACATGATGATGAGGAAGATGCCGGAGCAGACGACGGGCATGATCATAAAGATGATGATGCCGGCGGAGCAGACGACGCTGAACCATCGATGGGCTGGGTGCAGGACCCTCATATTCAAGAGCTGCTTCTCAAGCATACCGATAACGCAAGAGCTGCCGCCCACTTCGAGGGTCGACTCGCCTACCCCTCCCCCTACTCAACCGCCGTCGCCGACCACCCCCGTACCCCTCCCCTACT
>LR738709.1:360604606-360718843 GCA_902687465.1 Secale cereale
CCTCCCTCCTTCACTGCTAGTTCTAGGGTTCAGCACATGATTTTTCACAGCACATGATTCTGCATCCATGCCCGCCGTGGGTAGTTTGATTTTTCGGCTGACCAATAACAACCAACAAGGGGGCAAAGAAGTCATCTACTTGTCAAACAAATTCACACCAGTGAACAACATATGTTTACATTACCCAGCTTATTCACCTTGATTTTATTATTATAGATTCTGGTTACTCAAAATTACAATAATGTACCCAGTAATACAACACTGCACAAAAAGTAAATAGTTGTGACAGCGTAGCAGAACAAAAAAAGACAAGTCCCACCGGAGCTTAAATAATTATTGTCTGATTTACTTGGTGCGTTTTGTGTTTCTAGTGTTGAAGGATGTCTCTGTTTGAGTTGTTGGCTGCTGTCATTCTAGCCAGCAAACAAATGCCTCTGTGCGAGCCTATCTTGTCTAGATATGTGCTAGGAGCTAGGATATGTATCTACAATGAGGAAACAGGTTGGGTGGGAAAGCAAAATTAAACCTGGATCATGGTAATTCATCATGTGTTAGCGTGATGTATGGACTTTTATCGCAAATCATTTACAGGCTTGTGCTTGCTTGCACCTCTTTTTTGTTGGGCATGTTTTTCTATAGATTTTGACGGGTGTGGGTGTGAGGCGTCTCTTACCTTATTAGTTGAAATTTATTTAAGCTCCTATGGTGGCCAGCTCTTTGAAACCCATGCACTCCCATTAGTTCAGAAGGATAGCCACTGTTACTTAAATATGCCATATTGCTGCTGCTTTCTAATTAATACTGGCAGCAACATCAATTTTTGAGTTGTTGTCAGTTTGCTATCAAGCCGGGGTATTCACTGCTGTTGTTTTACAAGCTTCAAACTATTGTTTTACAAGCTTCAAACTATTGTTTTACACATCAATTTTCTGTGTGGAAAGGAATATGGTGGTCATGTATTTGGTTCCTTGTTGTAAATATTTGAACTTCAAACTATTGTTTTACAAGCTTCTGCAACTTTTTCTTAACTGTTCATGCTGCTGTTATGAATTCACTGCTGTTGCTACTGTACTTGTCATGATGTTGTACTTGTGATGATGCTACTTGTGATCTTCTGAAATGACCCATTGGCGACTTCATTAGGCGGGGATAATGATTTTGCAGGTACCCCGAGAGGCCCTTGAGTTTGCTGGAATGTTGATTAACTTCCGTTCCGGCAAATTCGGGTACTCCATATGTCCTAATTTCAGCAAAGGTCATACTGAAATTTTCCGTGAATTTTAGCATGACTTTGCTAAAAATAGGACATATAGGGTACTTGTGACTAATGCATGGGCCGGGGTATCTTAGTGGTTAATTAGGTAGGATCAAGTGATTAGAGCCAAGTGATTAGGCCCAACTTACAATTCTCCTTCCTAGCTTAGCTTTTAGGATGCCTCGGTGTCGACAAACCATAAATTATGAAACCTTGGCTTTTAGGGTCCCTCGGTGTCGATAAAAAACGAAATGATGAAAGCTTAGGCTTTTAGGGTGCCTGGGCGTCAAAAAACCCTCAATTATAAAAGCTTAGCTTTTAGGATGCCTCGGTGTCGAAAACCCTAAATGATGAGACCATGATCTTGTTCCTTGACAATAACCAACTTTTAATGAGTTTATAGAGAGGATAGTAATCAGATTGTGAGGATGGTATGTAGCAGAACTAGTGCAAAAGTGTTGACAATGTTAGTCCTAATGAGCCTAGGATGGTGCCACAGCTAGCTTGTCTAGGTACATATTTTTAGTTTATAAAGTTTAATCTCTTTGAAACATAGGAAATGTCGTCTTCCGACGACGATAGGATCCCGGAGTGCTCCTGGTGCGGTGACGACCGGGGTCTGTGCGACAGGCCTCACCTGGTAGACGGTCGTTACTTCAGTATTAAGCTCGACGAGACCTTCGATGTCGAAACGGTACGCAACGACAAGTCTTGTTTCGTAATTAATTAAGCACGATTTCTAGCTACTTCAATGTGTAAGTAATTAATTTTCTTCTTTTACATGCAACTAGTTTATCCCGTGTCATGCAAGACGCTATGTCTTGGAGAGGATGGGATTTGAAGATCATGAAACTTCGGAGACAAAGCAAATTCAACTAAGGACCATGCATAATGTTGATTTAGAAGTGGATTTGTACAATTCAGATAACGTAACCACTTTTGGTTGCAAGAATTGGGAATCATTTTGCATGATATATGGTTTTTATGAGGGTATGCTTCTCACCATGGATCTTGGTAATCCGGATTCCATCGCCGAAGATGATTTGGACATTTGGGTCCTTGTTGACGATATGATTCCAATTCTACCGAGAAGTGAGTTTATCAAACATAGTTATTTAGTAATTTATATTGTTTATTTCAAAATAGTTGACAACTTATTTCCATTGATAGGTTATTTTGATTATTCAAATAATGTGAGGATGATTCTAGACAGAACCTACTACACCCCTGGCTCAGAATGTACTTATAAGGACAAAGAGCAGATCATCTTCTTTTATTCCTTTCTTCTGGATTACATTCAACATCGCAATATTGATCCACAATATAGTCAATACGTCCCACTAGTGCACGTATTGAACTACGTTAATATCAATGGAGATACCATGGTAAGATTTTTGTACTATTACGACATTCGTGCATGTTTTGCATTAGTTCTTCTCGAACTGAACTACAATGCTAACTACGAAGTCTTACTATATGTTTTGCAACAGATTCTCCCTAGTGACTGTGTGCCTCCTGTCATGTTTCAATCTGGTCAACTACAAGTTTTAAACATTCTACCAGGTGAACCTACAAATCACATGTGTCCATATCGGATTTCTTCTGAAAATGAAGGAATGAGAATCAAAGAATGGCGAAAAATAATGAAAACTCGTAAGGAGGTACTTGGAAGCAATAGAGTGAGAAGGGCAAGAAATGGAGACAAGATAATCTGCGTTCTTCATAATGGCCCTTTAAATCTAATTGATTTAGAGACAAACGCCATCTTGTTTTATGCCATTTTATCTTAGAAAATTGCTACGTAGTAGAAGTTGTATGGTCGATAATGATGTGTAAGACTTATTATTTAATACCTATGTTGAGTTTTTATTATTATTATGATCGATGATGCATGATGCTAAGTTGTTCTATGAGCTATTATATACTCCCTCCGTTCCGATTTACTCGTCGTGGTTTTAGTTCAAATTTGAACTAAAACCACGACGAGTAAATCGGAACGGAGGGAGTAGATTCTAATAGTTTCGATGTGCGTACCATATATGTTGGCTCCACGAGAAATTATATTTATATATATGCATAACCTGTGCAAAAAACAAAAAAAAAATATTCATACTAATGGCGCATCACTGCAGAGTGCGCCATTAGTATGCCAAAGCACCTGGCCCCTGGGAGGCATACTAATGGCGCACCACTGTGCATACTGATGGCGCATCAGTGGTGCGCCATTAGTATACCAGATACTAATGGCGCACCAGAGGTGCGCCATTAGTAAAGTATACTAATGGCGTGCTAGTAATGGCGCACCACCAATGCGCCATTAATGGCCAAACTAGGTGCGCCATTAATAGGCCTTTTCCTAGTAGTGATTAGACTACTTGACAATATAAAAATTCTGCCTTTAGATCATGAACAGTTTTTGGCAGTTTCACAATTATGATCAATTCAAGTATCACCCTACACATGCAATTCTAGAGTGTAAGCAGCGGAAAGTAAATTGCACATGTAGTAAAGAGAGGTGGAGAAGATCAAACGCAATTTGGAGACACGGAGATTTTTGTCGTGGTTCCGATAGGTGGTGCTATCGTACATCCACGTTGATGGAGACTTCAACCCACGGAGGGTAACGGCTGCGCGAGTCCACGGAGGGCTCCACCCACGAAGGGTCCACGAAGAAGCAACCTTGTCTATTCCATCATGGCCTACGCCCACGGAGGACTAGCCTTACTCGGGGTAGATCTTCACGAAGTAGGCGATCTCCTTGCCCTTACAAACTTCTTGGTTCAACTCCACATCTCGATGATGGAGGCTCCCAAGCGACACCTAACCAATCTAGGAGGCACCACCCTCCAAAAGGTAATAGATGTTGTAGATGATGATGAACTCCTTGCTCTTGTGCTTCAAATGATAATCTCCCCAACACTCAACTCTCCTCACTGATTTGGCTGTGGTGGAAGAAAGGATTGAGTGGAAAGCAACTTGGGAAGGTTAGAAATCAAGTTTCATATGGTAGGAATGGAGCAACTTGATCTCAACACAAGGGTAGGTAGTTCTCTTCTCAGAAAGTGTAAGATAGGAGTGGTAGTTCTTTCTGATGGCTC
The DNA here is from genome assembly GCA_902687465.1 of Secale cereale. Taxonomy (NCBI): domain Eukaryota; kingdom Viridiplantae; phylum Streptophyta; class Magnoliopsida; order Poales; family Poaceae; genus Secale; species Secale cereale. The sequence goes on from LR738709.1 coordinate 360,608,960, forward strand.
TCTCCACGAATGAAGAGGGGGTGGAGGGGTATATATAGCCTCCACACAAAATCCAACCGTTACACACATAATTGAGCAATCTCGGTGAGACCGAAGTGGAAACTCGGTCAGACCGAAAGTTCAAATATAGTGAACGTTGGGGTTTTCGGTGGGACCGAAAATACCATCTCGGTTTGTCCGATTTGAGTCAAGGATAGGAACTTGCCAGTTTCGGTGGGACCGAAATCATCAACTCGGATATTCCGAAATGATGACAAACGGTTACAGAAGGTTGGAAGCCCGTATTTCGGTGAGACCTTGCTTCCGGTGCCTTCCTTGTTTGCGAACAATTTCCTCAAAGTTCTTGCTTCCGGCAAGACTCTTGTAGACACCTTTCTCTATGATTTCCTTCAATAAGCTATTTTCTTGCTCAAGTGTAACTTGGCTTGAAACATTGTTAGTGGAATCAAGAGAACTACTAGAAGCAACAATATTAGATTTAACATGGTTATTGTTACTACTAGAGGAAGAATTTTTCTTATGCTTGTCATGCTTAGTATTAATAGGTGGCAAGAAATTAGACAAGAGAAGTCGTTTGGCAAGATATGAAGAACTCTTCTTTCGAAGATCGTCATTGATCGCTTTTAGAAACTCATGTTCTTGCTCTAGAGTGAGCTTCTTGAAGCGTAGCTTCTCATGAGATCTTAGGAGCTCTCTATGATCTTCTTGAGTTGTTTCATGAGCTAACTTAAGAGTGTTTAGTTCTTTAGTTAGACGCTCAATCTCCTTCATAGCATTGTCATTCGACTCTTTTCGACTATAAAGACTACTAGCATTTTCATCGTTACTAAGCTCACTAGATTTATCATGCAAGAGCTCATCTTCACCAAGCAAGTCATCCTCATCACTATCAAAGTCAATGAATTCAGGGTGTGTTACCTTGGGGCCTTTAGCCATGAAGCATCTTCCAATTCCCTCATTTGGTGAATCAAATAAGTCGTAGGAGTTGGAGTTGGAGGATACGAGAGCAAGACCGGCAACACCTTCATCTTGACTGTAGTCGGAGTCGGAGTGATAGCTTCCATCGGATTGATTGTCGGAGTCGGAGCCTGAGACCCATTCACCTACATGAGCTTGATGTCTTCTTCTTGTGTAGCTCCTTGATGACTTGTCTTTCCTCTCCGAATCCTTGCTTCTCCGAGAGGGTCTTCGTTCATAACGATCATCTCTACTCCTTCTCTCTCTCCGAGGTGACTCATCTCTTGATCTTCTTCTTGGAGATTCTTCTCTTCTCTTGTGGGGAGCCGTACACTCATTTGAGTAGTGTCCGGGTCTTCCACAATTGTAGCAGTTTCGATCACGACTAGAAGATCTCTTTTCATCATATGATCTAGACTTTGAGCTTCTCTCTTTGCCTCTATTCTTGTAGAACTTGTTGAAGTTCTTAACCATTAGGCTTATCTCTTCATTGGAAATTAACTTGTCACTTGAGGTTGTGGGAGCATCACTTGTAGCTTTGTAAGCACCACTTGACTTGTTGTGAAGCTCTTCCTTATCCTTAAGTGTCATCTCATGAGCAACAATTCTTCCAATGACTTCAGTTGGCTTGAGAGTCTTGTAATTCGGCATCATTTGGATCAAAGTGCACACGGTGTCATATTTTCCATCCAAAGCTCTGAGAATCTTCTTAATGATGAATCGGTCGGTCATTTCTTCGCTTCCTAAGCCGGCAATCTCATTTGTGATGAGAGCAAGCCTAGAGTACATTTCAGCGACTCCTTCACCATCCTTCATCTTGAACTTGTCAAGTTGACCTTGAAGAATATCTAGCTTTGATTCCTTCACAGATTCAGTACCTTCGTGCATTTCAACCAAAGTATCCCAAATCTCTTTAGCATTCTCAAGACGGCTGATTTTGTTGAACTCCTCGGGACACAAGGCATTGAAGAGAATGTCACAAGCTTGAGCATTGTTTTGCAACATCCGCAACTCTTCCGGTGTAGCTTCGCGATCCGGAACTTTTCCTTCCTCGAAGAATTCACCTTGCATACCAACACAAATAATGCCCCATGCGGCTGGGTTATGACCAAGAATATGCATTTTCATTTTATGCTTCCAACTAGCAAAATTTGTACCATCAAAGTAAGGACCTCTACGATAATTACCCTCACTAGACGCCATACTCTCCTAGGTTGTGAAACCAAGCTTATGGAGTCCAATGCAATGGAAACCAAAACAATGGAGACCAAAGCTCTGATACCACTTGTAGGATCGAAAGTATGTCTAGAGGGGGGGTGATTAGACTACTTGACAATATAAATATTCTGCCTTTTGATCATGAACAGTTTTTGGCAGTTTCACAATTATGATCAATTCAAGTATCACCCTACACATGCAATTCTAGAGTATAAGCAGCGGAAAGTAAATTGCACATGTAGTAAAGAGAGGTGGAGAAGATCAAACGCAATTTGGAGACACGGAGATTTTTCTCGTGGTTCCGATAGGTGGTGCTATCGTACATCCACGTTGATGGAGACTTCAACCCACGGAGGGTAACGGTTGCGCGAGTCCACGGAGGGCTCCACCCACGAAGGGTCCACGAAGAAGCAACCTTGTCTATTCCATCATGGCCTACGCCCACGGAGGACTAGCCTTACTCGGGGTAGATCTTCACGAAGTAGGCGATCTCCTTGCCCTTACAAACTTCTTGGTTCAACTCCACATCTCGATGACGGAGGCTCCCAAGCGACACCTAACCAATCTAGGAGGCACCACCCTCCAAAAGGTAATAGATGTGGTTGATGATGATGAACTCCTTGCTCTTGTGCTTCAAATGATAATCTCCCCAACACTCAACTCTCCTCACTGATTTGGCTTTGGTGGAAGAAAGGATTGAGTGGAAAGCAACTTGGGAAGGCTAGAAATCAAGTTTCATATGGTAGGAATGGAGCAACTTGATCTCAACACAAGGGTAGGTAGTTCTCTTCTCAGAAAGTGTAAGGTAGGAGTGGTAGTACTTTCTGATGGCTCTCTTCACGAATGAAGAGGGGGTGGAGGGGTATATATAGCCTCCACACAAAATCCAACCGTTACACACATATTTGAGTAATCTCGGTGAGACCGAAGTGAAATCTCGGTCAGACCGAAAGTTCAAATATAGTGAACGTTGGGGTTTTCGGTGGGACCGAAAATACCATCTCGGTGTGTCCGATATGAGTTAAAGATAGGAGCTTGCCATTCTCGGTGGGACCAAAATTAACAACTCGGATATTCCAATATGATGTCAAATGGTTACAGAAGGTTGGCAGTCCAGTTTCGGTGAGACCGAACTCAAAATCGGATAGACCGAAATTTCTAGGGTTTGGAAAATAGCTGAGGTGGTTCATCTCGGTGGGACTGAGTTAGAAGAATCGGTTTGTCCGAGATTACTTATGAGTGTGTTTAGAAGTGAAAGTTGCTGATAGTTAAAGGAGCTAAATCACTAAGCACTTGAGCAACCAGATCATCAACACAACCTCATCCCCTTTTAATAGTATTGGCTTTTCCTATGGACTCAATGTGATCTTTGATCACTAAACCAAAAAATGGAGTCTTGAGCTTTTGCCAATGCTTGCCTTAGCATTTTGAGGGGTCCACTTCTTCAGACATATCCATACCCATATCATCGAACTTCTCTGAAATGATTCTCAAGTAACTATTAGTTCAATGATATATATGTTGTTATTAATTACCAAAACCACCCGGGGATTAGTTGCACTTTCAGGCGCCTCCTCGACGGCTTCGCTCGTCCTGGTGGCACGCGACGCACGGCGCGCTGGCTGCTGTCGGGGCGCCTGCGGCCTCGCCGTCTCAGCTGCCTTGGGGAGGCGCTTCCTCGGTTGCTGCTTGGGAGTTGCCGGAGGCGGGGAGTTCTCTGAGGACGAGGAGGCGTCGTCATCGAGATTCAGGGATCCACCAGAGTCTTCATCAGCCTCGGCGCCCTCCTCCAACTCGGCAGGCCCGCTGGACTCAGCGCCATGTCCGGCGACCTCGCTTCCTCCGGCAACTTCGCTCCCTCCGGCAACTTCGCTCGTCCCGGCAAACTTCAGAGATGGCACCCCGGCGAACTCCTCGGGCGGGAGCTTCAGCAACTTGAGGATTTCCGCCTCCTCTGCTTGGCTCAATACGTCCGCGGCCTCAGCATCGTCCACGGTGTATCCAAAGTCACCCGCCGCTGCAGCTGCGGCGGCCTCCTCCATCCTGGTGGCGATGTAGGCTATATCCCTCGCCGTAGTGGCCCGGGTGAGGCCCTTGTTCTCCTCGGCGTTCTTGGGCGTCTCGACCAAGTTGTCGAAAAAGCTCAGCACGGCGTCCGGCGGAGGCTCGATCCAGGTGGGGACGACGCCATGGGAGTCACACGCAGGCATCATTGCACGCAAGGAATCCCGGGCAGTGCTGTTGCACAGCGGCACCACTCCCCGGGGAGGTCTGAACCATTCCGGGTGGGCCGGGTCATGCTTGAAAAGCTCCCGGACCATCCCTTTCAACTCCAAGGCAGTAAAATTGTAGTTCAACCCAGGGCGCAGCCTCATGATATCCGCCGCATTGCCGAATTCCCAGGCGGCCCTTTTCCTTTCTTGTAAAGGGGCAATGCGGCGGCGGAGGAAGTCTGCCCCTACCTCTTCGATGGTTAGTTTGGCTACCCGGAGACGAATAATCCTGATAAGGGCAATACTAAGCTTGTTGTCCTCCGGGGCCAATTCGCTCCAGTCCCTGCCGCGCACTATGGCAGTTGTGCGCGGCGCATTGATTGGCTCCGGCTTCTCCTCCACCACCCAGCACCAATCGGCTCTCCATTCTTCCCACTTGCCGCGGAGCTCTCCCTTCAGGTACGAATCCTTCTTCTTCAGCCTGAAGATCCAGGAGATGCCGCCGGAGAGGGGAGCGCCAGCCTCCACTCTAGGCATAAAAAAGTGGCGGAAAAGGGCTACGTTTGGATGAATCCCAACATAGTTTTCGCACAGATGTGCGAAAACGGCCATCGTAAGGATGGCGTTGGGAGTGAAATCTAGGAGGTGGAGGCCATATGTGTTCATGATGTCACAAAAGAACTCCGAATACGGAGGGCACAGTCCACAGTGGAAAAATGCAGCGAAGAAGAAATACCCGCCGGGGAACATATCTTTGGCGACGGCGGGGAAGACTCTGGTGCGGGGATGGGCTTTGGTCTCCCTCACCCAGAACAGATAGTATTTGTTCCGCAGCTCCCTCGCGCCAAGCCTCGGCGCGAAGACCACGGACCTCTTCCGCAGGGCGGCCAGCTTCGCCGCCTGCTCGGACTTCTCCTTCTTGGCCTTGTCGTTCTTGGCCTTGTCGCTCTTCGCCTTGTCGCTCTTCGGAGCCATGGCGGAGGCGGCGAGGGAAGAAGCGAGGAGCTCGACGGTGCCGCGGATGCGGAAGACGGCGGAGGAGGGGCGGATGCAAGAAGTAGCGGAGGTTTCTGGAGAAGAAAAGCGCAATGAAGACGAAGGAGAGGAACTGCCCCTGCTTCCTCTGCTTTTAAGGGGGAAGTGGGGGACGTTCCGCATTTCCCATTAAAGAACGAGGCCACGATCTCCCCCACGACGCCGCAATCGACGCGTGCCGTTAGGGGGGATGCGGCGGATACGGAAGGGGATACAGCTTGCCGTGGGCCGCGCGTGCCCGTGCACTGTTTTGGGCCTGGCCCAACAGCGCTCGGTACCGTGTGTGGCCCAGGCCCGGGGGCTCCTGTCGGTGTACTAAGATAGGGGTACCTTAGTACCCCAACTTGTGCACGGGCAGTAGCAGCTTCCCGCGGCGGGGCTTACCACGTGCTCGCCAAGTACCTTTCCGGTCCTTATGAAGCCATTCAAGAACAAAGTATACAAGTCATAAGATCAAGACCCCGGCAAGTGGAGCTTGCCGGGAAGGCCGCACCAGGCTCAAGGTTATCACTTTAACGCAAGACCCTGGCAAGTGGAGTTTGCCAGGAGGAACAAGGAACACATATCCCAAGAGATGCCTCGGCGCATCATGCGCCCCGGCAGGGCCCGGAGAGCGACAAGCCCCCGGGCCCGGCAAGATCAAGACCCCGGCAAGGTGCTTGCCGGGGAAACATATGCTGTGTGCCCGCGCTCCAGCTCATCGGCTCACGCGTCGCCCTGGGGCCCTTCCAGGGACGCGTGGCGGATGGCTGTGCAGCCTGGGGTACACGGTGGCGAGCCACGGTGACGAGGCTACCGTCGTGGCGAACGGAGACGAGGCTACCGTCGTGACGACACTTTTGGGGTCGACGGTGACGGGCATTTAATGCCCTTGTCCCCCACTGTCAAGGTTAGGTGAAGACCACTGTTCATCCATTGTTCACACACTATTCCCGCACTGTTACAACTACCACCAAATTTACACTTTTACCCTCCTCTACGTTGACACCTGTCGGTGACCCCTTGAGCTATAAAAGGAGGCCCATGCGCAACGTAGAAAGGGTTCGGAACCTAGACAACTCTTTCGCTCGGTGTAGCTAGCTCTTCAAGCTCCCGAGCTCAAGAACTCAATACAATCCAAGCAGGAGTAGGGTTTTACGCGTCCGCGCAGCCCGAACCTGGGTAAACTGCCCGCGTGCGTCCCTCGATCTGCTCTCCGTGCTCCCTCCGCTCCCTTACCGCAACGTAGAAGGGGCTCCGGTCCCATAGGTGCTCGTGGGAGGACAGTTTCCCCCGACAAAGATGAACTTCAACTTGCTCTCACCTTGTTCGAGCCCGATTAATTCGACAAATTCTATAACATGGCTTTGAAACAAGAGGCAGCTCAGCTTAAGATGGAGGCTTCTAAAAAGAGGATTCGAGATGCCGTTCACTCTTCCTCATCGTCTCAGATGGTCTCGAAACAACAGAAATTTTGGCTTCCTCCTCCTCCAGTGATTCGAGCTCCTTACAACAACTCCAACAACAAGAACTCTAGTGGACGTGGTTTCTCCCACCCACCCAACTCCAACAAGCAGTCCAAGCAACAGTTCCAAGCTCCAAGACCAAGTGTTCCTCCTGCTCGTCCACTTTCTGAGGTGACTTGCTACAAGTGTGGCCAGAAGGGCCATTATTCCAACAAGTGCAACAACCCAAGGCGCCTTCCGCCTTCTCCTCCTGTCGGTACCGCTATGGTCAAGCATGATCCAAAGGCAGCAAGGGTCAATCTGTTGAATGCAGCACAAGCGGAGAATTCTTCTGATGTCATTTTGGGTAACCTTCCAGTTAACTCTTTTCCAGCTAAAGTGTTATTTGATTCGGGTGCTTCACATTCTTTCATGTCATACCCATTTGCATCCAAGCATAGTGTGACCACAGCAGCTTTACCAAGGCAGTTGGCAATTTCTTCTCCGGGAAAGCAGATGCATTCCAGTATATATGCTCCGAATGTTTCTATTCGAATGGGTGATTATCGCTTTCTGGCTAATCCGGTGGTTCTTGGTAATTCTGGCATTGACCTCATCCTCGGAATGGATTGGCTTTCTCAGCATGATGCTCACATTGATTGTGCACAGAAGGAAGTCAAGATGACTCATCCTGATGAAGATGTGATTATCTTCGCCTCCAGGGATAACACTATCAGGCTTTTCTCTCTCAATGATAAGGGCGAAATTAATGCCATATCTCAAATTCCGGTGGTTAACGAATATCAGGACGTCTTTCCTGAAGAACTTCCAGGCATGCCTCCACACCATCAGGTGGAATTTGTCATTGAACTCGAGCCGGGTACTGAGCCAGCATGCCGGCGTCCGTACAAGCTCTCTCCTGAAGAATTGAAGGAATTGAAGAAGCAGCTTGATGAACAGGAGCGTATGGGTCTCATCAGACCTAGTACGTCTCCTTGGGGCTGTGGTGTCTTATTTGTCAAGAAGAAAGATGGCACGGAGCGTCTATGCGTTGATTACCGTCCATTAAACAAGAAGACGATAAAGAACAAGTATCCGCTCCCCAACATCAACGAACTCTTCGAGCAGCTCAAAGGAGCTAAAGTGTTCTCTAAGCTCGATCTCCGAATGGGCTATCACCAAATTCGCATTCGCGAGGAAGACATCCCCAAGACTGCCTTCAGAACGAGCTACGGTTCATAGGAATATACAGTTATGTCCTTTGGTCTCGCCAATGCTCCTCCTACCTTTTCGAGAATGATGCACTACATCTTCAACCCCTACACCGGCGAGTTTGTGCTTGTGTATCTGGATGATATTCTGGTGTTTTCCAAGAATGAAGAAGATCACGAAAAGCACTTACGCCTGGTTCTTGATCGACTCCGTGAGCATAAGTTCTATGCCAAGTTCTCCAAGTGCGAATTTTGGCTCGATAAGGTTTTGTACCTGGGCCATATCATCTCAGCTGACGGTATTGCGGTAAATCCCGAGAAAGTTGAAGCAATTGTCAACTGGGAAGCTCCTCAGAACGTCAAGCAACTCCGAAGTTTTCCGGGTCTTGCCAGCTATTGCAGAAGGTTCGTTGAGAACTTCTCCAAGATTGCCAAGCCTCTTTCCAACTTGCTTCAGAAGAATGTCAAATACTTTTGGTCTCCAGAGTGTGAAGTGGCATTCAGAACTCTCAAAGAAAAGCTCGTCTCTGCTCCAGTTCTTACTCCTCCAGATGAGTCCAAGCCCTAGGAAGTATTCTGTGATGCTTCTCTTCAAGGTCTTGGTGGTGTGCTTATGCAAGATAAGAGAATTGTGGCATACACTTCTCGTCAGCTCAAGCCAAGTGAGAAGAACTATCCCACACATGATCTCGAGCTAGCAGCTGTGGTACATGCTTTGATTACGTGGAGACATCTGTTGTTGGGCAGAAAAGTCGACATCTTCACTGATCACAAGAGTTTGAAGTACATCTTCACACAGCCGAATCTGAACCTCCGCTAGACTCGTTGGGTTGAAATGATCCAAGAGTACAATCCCAGCATCGAATACACTCCTGGCAAGGCGAATGTGATTGCAGATGCTTTGAGCAGAAAGGCATATTGCAACAGCCTTCTTATCAAGCCGTTCCAGCCTGAGCTTTGTGAAGCATTCAGGAAGCTCAACCTCCAAGTTGTTCCGCAGGGTTTTCTTGCAAATCTTCAAATTGCTCCTACCTTGGAAGATCAGGTCCGTGAGGCCCAACTCAGTGATGCCATGGTGCAGAAGGTGAAACATGGTATTGCAAAGGGCACTCCTAAATACAAGTGCTTTCATGTTGATGAGAGAGATACCTTGTTCTTCGAGGACAGACTCGTTGTTCCCAAAGGTGATCTCAGGAAGCTCATAATGGAAGAAGCACATGATTCTCTCCTTTCCATTCATCCTGGCAGTTCCAAGATATACCAAGATCTCAAGCAATCTTACTGGTGGACACGCATGAAAAGGGAAATTGCCCAATTCGTGAACGAATGTGATGTTTGCAGAAGAGTGAAAGCAGAACATCAACGTCCAGCCGGTCTTCTCCAACCTCTTCCTATTACCAAGTGGAAGTTCGACCACATTGAAATGGATATCGTCACTGGCTTTCCTAAGTCCAAGCGAGGGAATGATTCTATCTTCATGGTGATTGACAAGCTTACCAAAGTCGCTCACTTCCTTCCAGTCAAAGAATCCATCAATGCAGCTCAATTGGCAGAGTTGTACACTTCCAGAATTGTGTCCTTACATGGCATTCCTTAAGTTATCTCCTCAGACCATGGAAGTTTGTTCACTTCAAAGTTCTGGGACTCCTTTCAGTCCGCCATGGGCACTAAGATCAGGTTCAGCACTGCTTTTCACCCTCAGATTAGTGGTCAAGTCGAGCGAGTGAATCAGATTCTAGAAGACATGCTCAGAGCCTGTGTCATATCTTTTGGCATGAAATGGGAAGACTGCCTTCCATTTGCCGAGTTCTCTTACAACAACAGCTTTCAAGCAAGTGCAGGCAAAGCTCCGTTTGAAATCCTCTATGGTAGAAAGTGCCGTACCCCTCTCAACTGGTCTGAAACAGGCTAACGTCAACTTCTTGGCAATGACTTGATCTCAGAAGCCGAAGAAATGTGCAAAGTCATACGTGAGAATCTCAAGGCCGCTCAGTCGCGTCAGAAGAGCTACTAAGACGGCAAGCATCGTGATTTGGCCTTCAAAATTGATGATCATGTTTATCTCCATGTGTCTCCAATGAAAGGCACCCAAAGATTCGGTATCAAAGGAAAGCTTGCTCCTAGATACGTCAGGCCTTTCAAGATTCTTGGCAAAAGAGGTGACCTAGCCTATCAACTTGAGCTACCTTCAAACTTCGCCAATGTTCATGATGTGTTCCATGTGTCTCAACTCCGCAAATGCTTCAAGGCACCGGAACGCATGATTCCGTTTGAAGAGATTGATCTTCAACAAGACTTGTCCTACCGAGAGCATCCCGTTGCTATTCTCGAAGAGACCGAACGCAAGACCCGCAACAAGTCCATCAAATTCTTGAAAGTCAAGTGGTCACATCACACCGACCGAGAAGCTACGTGGGAACGAGAAGATCATCTTCATTCCGAGTACCCTTCCTTTTTCCAGTCCTAGATCTCGGGACGAGATCTTTTTGTAGTAGAGGAGAGTTTGTAATGCCCCGGATGTAATACTTTCCCTTTTGGGCATATAATATATCTCTGGCTTCATCTATTCCACTTCGGGTTCTTTGTCTTTCGGGTTTTCGTCGTTTTGTTGTGTGCGTGTGTGGCATTCATTCATATCATATAGTCATGTGCATCGCATTGCATTTGTGTTGTTGTTTGCATCCGGTTCCACGCGTTCCTTCCCATTGTCTGTTTCGCGTTCCGGAGCTCCCTCACGTGTCCGTGGTGTCCCGTAGGCCTACTTTGGTGTTTGGCCGTGTAACGTTACCGGTTTGGCGCGAGACTTGTCGTGTGTTGTTGTTTTGGTGTGTGTAACCCGCCTGTCAAATCTCGTCGTGTGTCGAGTCCGTTTGCTACCCCAACGGTTATTCTCGTGGGCTCGAAGTGCCTCCACTTTGAGGCCCAAGACACTCCTCCAACAGCCCACCAAACCTCTCCTAACCACTTCTATCATCTAGGCCATCCAAATCTGATCCTGTGGCCGAAAACCGCACTCCATTTGGGCAACCCTAGCTCCTTGTGCCTATATATTTTGTCCACTCCCCCAAATTTTGCCCCAAATCAAGGAAACCCTAGCCCCCCACTTCATCCCCTTCCTCCAGCCACCACCACCTCGCCGGAGCTTCGCCGGAGTTTCGCCGGAATCTCGCCGGAGCTCCTCCACCTCGCCGGAATCCACCAACACCACCTCACCGGGCCCTCCTCTCGCCGGTGCCGCCCCTCTCCGGCCGGAGTTCACCACCGCGCCCCGATCTCCGCCCCGCGCCGGCCCCGCCTCTCCCTCCGGCCGAGCGCCGCCAGCCCCTCCGTCGAGCCTTGTCGGGCGAGCCAGCGAGCGCCGCCCCGCTCCTCAAGCTCCCGACGCCAACCGCCCGATCGGATCTGGGGAATCCCTGGACCGGTCCGTTCGTTTCCCTCCGTGGGCCGAACCCTAGGCAATCCGCCGGCCCGTTCGGTCTCTCCTCTCGAGCCGCCCCCAGGTGCTCGACGCCGCCGCCGCCTCCTCGTTCGGGGACTCCAGCCGCCGAACCCTAGGGAGCCGCCGCCCCAGGCCATGGGCCCGATCCAATCGCGCCAGCTCCGCGGGCCGATCTCCCGCGCGCAGGCCCACTCCGCCGATTGCCAGTCCGCGCCAGGCCGAGCCGCCAGCGCCTCCCAGGCCGGCCTCTCCGCCAGTCGGCCCGCTCGCCTTCGCCCTGGGCCTCTCCCTTCGCCGCCTGGGCCGCGCCCGAGGCCGTTCCACCAGCAGCCGCCGCCGCGCCGCCTCTCTGCGGGCCCATCTCCGCAGATCCGGCCCGTTGACCCATATCTAGAGGTTGCTCTCTTTTTCACTAAGTCCTGAGTTTGTTGTGTGTCTGATGCTAGTTTCAAACTGTGATATCTTCTTGTGTGTTGGTCCGATTTGCGCATATGACATGTCCAGACGTTCGTGGTGACTAGCACTACGTTTAATTTCATTGTGCCATGCATGTTTGAGATCATCTAGATGCTTATTTTTCTGTTGCAAGAGTGCATCCCGTTACAAACTGCTGCTATATGATGTTTTCATGCCATCTTTGCATAGTGATATCTTTAAGCTCGTTTATCCGAATGATGCAAATGACATGTCCACGCGTTCGTCTTGCCTTGCTCTACATGTTGCTTGTGTTAGGTTGCATGATAGATTTATTCTTGCCATGTATATCTTCGTTGCAAAGTGCCATGTGGCTGTGATGTTTAACTTGTTATGAAATGCCATCTTGTTGAGCTCATTGCTATCGTTGTGTTTATCTCCATGATGCATGCTTGTATGTTTCGGAATCACCATCATGTGTACTTTGATGTGGTGCTTACCACTTGCCATGTTTAGTTTCGAGGTGACTTAAACTTGCTCTTATAGATGCCATGATGAAACTGCAGTTTTAACACTTAGTGGATTTTTCACTAAGTCTGGAATCTGTTATTCTCCGATGCCATGTTTGCTTGCTGTTCTAGGACAATCCATGATAGGTTTGGAGTGTCTCTTGATGGTTCCTTGTAGTATATATTGTTGGATATCCATTCATGTTCTCACATGCTTATTTTAGTGGCTGTAGCATGTTTAACTTTTGCTCCAAAGTTTCAATAAAATTCTGCTGTCAGGATTTTGTTGTCAAGTTCAATATGTCCAAGCTTGTTGCTATTGATCCGTGGCTCCTTTGGGGGTGCACCTTTGGACTTATTTGCTTTAGGATATGTCTAGTTTATGTTCATGCTCTTTTCCATGTTTTTTGAGTGCTGTAGCTTATTTTTCTAGTGCTCCGAAGTTGCTATGTTGCTGTAATTTACAGCTTGTGCATGTTTCTTGTTTCGGGCATAACTTTTAGCCCGTAGCTCCGTTTTGAGCGAGTCTTATATGAAACTTGATTGATTTTCCGTGTAGATTCACAATATCCTATTATTATCATGTTTTGAAGCTTATGCTTGAATGCTTATTTTCCGTGCTCTGTGTGCTCCCTTAGTGCATCCATCATGCATCCATCATTTTTGTGTGCGCATTGCATCTTGTTGATTCGTGCCTTGTGTGATTGTATTGTTTAGAGCCGGAAGCTGAGACCGAGTACGAGTACGAGCACGAGGTTACCAATGAGGTTGAGCACGAGGACCCTTCTTACGATCCGAACGACAACTCTTCAGGCAAGATGACCGAACCCCGATAACATTACTATCTTTGCCTATTGCTAGTAGTCTCGATCTATAGTTTTGCCTCGATGCCCATGTCTTTTCTGTCAGCCTCCTACTTGTAACCATGACCATGTTTAACCACCCTACCTATGCAAACCGTTGAATTGCTAAGTACGCTTCGCTCAGCCCTTCTTATAGCATTGCTAGTTGCAGGTGAAGATTGAAGATGCTTGCTTCATGTTGAAGTTTTGTTGGGTTATATCACACTATATAAATGCTTAAAATGAAATCATCTATATATTGGCAAGGGTGGAAGGCTAAGCCTTTTGCTTGGTGATTTGTTCCACTCATGCCGCTAGGAACCGTTTAAACCGGTGTTATGTTCCTTGATTATGCGTTCCTCACACGGTTGGGGTTTATGGGGCCCCCTTGATAAACCATCAAGTGCTAAGTATTTTCCAGCAAGTCCCAACATTGGTACTATTCGCCTAATGTAGGATCGAAAGTATGTCTAGAGGGGGGGGGGGGTGATTAGACTACTTGACAATATAAAAAATCTGCCTTTAGATCATGAACAGTTTTTGGCAGTTTCACAATTATGATCAATTCAAGTATCACCCTACACATGCAATTCTAGAGTATAAGCAGCGGAAAGTAAATTGCACATGTAGTAAAGAGAGGTGTAGAAGATCAAACACAGTTTGGAGACACGGAGATTTTTGTCATGGTTCCGATAGGTGGTGCTATCGTACATCCACGTTGATGGAGACTTCAACCCACGGAGGGTAACGGCTGCGCGAGTCCACGGAGGGCTCCACCCACGAAGGGTCCACGAAGAAGCAACCTTGTCTATTCCATCATGGCCTACGCCCACGGAGGACTAGCCTTACTCGGGGTAGATCTTCACGAAGTAGGCGATCTCCTTGCCCTTACAAACTTCTTGGTTCAACTCCACATCTCGAAGACGGAGGCTCCCAAGCGACAACTAACCAATCTAGGAGGCACCACCCTCCAAAAGGTAATAGATGTTGTTGATGATGATGAACTCCTTGCTCTTGTGCTTCAAATGATAATCTCCCCAACACTCAACTCTCCTCACTGATATGGCTGTGGTGGAAGAAAGGATTGAGTGGAAAGCAACTTGGGAAGGCTAGAAATCAAGTTTCATATGGTAGGAATGAAATGACTTGATCTCAACACAAGGGTAGGTGGTTCTCTTCTCAGAAAGTGTAAGGTAGGAGTGGTATACTTTCTGATGGCTCTCTCAACGAATGAAGAGGGGGTGGAGGGGTATATATAGCCTCCACACAAAATCCAACCATTACACACATAATTGAGCAATCTCGGTGAGACCGAAGTGAAAACTCGGTCAGACCGAAAGTTCAAATATAGTGAACATTGGGGTTTTCGGTGGGACCGAAAATACCGTCTCGGTGTGTCCGATATGAGTCAAAGGTAGGAGCTTGCCAGAATCGGTGGGACCGAAATCAACAACTCGGATATTCCGAAATGATGACAAACGGTTACAGAAGGTTGGCAGTCCAGTTTCGGTGAGACCGAACTCAAAATCGGATGGACCGAAATTTCTAGGGTTTGGAAAATAGCTGAGGTGGTTCATCTCGGTGGGACTGGGTTGGAAGAATCGGTTTGTCCGAGATTACTTATGAGTGTGTTAAGTAGTGAAGATTGCTGATAGTTGAAGGAGCTAAATCACTAAGCACTTGAGCAACCAGATCATCAACACAACCTCATCCCCTTTTAATAGTATTGGCTTTTCCTATGGACTCAATGTGATCTTTGATCACTAAACCAAAAATGGAGTCTTGAGCTTTTGCCAATGCTTGTCTTAGCATTTTGAGGGGTCCACTTCTTCAGACATTTCCATACCCATATCATCGAAGTTCTCTGAAATGATTCTCAAGTAGCTATTAGTTCAAAGATATATATGTTGTTATTAATTACCAAAACCACCCGGGGATTAGTTGCACTTTCAATCTCCCCCTTTTTGGTAATTGATGACAACATATAGATCAAAGCTTCGACAAGAGATATAATCAATGAATAATATCATCGCTTTGAGAAGTATGTGATAAACAAGAGCTCCCCCTAAATTTGTGCATTATTTAAAATTTGCGTTTGAATGCAAATGCATAATCGATTAGGATTATGGGTCACTCTTCCATGTCACATACATCTTGGTGGAGCGCACAAAATGATAAGAATGAATAACATGCACTCAATCACCAAGACATGAGTAAATGAACATACAAGAAGGAATAGCATATGATAAGCATTAAGCACACATTAAAGCATAGTATGACCAAGCACTCAATAAGGTAGCATCAAACATAGTAGCAAGCACACTGAAAGTATAGAAAGACCAAAAGAAACAAATGTGTCTCAAAGGAAACCGGCAAAAGAACGAAAGAGCACACTCTCTCTCGAAGCCCTATGATCTATACAATTTCTCCCCCTTTGGCAACAAGTTACCAAAAAGTTCGAAAAGATATAGAACTAAGCGTCACTGTGGGCTCTGCTGGCGGCTCCCGTCTGGGTAGATGTCGGAGTAGAAATGACGGCATCGGCGAAGACTTCTGTTGATGTCTGCGCTGGAGGAGTGGATGCTGGAGCTGGAGTAACTGCTGGAGCTGTAGCTGGTGCTGAAGTGGTAGCCCTGGAGTCAGTCACTGGGATAGCTGCAGATCGGGATCCTCTGGGAACCTGAGCAGTCTGGCGATGAGAGTCCTGGACTAGATCATCCTGCATGAGCTCTGCTCTCTCCTGCCTTGCTTCCTCCATGTCCGCCTCAAGCTTGTTGACGGACACCTGAATCTCAGTCAGCTTCACGTCCAGAGCGTGGATCTTGTCCTCAACAATCCTCTCTAGGCTTTCCTGAGATTGTTCAATGCTGGACAGGCGTTGTTCAATCCTCTGGGTAGCTTCAAGAATCTGCTCTTCGAAGCTCTTTGGCTTAGCTGCTGCTGCTGCTGCCTCTTTGTCAGCTTTAATTTTGGCTTGACCTTCAACTGAGGTTGGATCCTCCTCATCCATCACAACTACGTTATCCTCATGCTCTGGCTGCAGTGGCAAGTGCTTCCTATCCAACATGAATTTGCCCGTGCCAAACTTGGCATTGATGAGCATCTGAATCTGCGGAGCAAATCCACACGACCTCTTCTGGTCAGCTGCAGTCCTCTTAATGGTCTCTACCATTAAGTCCATCACCTTGAAAGGTGCCTTCTCATCAAGAATGTGCAGCATGTTGATAGAATAGCCTCGAATCATGCGGTGGTCTCCAGACTTGGGCATCAATGTATGCCTCAAAATAGTGTTTGTTGTGGTCAGACCTGCCTGGAGATAGTACACTGAGCCAAGCTTCCACCCTTCCAAATCAGCAGCGGGGATTTCCTTGTACATGTTCTTCATGGAATCATGGTTCTTCTTAGGAATCCCATAGACATCAATGTCGTCCTCTCTCTGTACTGGAGCATTCAGAAGTTCTGCCCATTCTTCAACAGACGAAGAAAACCTTTGACCTTCAGTCATCCAGGTGATCTTGCCATCAGGATAGAAGTGGGCTGTGGCGTAGAACTGCATGATCATCTCGTCATTCCAATCTGTCAGCTTCTGACCCACGAACTCAGCAACTCCACATGCAGTGAAGCTCTCATGCACATGGGGAAAGAAGTCTCGGTGCTCTTCATTGTCAATGTACTTCCAGTCAACATACCTGGTGTCAGCAACAATAGGCTTCTTATCCATCAGCACGGTCTCATAGAAGTCCTGCTGCTCTTTGGTGTGGAATCTGGGGTCCACAGCAGTCCTTCTCCTCACGGCATATGGATCAGACTGTCTCCATAGCCTGAGACATCTATCCTTCATTGCCTTCATATCCTCGGCTTGAGGATGAGCATCGTTGTGGAGTGGCAACTTAGGACGGAGCTTCAGCAACACATGTTCTTCATCAGACTCAGACGGTGGCATCTCACCTTTGTTCTTCTCAGAAGCTGGAATGCTCCTGGTTGTCCTCTTGGGCTTGGCTGGAGCTGCCTTGGCTTGAGCAGGCTTCTTGGGCTTAGAAGTGGCTTGAGCCCTAATAGCATCACCCATGAACTTAGCCTTCTGAGGAGGAGGCCGGGGTGCATCTTCTTCTTCTTCTTCTTCATCAGCAGCTGCATCAACATGAGGTTCAGCATATACTACCCTCTTCCTCTTGGAAGTTTTCTTCACCTTACTTGGAGCTGGCTCTTCCAAGTTGAGCTTCTTTGCAACAGCTGACTGCTTGACCTTGCTGGTGCCTTTCTTTGACTGCTGCCCTTCGTGCTCTTTGGCAACAACTTTCCTCTTGGGCTTGGAGGTAACTTCCTCAGCAACGAAGTCAGAGTCCTCATCATCAGAATTTCTCTTCTTCCTGGTCCTGGTGGCTGCAGGAGGCAAACCACTAGGGGTGCTCCTCTCTCCATCATCACTGGAACTACTAGCCTCAGGACTAGTATCTGCCTCAGGGATCTCTGCAAACGGTGACTCAGACCTGTTCTGGCTGTCACTGGCATCTGACATGGCTGACAACCTGTGAAAAGATAAGGTATAGGCAGAGTAGAAGAGTCATCACAACTGCAAAGGTTTTTGCAAAAAAAAATGAGTTCAAATCTTAGTTTTGAGTTTTCACAGAATGCATTTCGGTCAAACCGATTTTCAGTTTCGGTGATTCCGAAGTGTATAACAGAAACCTACATACCACTTTCGGTCAGACCGAAATGGGTTTCGGTCCTACCGAAACACTAGGGTTTCACTGAGACTCTACATCGGTCACACCGATTTGCACGAATCGGTTAGACCGAACGGTGCAGTGCAATGGCCAGAGGCCAAATCGGTCATTCCGAGTTTTCAAAATCGGTTTCACCGAGATGTGTTCCGTGGAAACCTAAACCTAAGAATTTCGCTCGAAACTAAAAGGATCTGATCTGATGTCTAAGGAATATCTCAAGCGTGGATAGATACATGGCAAACCAATCGTGCAAGAATCAGATGGGGAGCACGAGAGGGATCGGGACTCACCCTAACTTGGTGGAGTCCCTCTACGGCGGCAACGGCGCGGAGAAGATTACCGTTGACGGCGGCGGAGACCTGCGGCGAGGGCGCACAGGCGATGACGGCGACGATCCGAAGACCAGGGCGACGGCAGCAGGGGACTTGGGGGCGAAACGGTTTGAAGAATTAAATCGCGCGCAGCCCTCAGTATATATATCCCCGTACTGTCGGTGGGACCGAGTTGAAAAACTCGGTGACACCGAAATGGCTAACTGTTGTGCAGTTACACATATCGGTCACGCCGAGATTTATAACTCGGTTTCGCCGAGATGAAACCTAGATCAGTCTAAGCGTTTCGGTAGGACCGAGATGGAAAAGTTGGTCAGACCGAAATGGACTTAGAAGGTTTTGGAAGTCAGCCTTAGACGGATCGGTTGCTCCGAGTGCTCCTCACTCGGAGGGTCCGAAAATGACTTGTTCAAAGTTGTGATATGAGCATGAACAGAATTTGAGACAAGAAAGCATAGATAGCTAGGGAAGGTGCTTAGGCATTCTTGTCCATCCATTTGGCCAAAAAAATCAAAACAATCAAAACAACAAATGGATGTCCTTGAATGGATGAAATGATGCATTCAACATGCTCACACAATAAGATAGCAACTGAAATATGTGTCAAACATGCACAACTAACACTCTAGCTACTAGCACACAATTTGTCGATTACTAGGTCATCTATATATATGAGTATATTGACTTAGGAGCCAAATGAGAACATTTGATCATAGGTCATACTCATCGTTTAAGCACAAGTGGGGTTACCACTTTTACATAAAGCATTTATGTGTTCACATCATTTGGAGATGCTTTAGCTCAATTTTTTTAGAGCAAAGCTCCCCCTAGATGTGAGAACCCCTTTTAAAGGGTCAAACTAACCTTGGGTTGTCGTAGAAGACTTCATGTAGATGTTGAAGATGTGGATGCTCAAAGTTGATGTAGATCATCAAGAGTTGGGAGCTATCCTTTGGATTAGGGCACTTTCAATACCTACATGGGTTAGTCCCACAAGGAACAAACAAGGATATCCATAGACATAGATTGAAGTTCACAAAAGATGATGTCCATGAAAGCAATGATTACCTTGTCCCTTGACTTACCAACAAGAGGGTTTGTGACTCCATGAACTAGTGCATGATGTGGAAGTTGATTGCACAAGTTCTTGCCAAAAAGAATATGAGTGAAGTATGTTGGCGGAGTCACCCTCAAGAACCTTCTAGTTCTTCTTCTTTGGGATCCACATCATCTTGATGGGAATCCTTGGTGTTGTAGTTGAGCTTGACGAAGTAGAACTTGACGTGTCCTTGGGAACCCACTTGACCATGGCTTGAGGTGCTTTAATGAATGCATCAATCTCCGCTTGAAGCTTGTCCTTGGCCTTTAGCTTGTGGTCTTGTGGTGGAAGGTCATCTTGAGCTTGTTCCACATTGGTAGAAGTAGGATCATACTTCTCCTTTTGTGAAACAAACTGTGGAGTAGGGTATTGACCTTCTTCCCACTCAACACCTTCGGCGTTGAACTTTCGCTCAAAACCAATCCCTTGATTCTTCCGGTGCCTTCCTTGTTTGCGAACAATTTCCTCGAAGTTCTTGCTTCCGGCAAGACTCTTGTAGACACTCTTCTCTATGATTTCCTTCAATAAGCTATTTTCTTGCTCAAGTGTAACTTGGCTTGAAACATTGTTAGTGGAATCAAGAGAACTACTAGAAGCAACAATATTAGATTTAACATTGTTATTGTTACTACTAGAGGAAGAATTTTTCTTATGCTTGTCATGCTTAGTCTTAATAGGTGGTAAGAAATTAGACAAGAGAAGTCGTTTGGCAAGATATGAAGAACTCTTCTTTCGAAGATCGTCATTGATCGCTTTTAGAAACTCATGTTCTTGCTCTAGAGTGAGCTTCTCGAAGCGTAGCTTCTCATGAGATCTTAGGAGCTCTCTATGATCTTCTTGAGTTGTTTCATGAGCTAACTTAAGAGTGTTTAGTTCTTTAGTTAGACGCTCAATCACCTTCATAGCATTGTCATTCGACTCTTCTCGACTATAAAGACTACTAGCATTTTCATCGTTACTAAGCTCACTAGATTTATCATGCAAGAGCTCATCTTCACCAAGCAAGTCATCCTCATCACTATTAAAGTCAATGAATTCAGGGTGTGTTACCTTGGGGCCTTTAGCCATGAAGCATCTTCCAATTCCCTCATTTGGTGAATCAAATAAGTCGTAGGAGTTGGAGTTGGAGGATACGAGTGCAAGTCCGGCAACACCTTCATCTTGACTGTAGTCGGAGTCGGAGTGATAGCTTCCATCGGATTGATTGTCAGAGTCGGAGCCGGAGACCCATTCACCTACATGAGCTTGATGTCTTCTTCTTGTGTAGCTCCTTGATGACTTGTCCTTCCTCTCCGAATCCTTGTTTCTCCGAGAGGGTCTTCGTTCATAACGATCATCTCTACTCCTTCTCTCTTTCCGAGGTGACTCATCTCTTGCTCTTCTTCTTGGAGATTCTTCTCTTCTCTTGTGGGGAGCCGTACACTCATTTGAGAAGTGTCCGGGTCTTCCACAATTGTAACAGTTTCGATCACGACTAGAAGATCTCTTTTCATCATATGATCTAGACTTTGAGCTTCTTTCTTTGCCTCTATTCTTGTAGAACTTGTTGAAGTTCTTAGCCATTAGGCTTATCTCTTCATTGGAAATTAACTTGTCACTTGAGGTAGTGGGAGCATCACTTGTAGCTTTGTAAGCACCACTTGACTTGTTGTGAAGCTCTTCCTTATCCTTAAGTGTCATCTCATGAGCAACAATTCTTCCAATGACTTCAGTTGGCTTGAGAGTCTTGTAGTTTGGCATCATTTGGATCAAAGTGCACACGGTGTCATATTTTCCATCCAAAGCTCTTAGAATCTTCTTGATGATGAATCGGTCGGTCATTTCTTCGCTTCCTAAGCCGGCAATCTCATTTGGATGAGAGCAAGCCTAGAGTACATTTCAGCGACTCCTTCACCATCCTTCATCTTGAACTTGTCAAGTTGACCTTGAAGAATATCTAGCTTTGATTCCTTCACAGATTCAGTACCTTCGTGCATTTCAACCAAAGTATCCCAAATCTCTTTAGCATTCTCAAGACGGCTGATTTTGTTGAACTCCTCCGGACACAAAGCATTGAAGAGAATGTCACAAGCTTGAGCATTGTTTTGCAACATCCGCAACTCTTCCGGTGTAGCTTCGCGATCCGGAACTTTTCCTTCCTCGAAGAAATCACCTTGCATACCAACACAAATAATGCCCCATGCGGCTGGATTATGACCAAGAATATGCATTTTCATTTTATGCTTCCAACTAGCAAAATTTGTACCATCAAAGTAAGGACCTCTACGATAATTACCCTCACTAGACGCCATACTCTCCTAGGTTGTGAAACCAAGCTTATGGAGTCCAATGCAATGGAAACCAAAACAATGGAGACCAAAGCTCTGATACCACTTGTAGGATCGAAAGTATGTCTAGAGGGGGGGTGATTAGACTACTTGACAATATAAAAAATCTGCCTTTAGATCATGAACAGTTTTTGGCAGTTTCACAATTATGATCAATTCAAGTATCACCCTACACATGCAATTCTAGAGTATAAGCAGCGGAAAGTAAATTGCACATGTAGTAAAGAGAGGTGGAGAAGATCAAACGCAGTTTGGAGACACGGAGATTTTTGTCGTGGTTCCGATAGGTGGTGCTATCGTACATCCACGTTGATGGAGACTTCAACCCACGGAGGGTAACGGCTGCGCGAGTCCACGGAGGGCTCCACCCACGAAGGGTCCACGAAGAAGCAACCTTGTCTATTCCATCATGGCCTACGCCCATGGAGGACTAGCCTTACTCGGGGTAGATCTTCACGAAGTAGGCGATCTCCTTGCCCTTACAAACTTCTTGGTTCAACTCCACATCTCGAAGACGGAGGCTCCCAAGCGACAACTAACCAATCTAGGAGGCACCACCCTCCAAAAGGTAATAGATGTTGTTGTTGATGATGAACTCCTTGCTCTTGTGCTTCAAATGATAATCTCCCCAACACTCAACTCTCCTCACTGATATGGCTGTGGTGGAAGAAAGGATTGAGTGGAAAGCAACTTGGGAAGGCTAGAAATCAAGTTTCATATGGTAGGAATGAAATGACTTGATCTCAACACAAGGGTAGGTGGTTCTCTTCTCAGAAAGTGTAAGGTAGGAGTGGTATACTTTCTGATGGCTCTCTCAACGAATGAAGAGGGGGTGGAGGGGTATATATAGCCTCCACACAAAATCCAACCGTTACACACATAATTGAGCAATCTCGGTGAGACTGAAGTGAAAACTCGGTCAGACCGAAAGTTCAAATATAGTGAACGTTGGGGTTTTCGGTGGGACCGAAAATACCATCTCGGTGTGTCCGATATGAGTCAAAGGTAGGAGCTTGCCAGAATCGGTGGGACCGAAATCAACAACTTGGATATTCCGAAATGATGACAAACGGTTACAGAAGGTTGGCAGTCCAGTTTCGGTGAGACCGAACTCAAAATCGGATGGACCGAAATTTCTAGGGTTTGGAAAATAGCTGAGGTGGTTCATCTCGGTGGGACTGAGTTGGAAGAATCGGTTTGTCCGAGATTACTTATGAGTGTGTTAAGTAGTGAAGATTGCTGATAGTTGAAGGAGCTAAATCACTAAGCACTTGAGCAACCAGATCATCAACACAACCTCATCCCCTTTTAATAGTATTGGCTTTTCCTATGGACTCAATGTGATCTTTGATCACTAAACCAAAAATGGAGTCTTGAGCTTTTGCCAATGCTTGTCTTAGCATTTTGAGGGGTCCACTTCTTCAGACATTTCCATACCCATATCATCGAACTTCTCTGAAATGATTCTCAAGTAGCTATTAGTTCAATGATATATATGTTGTTATTAATTACCAAAACCACCCGGGGATTAGTTGCACTTTCACCTAATAACTAATAAAACTTGCATAGGGTCTTACAAACCCGAGTTCTTAATCAACAACCCCGGGCCAGTGCTCCTCATGAGTGTTGGTCCAAACCGGGGGTTCTGCGGGGTCACCACGAGGGAACTCGAGGATTGATATAAACCTGTAGAATCGCCCATCCGGTCGTGTCCTGAGACTAGATACGCGCGGCTACCATCAGGGTGTCGACACGCCAGGAGGATTTGCTGGATTAGCCTTACCTTAGTTCGGAGTATCTTGAGCACGGGATTCCAAGAATACTCGTGTCTTCCCACCTTTGGAGTTGCGACTCCGCGGATCGTGGGCTTGTCATGGGCCAAGTTGGAACACCCCTGCAGGGTTATGAACTTTCGAAAGCCGTGCCCGCGGTTATGTGGCAGATGGGAGCTTGTTAATATCTGGTTGTAGATAACTTGACACAAAGTTCCAATACACTACCAGCGTGTGTACCGTGACTGTCAATTTCCGAATAGGGATTCGGGAGTTGAACACGGTGGGGTTATGTTTGTTGAGCTTTAGCTAGGATCACTTCGTGATCATCTCTCGACCGAGGCACTTCTCTTCTCGCACTCTTTCACGTAAGCTAGTGCTAGTTGCTGCTGCAGACACTTATTCTTTTCTTCAGCCTTATCCTCTCCCAAGGCTTAAATAGTCATGTTACCCGGGAACAGGATTGCTGAGTCCTCTGTGGCTCACAGTTACTTCACCACACCAGATGCAGGTCCGACGGTGAGCTATCCAGGTGATGGCACTGAGCAAGACTGGGAGTATGACGAGGAGCGTAGTCGATACTATGTTCGTTATCCTAATGATCAGTAGTGGAGACTTCTACTAGGATTCGATCCGACCTGTGGATTTAAATTATGTTTGGTATCTTGTCATTTGGATTTTACCCTTAGAGGACCGTGATGTTTTAATGAATGATGTTTGAGACATGTATTGTATTTGTGTGACGTGGCGCGTGTAAGCCAACTATTTTATGTTTTCCATCCCCATCTTTTACATGAGTTGTGCAAAGATACCAAACTTGCGATCATTCCAGCAAGGGGTTATTTCTCTAAGTAGTGCCTCGACACGTAGGAGATATAGTCCCATCCTGGGCATTACAAGAGGGCCACGCTGGACTTGGCGAGGTCGAGGCAGGAGGAACTTGGCGGCTTGTGGGGACGGACACGGGCGTCGGGCCCCTACTCCGTCGAGGCAGGAGGAGGCCGGTCGATGGGATCGCGCGGGAGCGGCTGGTAGGAGGAAGAGGGGATCGGGTAGAGGCGGCGCACGGGAGGAATGAGGGAAGAGAGCGAGATGAGGGGGTTTCGGGGCTAGGGTTAACAGTGGGATGGGCCTGGAGGGAGGCCGAAAGCATCACAATGAGGCCCTTTCCCCTTAAAAAAACAAGCAGCCTCAAAAACCCGATGAAGAAAAGGAAAAATGGACAGGGGGTTATGTGTAGAATAAGAAGGAAGTCAAAATATACTTGAACTCCTAGATTTATGCACAATTTTTAATAAACTAGTTTGGACATTTTTTTAAGGATATAAAAATAATTCAAGTTTGAATTAAATTCAAACCTGAGCCATTTTTGAACCCAACCAAAACAAGTCCAAAGGAACTAAAAATTGGCAAGGATGTTGAAGGCATGGTTGAGAATTGATAGGAAAAGAATGAACATTAAATTGGTGCAGGAAATAGAATGCCACAATTTAAATGGACTAACGAAGAAGGAGAAGAAGATGATCAAGCAAGGTTGTGGGAGTCAAAACTCGGAGTGAAACAGACATGGGGAATATTATGCAAGTGTGTGATGGTTGCTTCCAACAATGGAATATTTTAATAATAGCTCCATAAATATTAGGAGGATATATATATGTTATAAAGAGAAGTCATCCTTCCCTCGATTTAAATGGATCGAAGATCCACACAATTTATTTAGTTGAGTTATAGAAATTAAAGACATGATGGCATGATGACATGATGCAATGCAAAATAAATAAAGCAAGCACAAATGAAACACACGGGAAAACCCGGAACATCTGGAATCTTTTGGGACGTCGGTCTTCGGGCGTCACAACTCTCCCACAGTAACAGAGGATCTCGACCCGAGATCCTAGAGATGGCACCGGATAAAACGGAAGAGGAAGAGGTAAAACAAAGTTGCTTCTTTGACAGACGAGTGAAACCACGAACCTTGGGAGGTTAAACAAGCTTGAAAGAAAGAATACAACGGAGATGAACGAAGTTAAGAGCACTCCGGTAAAATGAGGAACAAGGAACATAATGAGAACCTTATAGGTTGAACGACGTGAAACAAGAGCTTGCGAACCAAAAGCATATGAAACAGCAACGGTATAGCCAAGGAATAAGAATGACATAATTCAGCCAGCACTCCGTCTGAAAAATGGAAGGAATTAACATGAACTTGAGGAGATGGAATGATACTTGATGAAATCAACAACACACTGCCTCTGAAACAATTGAAAGAATGGCACAAGGTTAATAAAGATTTCAGATAGCACTCCGGTTGAAAAGATAGGCAAAACTTGATAAGATGAGAGAATTAGAATGGAGGTCACGACACTCCTGTTAAATGGACTAGAAAAAAAACATGATCTTGATATGACAAGATGATGGTCAAAGAGAGCAATATCACAATGCCTCCGGAATGAAAGAATAGAATATAGATCAATGAAAGAAATGAACGGAGAAAGATATGACAACTTCTCTCAAAATTGAATTTGAAAGAGCATCCTTACGAAGAAGGGTTGAATGGGGTTGATGGAAAATCAACAACGAAACGAATAAGCTTGATGTGGGCTTATGGAAAACATCTCAAAATTAAGAGGTGACAACCAGCCACTGACGAAAACATTTGATTGGATTGAGATCAACAAGGAGACGAAAAACTTATTTCACCGAAAGGATAAATGAAGAACTTGGGTCATTTATAAGCACCATAATAGCAACAATCCTTAAGGAAAGATTTTAGGTTAGTTACAACCTAAGATTGCTTCAACGAATAAATTGAAGAGTTGGAAAAGATCTCCTGAACAAAGAAAATGATGGTTGTAACTATCTCATTCTCGATAACTTGTGAATCATGAAACATGAAGGAAAATTATCAAGAATGACATAACACCACCTCAACGGATAAGGGAGCAAGAATTGCACTTGGAAAACATGATGAAGAATGCTTGAGCTCCAACAAGAATCTTGATGCAGACTTCGAGGATGAATTAAATCTTGATGAACCACCATGAAAACTCCGGTAATGAAAGCATGAGAAGTGAAAGATGAAAAGAATAAGATTCAAGGCTTGTGATGAATTAGATGGAGGTTTGGAATGGTATAATTGAAATAACTTGGAGCTCCGGAAAACAAGATGAACAACTTAGAACCGAGAATATGATATGATGAACAAGCTCCAGACAAAAGAATTAAATCACCTTGATGGAATAAGAATAAGAATTATGTCATGCATCTCCTTCACCAATTTAAATTGACGACAACCAAAGGATTTGGCATACTACTTATTCTCGTTGGAAAGAATTAAGAGAGATCTCGCACAAGCTTGGGTAAATCTTCAACGAACCACCGGTAGGATTATGAAAAGAACGAGTGAATTAATACGATAACAAGGAAGAGTAAACTTGAATGAACCACCGTAAGAATATGGAGACGAAAGAAGAGATATCGATGAAGAATAGTTGGAGGTCGAAGTTGAAAACTGAGAACGAAGAATCTTCTGAAATGATGGCCTTCGGAGGATCACAATGCAAAGAATTCATGAAATGCTTTGGATGGGTATAAAAATAATTCCTCACAATCGGAACACTTATGAGGATGGTATGAAGCTAGAACCACGAATCTTCAAGAGAACGGGCCAAGATTTAAGAGAAACTCTTCTTTGGTCTTCAAATGATGAGAATGACAATGAGAACCACCTTGAAGAATTTGAGATACTCCGGAAGAATGAAAAGATGGAAGGTAGAGCTAAAGATGAGAATAATTGGAAACAATCTTGGAGAAGGCATGTGACCGATGGAAATCATTCTTACGTCACACTTTGAAAAGAATTTGAGTATAACTCCGGAAAAAATTGGAAGAGTCAGGTAAGATCCTGGAAAAAGACCTGTGGGTTAGGGCCCACTCAAAAGAAACACCGGAGAACTGATTACTTAAGAGATATTGCACCGGTTGAATTAACAGCTTGAATGAGACAACGACCTGAAAACAGCTTGAACAGAATAAGAATGGACACACGAATCTTTTGAGATATCTTGAACACTCCGGAGAAGAATTAGAGAGTTGAATACGCAAGAGAGACTTCGGATAAGTAGTTACAACATGTGAAAACATGTGAAACAAAAAGGAAGAGATATGATCATGACCGAAGCTTGAATTTAGTCCACTGGAGAAGAATATTGGAATTAAGAATGATGAACTTGAAACTCTTGAGCATCATCCTGAGAAATCACCGGATAAGAACATTGAAGGAAAAGAATGAAGAAACCTACATGAATCAAATGGATACTTCATTTGAAATTTCTTGCTCCGAGAAGACAACTTGGGATGAATGAAACAGACAAATCGTCAGATTTCTCAACGGCGTCCGTATGGAATAACTTGAAGAGAAGGCACACCGGTTGAAAAGGATTAACATGAAAATCTCGATGGTCAAGAAGAATTAGCACTCCCATAGAAATATGAGAACACCGATTAGGAAGGTATGGAATCAACACTTGACATCGAAGCAACTCAAATACCAGAATCAAATCAAAACAAAGGATAGATATGTTGCAACATAATCTTCACAATATCATTCGAACAACGAATGAATTCCATAGCTTAATGGTACAACACTTGTCGAGAAGCCATTTGGGAGAACAAAATGATAAAATAAAACAACAAGGAGGAGATAGAACAAATACAAGATAGAAGCTTCATCCCACATGTTCGTGCTGAAAGCTCATGGAACATGTTACAAAAGGGTTTTGCAATCCCCGGATCAGCATAGCCAAGGACCCTTTAAGATGCAACTCCCGATCGGAACAACGCCCTTAAAACTACTTCACTCAATGTAGAACCCCGAACTCCATATCATGCATTCATTGGAAGAATGCCTACGAGCTACTAGAAGAACCCACCTATTAATTTCCGAAAGATTCCAGTTATGCAATCAGGTGTTGGGGATACAGGGGAAGCACCGCGCACTCAACTCTAATCCTACATCCAGCTGTATCCATCCTTCAACACATAACCAGTTATTTCCGGAAACCGTTTACCTCGGACCTTCGAAACGCATCTTCTATACAAGCTATGGCAATACTCCCGAACTACCTCCCCAATACTGGGTGATGTCGGGGTTATCTTGCCACTAACCGCATAGGAGAGTTTTCGATGTCGGCCGTCTTAAGTATTCCAGAACTGCTGCGATATATTTGTGACGACAACACCTCGGAGCTCAACTCCCCGGGACACTGCCACAACCCCTAATGACAGGAGGCATCGAGAATAATGTTCTCGTCACAAAGACATCGGAACAATCCAAACAATACTCGCGTGATCCTAAAAAAAATTTGGTGCATTTTTGAGAGTAGAAGAGATAAGAGTAATCGTCAGGAGTCCCTCACCAGAGTGATAAAGGGATGAGGAGTAAAAAGAAATCCTACTCTCCGATATATATAGGACTCAAAACATTTTAAGTGTGTGCCTAGACTCAACCGTCAACGATTCGATCAATCAGTGGGGGCTCCTAGGTCGGAGAAGGCTCTGAATACCAACTTGTAATGCCCAGGATGGGACTATACCTCCTACGTGTCGAGGCACGACTTAAAGGTATAAGCCCATTCTGGAATGATCTCAAGTTTGGTATCTTTGCACGACTCATGTAAAAATAGGGATGAAATTGCAAAAGGATAGTTGGCTTACACTCGCCACGTCACACAATACATTACATAAGCAAATCATCATCCAAATAACATCACAACCCGACTACGGGCGAAGATCCAAAAGAAAGATACCAAAAACATAAAGCCACAGGTCCAAATCGCCCCTAGTAGAAACCACTACTGATCGTCGAAAACGTCACGAACATACGGCTACGCTCTTCGTCGAACTCCCACTGAAGTTATGATCCATCTCCTGCATCGTACTCAGTTGTACCTGCATCTGGTGTTGTAGTATCTGTGAGCCACGAGGAATCAGCAATCCCATAACCATGGGTATCAAGACTAGCAAAGCTTTATGGGTATGGAAGAGGGTTGTGGTGAGGTTGCAGCCGTGGGTAAGCATAATATGGTGGCTAACTTACGAGTACAAGAATAAGATGAGCATCTACACAAACGGTTGCAAACTAGTAGTGATCGCTAAAGATCTTGAACTACCTACGAGTCAAACATAACCCCACCATGTTCTCTTCTCAAAGTGAAAAGAGACAGTCACGGTTACTCACACAGTTGTGTGTTTTACTTCGGATCATCTGTCAAGTTTTCTACAACCGGACATTAACAAATTCCAATCTGCCACATAACCGCGGGCACGTCTTTCGAAAGATCATAACCCTATAGGGGTGTCCCAACTTATCCCATCACAAGCTCTCACGATCAGCTGAAGTGATAAATATAATATCATCACCCCTTATCTTAGGGAAATCCGATCAGGCTCGGCATCCCGGTGCACAAGACATTTCGACAATGGTAAAACAAGTCCAGCAAGACCTCCCGGCGTGCCGACACCCTGATAGTAGCCGCGCGTATCTCGTCTCAGGCCACGTCCGGATGGGTGATGCTACAGGTAAAACCAGCCCTCGAGTTTCCCCGAGGTGGCCCCGCAGGCTCCCCGTTTGGGACCAACACCATCAGCACTGGCCCCCCTGCTATGTAGAAAAGAGTACCCAAGGGCGTGAACCCCTATGCAAATTTAATTAATTAATTAAGTTGTTATTATGAGGCAAATTAAAACCAATGTTGGGCCTTGCTGGAGGAGTTTTATTCAAAGTCAAAGTGTCAAGGGGTCCCCATATACCCAACCGTGTAAGGAACGCAAAATCAAGGAACATAATGCCGGTTTATCGGCGCCTAAGGTGGCATGAGTGGAACAAAACACCGAGCAAAAGGCCAAGCCTTCCACCCATGCCCAGTATATAGGTGTGTTAATAATAATAATAGATATTGTGATATTCCCAAAGCATCAAGTTCCAACATGGAACAATCTTCATCTTCACCTGCAACTAACAACGCTATAAGAGGGGCTGAGCAAGCGGGTAACATAGCCAAACAACGGTTTGCTAGGAAGGTGTCAAAGGTTAGAGGTTTCATGGCAACAAGGAGAGGCTGACATAAATGATGGGTAGCGCGACATATAACGATAGCATCGAGACAACTAAGCATGGCAATGGTAGTAAAGGTATCCAAGGGTATGGTCATCTTGCCTGGGATTCCGCGAGGGAGAAGAACAAGTCCAAGAAGAAGACGAAGAAGAAGCCTTGAAGAAGAACCACGAGAAGTCGAACGGATCCTCACGATCGCAACGGAACAAGCACTAACGAGAAGAAGCAAGCAATACGGTAAACACACATCACAAGAACATGATAATATGCTCAATCAAATAAGATGCAAAACAGTTCTATATAGGATGCAATACATGGCAAGGTAGGAAGCACTCAAAAAAACAACACAAGTCAACAAGTTTAAATGAGGCCGGAAACTACAACAACAATTCCGGAAAATCCCCATATGCATGTTTAGCAATTTTAAGCAAACAACAATTCACACATTTTAATGTTGTTAACATGAAGCGGATGACATGATCAAGTTTTATGCAATTTTTAGTAAACATTAAGATGAAGATGATATGAAGTATTTGTCACCGCGACGGAAAGAAAAGAGGGTCGTGGCGGCGAAAACGGATACGATGCCAGGACAACATTCCGATGATCCGACACTCGTCGATATGCCGGTGCAAAAGCAAGGTAGCGTGAGCGAGTCGAACAAGATGAAAGGTGGGGTGATCCCGTCACGGGGTTCCCACGGGTCGCCACCAAGGCAAACAAGGGCACAACGGACACGAGCAAACATTCGATAGATCTCATACAACAAATGCAGTCCACGGGTCATCGTCTCGGGGTAATACCTTCGGAACGTTCGTTTCGGGGTGGTTCGAGGTCGTAGGGGAAGTAGTGGTACTCGCGGGTCGTGGAACACGTTTTGTAGCCGTTCACATTTCCGAAGATGTACTTGTCGCGGCATCGGACGTAGTGGTACTTGACGCGTCACATCATGTAGTCGTACACGGGGTCGACGGTAGAGGTACTTGTCGCATCCACCAAGTGTAGTCATACTCGTTTCTTCACCTAAGGTAGTCGTTCGGGCGTCGAGCATCGAGGTACTTGGCGGGTCGTCGTCTGACGTAGGGGTACACGAGCCGTAGACGTACACGGTGAGGAACTTGATGCCTCCGAGGTCCTTGGCGAAACAACAACAGCAACAAGGCCAAGGTGGTCTCGGTCACGGCCACGGTGAGGTCAGGCGAAGCTCGCCGGGCAGCAAGGAGTCGATGCAGGGCTAGGCATCCTTGTTTTCTCACCGAAGAGCAATGAACACCAGTCAGGGAAGAGCTTCACGGGGCCGGGCGGAAGATGCATGGCAGCGGCCTCCAGTGACCTTGACGAGGTCAAGGCGGCGCGGTGAACGGACAAGGACGGCAGGGCGAAACAGCCTGGTCCGCCGGGCTGCTCCGGCGGCCTTGGTCGGAGACGAGGCGGGGCGCTTGGGGCGAGGTGGTGGAGGTGCAGGCGAGGCCAGAGACAAGGAAGAGGCCGGCGCAGCGGCGAGAAGAACTTGGCGACCTGGTCGGTCGGGCTGCTCCGGCGGTCTTGGTCGCCTGCATCGGGGAGGAGGCGCGGCGCTTGGGGCGCGGACGTCGGACGTCGGACAACGGCGGGAGGGACCTGGCGCAGAGGAGAGGGCCACGCTGGACTTGGCGAGGTCGAGGCAGGAGGAGCTTGGCGGCGGCTAGCTGGTGGAGGAGGGCCCGGAGGGGGAGGACGGCTTGCGGGGACGGACACGGGCGTCGGGGCCCTACTCCGTCGAGGCAGGAGGAGGCCGGTCGATGGGATCGAGCGGAAGCGGCTGGTAGGAGGAAGAGGTCGAGAGAGAAGGGAGAGGAAGAGGGGATCCAGTAGAGGCGGCGCACGGGAGGAATGAGGGAAGAGAGCGAGATGAGGGGGGTTCGGGGCTAGGGTTAACAGTGGGATGGGCCTGGAGGGAGGCCCAAAGCATCACAATGAGGCCCTTTCCCCTTAAAAAAACAAGCAGCCTCAAAAACCCAATGAAGAAAACGAAAAATGGACAGGGGGTTATATGAAGAATAAGAAGGAAGTAAAAATATACTTGAACTCCTAGATTTATGCACAATTTTTAATAAACTAGTTTGGACATTTTTTTAAGGATATAAAAATAATTCAAGTTTGAATTAAATTCAAACTTGAGCCATTTTTGAACCCAACCAAAACAAGTCCAAAGGAACTAAAAATTGGCAAGGATGTTGAAGGCACGGTTGAGAATTGATAGGAAAAGAATGAACATTAAATTGGTGCAGGAAATAGAATGCCACAATTTAAATGGACTAACGAAGAAGAAGAAGATGATCAAGCAAGGTTGTGGGAGTCAAAACTCGGAGTGAAATAGACATGGGGAATATTATGCAAGTGTGTGATGGTTGCTTCCAACAATGGGATATTTTAATAATAGCTCCATAAATATTAGGAGGATATATATATGTTATAAAGAGAAGTCATCCTTCCCTCGATTTAAATGGATCGAAGATCCACACAATTTATTTAGTTGAGTTATAGAAATTAAAGACATGATGGCATGATGACATGATGCAATGCAAAATAAATAAAGCAAGCACAAATGAAACACACGGGAAAACCCGGAACATCTGGAATCTTCTGGAACGTCGGTCTTCGGGCGTCACAGCCGGCCCCGTGGCTCGGCGAGCTCGTCGTCTTCCGATCGCATTTCCTCCGCGGTTTTGGTCTACCGGCGAGCGGATTCTTCCGCTCGTTCCTCGACTTCTACGGCGTGCAGCCCCACCATCTTACGCCAAACACGGTGGTGCTGCTCGCCGCCTTTGTCGCCCTCTGTGAGGGCTATTTCGGAGTGCTCCCCACACTCGAGTTGTGGGGAGAGCTCTTTTATATGAAGCTTGGCACCGCCCTACGGGGCGAGGCGGCCCAGTGCGGTGCTTGCGTTGCAGTGCGGTGCACCGGCGCCAGGAACCACTTCCCGAAGATCGCCCTGGTGCACTCGACGAAGCTGTGGCGGAAGACGTACTTCTAAGTCCGGAACGTCCACTCGGAGTGGGACTACGTTGATACATCCATTTTGCATCATGCTTTTATGTTGATATTTATTGCACCATGGGCTGTTATACCTATTATGTCACAATACTTATGCCTTTTCTCTCTTATTTTACAAGGTTTACACGAAGAGGGAGAATGCCGGCAGCTAGAATTCTAGGCTGGAAAAGGAGCAAACATTGGAGACCTATTCTGCACAACTCAAAAAGCCCCGAAACTCCACGAAACACCATTTCAGAAAATATAAAAAATATCTGGCGAAAGAGATACGAGAGGGGGGCCACCCACAGTCCACGAGGGTGGGGGGCGCGCCCCTGCCTCGTGGGCCACCTGGTGACTCCCCGATGCCCATCTTCTCCTATAAGAGGTGTTTTGACCTGAAAAAATCATAAGGAGGCTTTCGGGACAAAGCGGCGCCGTCTCGAGGCAGAACCTTGGCGAAACCAATCTAGGACTCCGGTAGAGCTGTTCTGTCGGGGACACTTCCCTTCGGGAGGGGGAAATCATCGCCATCGTCATCACCAACAACTCTCCCATCTTGGGGAGGGTTATCTTCATCAACATCTTCGCCAGCACCATCTCCTCTCAAACCCTAGTTCATCTCTTGTATCCAATCTTTGTACCAAAACCTTAGATTGGTACCTATAGGTTGCTAGTAGTGTTGATTACTCCTTGTAGTTGATGCTAGTTGGTTTGCTTGGTGGAAGATCACATGTTCAGATCCATTATGCATATTAATACCCCTCTAATTATGAACATGAATATGCTTTGTGAGTAGTTACATTTGTTCCCGAGGACATGGGAGAAGTCTTGCTATAAGTAGTCATGTGAATTTGGTATTCGTTCGATATTTTGATGAGATGTATGTTGTCTTTCCTCTAGTGGTGTCATGTGAATGTCTACTAGATGACACTTTACCATTGTTTGGGCCTAGAGGAAGGCATTGGGAAGTAATAAGTAGATGATGTGTTGCTCGAGTGACAGAAGCTTAAACCCCAGTTAATGCGTTGCTTCGTAAGGGGCTGATTTGGATCCATATGTTTCATGCTATGGTTAGGTTTACCTTAATACTTCTTTTGTAGTTGCGGATGCTTGCAATAGAGGTTAATCATAAGTGGGATAATTGTCCAAGTAAGGGCAGTACCCAAGCACCGGTCCACCCACATACCAAATTATCAAAGTAACGAACGCGAATCATATGAACGTGATGAACTCTAGCTTGACGATAATTCCCATGTGTCCTCGGGAGCTCTTTCCTTCATATAAGAGTTTGTCCAGGCATATCCTTTGCTACAAAAAGGATTGGGCCATCTTGCTACACGTTATTTACTTTTACTATTTGTCACTTGTTACCAATTATCTTATCACAAAACTATCTGTTACCGATAATTTCAGTGCTTGCAGAAAATACCTTACTGAAAACTGCCTATCATTTCCTTCTTCTCCTCGTTGGGTTCGACACTCGTACTTATCGAAAGGACTACGATAGATCCCCTACACTTGTGGGTCATCATATGTGAACCTGCCGGACTACGCGGCCGGTCCGCCTGCTGAACCCCGCTCCTCCTGGAGGTTCCGGCTGAGAACTCTCTCGCGCGCCGCCTCCATTGCCCTAGCCCGCCTTCAGGAGCTGATGTAAATGGAGGGTCTCGTGGGCTCGGACTTGTTGGCTGCCTTCGCGGAGCGCCATCTGCTGCTGCTGCAGTCCCGGCCCCACCTGATCCGTGATATGAGCGGGCGCCGGGACCCGAGCCGGATGAGCACCAAGCAGATGCCGGTCGCGGAAATAGTCCGACTGGGGAACTATATCTCCAATTGCAAACTGTCGAAGACGGACTGAGAGTTCGGCAATCCGCCGTATAGCCACAGCAACCCGCCGCCTGCGGTGAGTTCCCTTCTTCTTTCCTCTTTCTTCTGTCTTGGTTTGTTCTTCCCGCCTGATCATTGTGCCATGTTGCAGCGCTTCCCGGGCCAACCGGAGCCGGGCTCGGGAGTCTCAGGCCGCCCGCTTATGCTGGACTGCTCTCAGAGCAACACGAGCGACCCCGATCTGGGGGCGGCCGCCATGGAGGAGGATGAGGTCACAGGCGACGGAGATGTGCCGACAGGCGGCCCGTCCGAAGGCGGCGTTGGGGATTGGCGAGATGACGATGAGAAAGACGAGGCGCCGAGTTGTGTCTAGGAGGCTGACCCAACGGGACGCAGCTCCTCGATGGCGCCACCAATGATAGTCGGCGGGTCGAAGCGCTGGGCCGGCTCCGGGCTATATGGCAGCTGGCCAAGAAGCCCAAGTCTTCGGTCGCTGCAACCACGTGCCAGGAGACGGCCCCCAAGGCGGCCATTTATCAATGGGCTCCTAAGCTGAGGCCTACTGTGTCCGCGTAAGCGCCCCACTCTTCCTTTCCTTTGTCTTTTCCTTTTCTCGCCAGTAATTCATCAGTCTTCTTGCGTCCTTCTAAGCAGACCTCCACTTTCCCTCTCGCAAGCTCCTGTCGGCTCAGTGGTCGGAGCGGCGGAGGCCTCCGCCACCCCTCGCCGCGTGGATCCAGTCGCCGCCCTCCGAGAGGCGACGAAGAGGAATGCGCAAGAGGCGCGGGAGGAGCGGTATGCTGCGGCCCGCAAGAAGGTTGAGGCGTCCCAGGCGGCGCAGGGAGAGGCCGATGCTGCGGATAACGCTGCCAGGTCACACGAGCAGGAGGCAGCCCGTCGGCGGTCGTCGGGACCTGCTGACTCCCAGCACGTGGCTCCATCGGAGCCGTCTGGTCAAGTGCCGACTGGTGGTGATCAGCCGGCCTTGGAAAGTTAAGGTGACGGAGGTGGAGGCAGGCCCCCTCATGTCGCTTGCCGATGCATGGGGCAGCCGGCCCGAGGGGCCGATCGTGCCATCGGCCGGAGGCGAGCAGGTGGTGAGTCCGCTCCCCACCACTCAGTTTCTAGTGCGCCTGCGACTGGCGAGGGCGGCCTCAGCCCCGTGGCAGGTGGAGGCCAGTGTGCCCAGCTCGTCATCATCGGATAACGAGGCCACTAGCTGCGCCGCCAGGTTGGTTGCTTGGCAGCGACGGCGGCGTTTTGAATGTTGCCTCCGGGGATGTTCTGGACCGGTTCAACGCCCAAGACGCCACCCTACAAAAAGATTTGCAGGACTTCTTGGCCACACGGACGGCCGTCCGGGTATGCTGACTTCTTCTTTTGTTTTTTATTCCTTCAATTCCTCTCGTGGGGGCGCGTCAGCGCACCCTCTGGGTGTAGTCCCCGAGTTCCGGGCCGGCTACTGAGCAGGCGGCTTGGAACTCCAAGGTAGTTCTCGTGGGTTGACCTGTTTCTTGCCGTCTTTGTCGCAGGACTACCACAATCTTCGGGTGGCCGCCTAGAACTCCCAGCATCAGGAGCTGACCAAGCGGACAGCCACCTTGACTGAGAGTCGGAGTAAGTGCTTCTTCTTCTCCTTGCGGGGGCGCGTGAGCGCACCCGCCGGGTGTAATCTCCGAGTTCCGGGCTGGCTGCTGAGCAAGCGACTCGGAACTCCAAGGTTAATTTTTCTTTGGCCGGTGCTGACACCCTCTTCTTCTTCTCTTGCCAGAAACCGCAATTAATCTTTGGACTCAGCTGGGCGAGGTCCAGGCCGAGCTCTTTACCAAGGACCAGGAGCGCAGCCAAGCCATCCAAGAGCGTGACCGCCTGGCCAAGGAGTTGGTGGATCAGGCGGAGAAGCACAAGGCGAAGCTCAAGAAGCTGGCGGACGAAGAAGATCTCCGTCGCGCCAAGTTCGAGACTCAATGCTCGAACTGGGCCAGAATGGAGAATGCCCTGCATGACGGCTATGAGACAATCGAGGACAGATGGTAAGTTATTTCTTCTCTTCTGCACACTTGCCGACTACCGCAAGAGTCGACTCCCATCTTCTTATTCTTTTGTCTTTTTCTTGGTGCAGAGTTCTTCCCTGGTCACTCCGCTGCGGTCAGCCAGGCTATCGAAGCCCGGCGTGATGAAAGGCATCAAGCGGGCGTGGAGATTGTGCTCAACGCGCCAGGGACCCTCAGCGAGCAGGTTCTTGCCATGAAGGCGCGCTTGCAGCCGGCCCATCGAATGATTTGCCGCTTGCAGCCTTTGGCCAGATGTCCCAGCTCCGCACACTCCTAGCCGGACTACTGAGTGGTTGGAGGTGGCGGTCGGTCGCTTTTAGGCCTGGAAAGGCGCCATCGCAAGGGCTGGCACGTGGATGGCCTTGGAATTTGCCAAGGGCTAGTATCCCGACTTGGATCTTGCCCAGCTGGCAATTTTCCGCCTGGAGACCGAGCCCGAGCTGGCGGCGGTGTGGGGAGACCTCATCAAGCGTGCCGCCACGATCGCCGACTACGCTGACACTGCCGTCTTCATCCAAGAGTTGGATGAAAACGACCGTGTTTTGCTGCCCGATCAATTTGGGCTGGACCTGGCGGCCTCGGAGGAGCTGGACGAGAAGATTGCCTCGAGCGACGAAGGCGAGGACGAGGAAGATGAGGATGAGGAAGGCGGCCCTCTGGAAGGCGAGCCGCTTGTTCGTCCTCAACCCGACCAGGCCTCGACGAGCGAGCCGTGAGGAACCGTGCCGACTGCCGCAGAAGGCGACTAGGTTGAGGTCCACCAGGCGGCCCCCTCAGCAGGCGACGCGGCAGCTCCATGGTGTTGCTAGATCCGCCTGCTACTCCTTCGGCCTAAGCGGCCATACTATCTCTTGTTTTTCTGTTTGCTTTGTAACCAGTCAAGTTAGTCTTGCACAATTCCACCCACTGGGTGTCTCTTAAAACTTTGTTGAATGGCGGCCGTGGGCCTTTTGCTATGTAAATATTCTGTTAATCTCACATGTGTTTATGTTCTTTGCCAAGTTCTAATCTTGGCACTGCCTTTTGTTCCTTTGGGCATTTTTTTTGCCATCTCCTTTGACCGCCGTCCTGCCAGCCGGACAGCTACTCTGTGGTCTGCGGCTGGGTCAGCGACATGGCCGTTTTCATTATAGACAAGTATCTTGCCATCTGGAACATGGCTTGGTCAAGCTAGAACCTGGGCGGCCGGCTGGTCAGCAGCCGGACGACTTGTCTCAAAGACCATCTTGGCCTATGTTTGCTTTTTTGCTTAGCCATTTTCATGTGGGCATCGCTTCCTGCCTTTGACTCCTGCTAGTCGGACAGGCATGTTCTGCGAGTCTGTGGCTTTCAGGCAAGAGAGGGCTTGGATGCCGGCACAAATACTTGTCCAACTATGGGAGAATTCAAACATAGGGCAAGGCGGCAAGCCCCCGGGCTGACTGGTCGGTCCCGGTGCCGGGCAAAGGAATGAAATAACACATTCACAGGCATAATCTTATGATATAGATAAATGGAGGGCAGTCCCCGAGTACTCCTCGGGGGCCCCGCTGTCTCTCAAAATATAGTACATAATACGATACATACTGCATTTAGCTGTAAAAGCGACGAAGGAGATTCACGTTCCACGGGCGCTCTGATTCTTTGCCTGAGTCATGTTGCTTGCGTGCCCTTGGCTTATGTGCGTCGATGGGGTAGTAGGAGTCGTTGCCTAGAACCTTGTTGATGATGAAAGGCCCTTCCCAAGGGACCGAGAGCTTGTGCTGTCCGGTTGTCCGCTAGATCAGGCAGAGCACAAGGGCCCCCTCGCGGAAAGATCACGGCTTGACCCGCCTGTTGTGGTATCGGCGCAAGCCCTGCTGGTAGATGGCATATCAGCCGAGAGCTACCGGCCGGGCCTCTTCCAGCAGGTCAACACCGTCTTCACGTGCTTCCTTTGCTTCTGCTTCCGTGTACATGGTGACGCGAGGTGAGTCAAACTCGACGTCCGTTGGGATGATGGCCTCGGCCCCATAGACAAGGAAGAAGGGAGTGACACCGGTTGCTTTGTTTGGCGTCGTTCTGAGGCTCCAGAGGACAGACGGCAGTTCTTCGATCTAGCAGCCGGCCGATTGTTCCAAGGGTTCGACCAGCCAGGGCTTGATGCCAGACAAGATGAGGCCGTTTGCATGCTCAACTTGGCTGTTTGACTGCGGGTGTGCAATAGATGCTAGGTCCAGCCGGATGCCCTGTGTTGCACAAAAACGGGCCAAAACTCCTTTGGCAAATTTGGTGCCATTGTCGGTGATGATGTTGTGTGCTATGCCATACCGGACTGTGATGTTGGCGATGAAGGTCACGGAAGTTGGACCGTTGAGTTTCTTGATTGGTCTTGGTTCGATCCACTTGGTTAATTTGTCCACGGCGACAAGCAAGTGAGTCATGCCGCCGCGTGCTGTCTTGAAGGGGCCCACCATGTCCAGCCCCCAAACTGCAAATGGCCATGTGATGGGGATGGTCTTGAGAGCAGAAGCCGGCAAGTGTTGCTTCGAGCTAAAGCGCTGGCATCCATTGCATTTTTTGACCAGGTCCTTGGCGTTGTCCAAAGCAGTCGGCCAGAAGAATCCATGGCGGAAAGCTTTGGCGACGAGGGACTTGGAGGCCGCATGGTGGCCGCATTTGCCTTGATGAATATACCTCAAAATGGCCAAGCCCTTCTCTGGCTCGACACAGCGCTAGAAAACGCCAGTCACACTGCGTTTGACGAGCTCTTTGTTCACTATTCTATATGCTGACGCTCTGCATTGCACTTGTCGGGCCAGGGTCTCATCTACCGGCAGCTCTCTTCTCAGCAGAAAGTTGAGGATGGGCTGCGCCCATGACGGTGCTGTGACCCCCGTCACCTCGACAACTGACACCATGGTGGTTGGGCCGGGAGGTGGAGGGCCGGAATTAGCCGCCGCTTGCTGTGCTCTTGAAGTCCCCGGGCCGGCTACAGCAGTCCCCGGGCTGGCTACAATAGTCCTCGGGCCGGGTGTTAGCGCTGCAGTTAAACCTGAGAATGGTTTCATACTTAAACCATACTTGAACCATACCCGTACATGTATCTCTCAAAACCATACTTGAATCATACCCGTTTAATGTCATTTTCAGCCCAACCAAAACTAAACCCTCTATTTTTTTCACCCAAACCAATTTAAACCCAATACATAACCGTGGGTTTAAACCCAATAC
Organism: Secale cereale; assembly: GCA_902687465.1. Classification (NCBI taxonomy): domain Eukaryota; kingdom Viridiplantae; phylum Streptophyta; class Magnoliopsida; order Poales; family Poaceae; genus Secale; species Secale cereale. Next base: position 360,649,684 of record LR738709.1, read on the forward strand.
ATAACTACGGGTTTGCTTCAATGTATATACGATTGGACAAATCGACATGTTAAGAAGCAAATGACATAAAAAAGGCATAAGTGCATCTACAACAGTTTGGGAACAAAGTTATCATTGAGATACGGTCAACACACAGCAAGAGTCAAAAAGACAGTGCCCACGACTGAAAAGTTCACTGACAAGTGTATTAAAACCAATTGCTTAGCTAAAGCAAAAGCAAACACATTCGATTTGCATGTGTTTCCCCATAATGCATATTTACATAGTGCATCGCAGCATTTACGCGGATCAAAGATACTCGTTGTCGATGCATTGTTGCTTATTGCACATAACCAATGCCAAGATACCGGTTTGAACCCATAGTTTATAACCATTAATAACCAAACTGTTTAAACCCATAACCAACTATACCCAAATTGGTTTCTTCACATACCCAAACCAAAACCAAACTAAAAAACATTCAGCCCAATAAAACCTGAACCAATCAAACCCAAAGTAAGAACCGAACCGTTTCACCCAGTTTTTTAATAACCATTCTCAGGCTTAGCTGGAGCCCCCAAGCCGCCCGCTAAGGTCTTTGAGCCGACTATGGCAGTCCCCGGGCCAGGTTCTGAAGTCCCCAGGCCGGGTGTCGGCGCTGCAGTCCCCAGGCCGCCTGCTGAGGTCTTCGGGCCGACTGTGGTAGTCCCCAAGCCGGATCCGGCTGTTCCAGGGTCGATCGGCACGAAGATTGACTCTGATTCTGGCGACGGCTGGATACACGGCTTGCGCAGGCACTGGAGGGACATGCCGACTGGTATCGCTTGCCGAGTTGATCCAATTCGCGCCAAGGCATCTGCTTGCTCATTGTCGGCTCATGGCACATGGAGGAAGTCGCAGCCGTCAAAGTGCCCGCTTGTCTGCTGGACGAGGAAACGGTAACTTGCCATGTTTGCATCCTTGGCGTCCCAGTCGCCAGATGTCTGCTAGACAACCAAGTCTGAGTCGTCGTAGCACAGCACTCGGCGGATGCCAATCTCCTTGGCCAGCCGGAGCCCTAGAATGAGTGCTTCATACTCGGCCACATTGTTGGAGGCGACAAAGTGGATTTGCAAGGTTTATTTGAGCTTGTCACCCTTGGGAGAGGTGAGGACGACGCCGGCTCCTAAGCCAGTGCGCATCTTCGAGCCATCAAAGTGCATCCGCCAATGGGTCGAGTCTAGAGTAGGTGGTAGGTACTGGGCCTCGGCCCAGTCTACGAGGAAGTCGGCCAGTGCTTGTGACTTGATGGTGGTGCGGGGTTGGTAGAAAATGGTGAAGGGGCCTAGCCCGATGGCCCACTTCGCCACTCGGCCTGAGGCATCTCTGTTGCCCATGATCTCAGCAAGCGGGGCCGTGTAGACGACTGTAACGGGATGCTCTTGGAATTACTGCTTGAGCTTCTTGGCGGTAAAGTACACGCCATAGCACATCTTCTGGTAGTGGGGATAATTCTGCTTGGAGGCTAACAACACCTCACTCAAGTAGTAGACAGGCCTTTGGACCGGCAGTGCCTTGCCGTCTTCTGGGCGCTCGACCACGATCACGGTGCTGACCACCTGACTGGTGGCGGCTATGTAAATGAACATGGGTTCCTTGTCTGTTGGCACCGCCAGGACAGGCGGTGTGGTCAGCACTTTCTTGAGCTAGCGAAAAGCCTCGTCCGCCTTTTCATTCCACTCGAAGCAGGTGGTTTTGTTCATCAACTGGTACAGAGGGAGTGCCTTTTCACCCAGCTGGCTGATGAATCGGCTGAGTGATGCCAAGAACCCGGTGCACTTCTAGACGTCTCCCAGGCGGGTTGGTCTCTCCATCCTGTCGATGGCCTTGATCTTCGCCAGGTTGCACTCAATGCCGCGTTCAGATACCAGGAAACCAAGGAGCTGGCCTGCTGGCACCCCGAAGACGCATTTCTTCGGGTTTAGCTTGATCTGAAAGCGGAAAAAGTTTTCAAAGGTCTCTTGGAAGTCTTCTAAAAGGGTACCACGCTTTTTCGTCTTCACCACGATATCGTCCATGTAAACGTGGGTGTTCCTGCCAAGTTACTTGAGGAGACACTTCTGCATGGAACACTGAAACATGGCGCCAGCATTTCTCAAGCCGAACGTCATGGTCAGGTAACAGAAGGCTCCGAATGGCGTGAGGAAGGCGGTCTTCACGCGATCAGCCGGATCCATCTTGATTTGGTGGTAACTGGAATAAGCATCAAGGAAAGACAACAACTCGCATCCGGCTGTGGAGTCGATCACTTGATCTATTTGCGGCAGAGCAAACGGATCTTTAGGGCAGGCTTTGTTGAGGCTGGTGTAATCAATGCACATACGCCACTTGTTGTTCTTCTTCAGCACAAGGACGGGGTTGGAGAGCCACTCTGGATAGAACACCTCCATGATGAAGCCGGCTGCCAGTAGGCGGGCGACCTCTTCACCAACAACCCTTCTTTTTTCTTCAGACAGGCGACGAAGTGGCTGTCTGACTGGCTTCACGTCTTCTCTCACATGCAGTTTGTGCTCGGCGAAATCCGTCGGGACACCCGACATGTCCTTGGGGGATCATGCGAAGATGTCCCGATTCTCACGGAGGAAATCGACGAGCTCGCTTTGCTATTTGCAGTCTAGGTTTGACCCTATGACAACAAATCTCTCCGGGTGTGCCAGGTCCAAGGCAATCTTCTAGGACCTCTGAGGCGACGGCGTTGACTTCTTGGTGCTATTGACGCCGGCTGTTCCTGTCATCAGCCTGGCTGGTGAAGACAACGTAAGCCCCATTCTCCTCCGGGAACACGTCTTGGACCGGGCCGCCTGGACGAGCCGCCGACTGCTTTGGAGGCGGAGGGGACAGAGCCTCGCCCCGAGCGATCCGAGTGAGCCAGTGGTACTTTCACATGACGTGGTTTGACGGCTTTGCACCGCTGTGAAATTTGTAGGGGGTGTCGAGGGCTTGCTCAAAGGAGAAGGCGGGCTGCCAAGTGGGCTTGCCGCCCTTCTGGCGCTTGGGTCTGGCTTGGCTCTCCGGCTACTGGTCTTCGACTGCTGTAACCAGCCAGCTGTTGGAAGCCGGCGGAGGGGCTTTGCGCTTGTTGTCTGCTTGCTGCTGGTGCCGACTGGACTCTCCAGCCAGCATCCGAGGAGCCGGTGGAGCCATCTTTCTAGAAGCATCTACGTGCAATTTCGACTTCATGGAGGAGTCGGCCGTGGCGTACTTGTCTGCTATGCTTAATAGCACATCCAGCGTGGAGGGCTCGTCGCAGAGGAGCTTGTGCTTGAGCAGAGTGCCCTCTCTGCACCCGGCCGTGAAGTATTCTATGGCTTGCACCTCATGCACCCCTTCGCAGGAGTTGCGTAGCTCGGACCAATGCGTCAGGTAATGACGAGCGGACTTGTTCGGCGCTTGGACACACAGGGAAAGCTGCCGTGGCTTGGGCGGCCGCTTGTAGGTGCTGGTGAAGTTGCGGGTGAAGACGTCAGTGAAGTCCAGCCAACTGTTGATGTTGTTGGGCTTGAGGCTGTTCAACCATGTCCGGGCCGTGCCCTGGAGCATGAGTGGAACATACTTCACGACAACGCGTTTGTTGCTGTTTGCTATGTTGACGGCAGTGGAGTAATCCACCAGCCAGTCCTCCGGCTTCACGGAGCCATTGTACTTGGGAGTATCTCTTGGGAGCGAGAAACCTTTGGGGAAAGGCTCGTCGCGGATGCAGGGGGCGAAGCAAGGCGGGCCGATCGCATCTTCTTCTTCGACCGCCAGGGAACGCGCCAGCCGGTCAATCCGATGGTGTGCATCATTTTCCCCAACTCCCTCACAGCGGCCCAAGCGGCCTCTGAGAGTTGGGTGCTCGACAGGCGGCGGGGACGCGTGCCTCTCCCTGCGAGGGGGAGGTGAGCGCTCACTCTTGCGTTCCACCGCCCTTGGATGGCCGTTCTGGTCGTGCTCGATGGTGATGCGAGTTTGCCGACTGCGGCTAGCAGTCGGCCCTGGGTTGTGCCGACTACGGGTGCCACCTGTTGGCGATCGGGATGAAGCTCCTTGCTCTCGACGGGGAGGGCGGTTCTCCACATGCACGCCAGCCTCCAATGCACGATAGCGAGCCTCCTACTGCTCGGTCGCCGTATCGAGGAGTTGCTGAACGCACATCGTCATGCAGCGAAGCTCGTTTCCTTCCAGGTGGTCCATCTCATCCGCGGCCGCCTGGGCGGCATGCAAGTTCTCCAAGGGGGTGGCATAGACCGGACACGCAGCCCCCAGCATACTGGCAAGGGCGCCGCCACGGTTCTGGACCATGCCAGCTCGGCTGGGCTCGCCAGCAGCCAGCGTGCCGCCTACAGCGAGGTCGACCTCGCGACGGTACGCATTGGTGAGGTGACGCATGGAAGCCAACTTGTTGGCGTTGTCGAGGAGCGAGACGCGGAGCGTTTCCAGCGTCGCGCCATCTGCTCCCATGGCGATGGGAGTGGAGAGGCTCCGCATTGCCACCTGCAACGGGTCCTGACCAGACCCGTTGGAGGGCTCGTCGTGGTTGGCCGCCAGCACCTCCATGACGGTGCTGACACTTGCGTCACAGATCGCAGGGGGGAGTGGATTGTCGATGACCACCACGTGATCAGGGAATGTACCGGCGGATGCCGCGTCGGAGTCGATGAGCATGTCGACGGGTGGGTCGGTGGAGCCAACTAACTCCAGGACGGAGGCGAGCTCGTCGACAATGTGGAGCTTGTCAAGGAGCTCGATGAGGTAGCTCTCCGAGCCAACCGCTTTTGCGGCCGGAGCAGGCTCGTCGTGGAGGCGGGCCTTGCCGAGAAGATCAGCGAGCTTGCTTGCGGCGCACGCAACTTCTACGCCGCGAAGTGCCCCGGTATCCACGCCATCGTGCGTGCCGGGCTGGCTGCGCTCGCTAGGGAGGAACAAAGTTCCCGTCCAGAACATGTCTCCGGACGACGGTGCACCTTGCCCCACGGTGGGCGCCAAATGTCGGGGGTTTGGTGCGACATATGCCAAAGGATGGCTTATCATGCATGGGGTCAAAAGAACGTCGCTGGGCCCTGGAAGCGGTATAAGGCGGAACTTGGGACGCCTACAGATCTTACCCAGGGCTGGGGCTCTTTGTGGAGATAACACCCCTAGTCCTGCTCTGCGGGGACTCCGCGTCATGACTATCGTCAATATGGTAGCTACAAGGTTGCTCCTTGAGTTGTGTCGTCTAGAGGAGGAAGAAGGGCAAGGCACTCTCTCCTCTCCTGCTAGGAATGCAAGTGGTGGCTACGGTTTCTTCCCTCTCTCTGTGTATCTCTCTCAATGTCTAACCCCTCTGCATGGAGGAGCCTGGGGTGTTTATATAGGGATACCCCCAGGACTACAATGGTAATCCGACCAGGTGCGAGCCCCGGCCGTCAGCGTCTCTGGGCGCCGCTTCTCCGCCGGCTGCTGGGTTTTGCCGCTTGGTGGGTCTCATCGGCTGTCGGGGACATGTCATTTATGTGGTCCCGCCGCCTGTGAGCCAGTGTGATTGTGTTCCACTGTTGACATCCTTCTGCTAACAAAGGCGCCGCTGAGGAGGGAGTGGCTACAGTACCGCCGCCTTGCGGACGTAGACTATTGCGACGCCCCATATTGTCATCTTAATGGAGTCCAGACTTAAGGGAACGGCAGGCTGCCTGCTAGAGGGCGGCTCGTTCCCTATGCCACCGGCCAAAGGCCAGCCGCACCCTAGCTACCCATCGACGGTTGGGTCCTGCCGCCTCCAGGTCGTGCGATCGTGGCTTCTTCTGACCAGGGCGAGGTCTCTGGCAACATGGCTACAGTGGCGAGCCGACCAAGGGGTGTCCGCAAGGTACAACCACACTGTAGCCACGCCACCCTAGATTCTAGGGGAGCAGGCTCTACTGTAGCCATGCTCTAGTCTTGTCAAGAATCCCCCGACATGTTCTCTAAGGGGGAGGCGTAGGGCCGTCTGCCAGATGCCGGCTACTCCGCAGCCGCCTGTTGATAGTTCGCCGCCTACCAGCAACCGGCTCCTGGGGCTTGGCGGCCCAAGGAGGCGGCCTGATTGCGCAGGCGGCCGAAGGATGGCAGTCGGCCTTAATGTCTTGAAGCACCATGGGTGGTCGATGAGGAGACCCGTGGTCAATATCTCCGCACACAATGTCATTGGAACCAAATGGGTGTTTCGGAATAAGCAAGACGAAGATGGAAAAGTTGTACGCAACAAGGCCCATCTCGTCGCCCAAGGCTACACTCAAGTCAAAGGTATGGATTATAGTGAGACATATGTGCCCGTTGCTAGACTTGACTCCATACATATCTTACTCGCTTATGCCAATCACCATGACATCACTTTGTATCAAATGGACATTAAAAGTTCCTTTCTCAATGGTGAAATTGAGGAGGAAATTTATGTTAAACAACCCCCCAGCTTTGTTAATCCCAAGGAACCCAATCATGTTTACAAACTTTACAAAGCTCTTTATGGTCTTAAACAAGCTCCTAGAGCATGGTATACATGCTTGACCAAATTTCTTATTGAAAACGGCTTTAAATTGGAAAAATTGATTCCACACTTTTTTACTAAAAGTGTTAATGGTGAATTATTTGTGTGCCAAATTTATGTTGATGATATCGTATTTGGTTCTACTAACCCTCATTTTAGTGAAAAGTTTGGAAAGCTAATGTTGGAGAAGTTTGAGATGTCTATGATGAGTGAACTCAAATTCTTTCTTGGTTTGCAAATCAAGCAAACTACAGAAGGTACCTTTGTTTCTCAACAAAGTATACCAATGATCTATTCAAGAAGTTCAACATGCAAGAAAGCAAAGTTATGAAAACACCCATGCCTACTAGTGGACTTCTTGACTTGATTAAGGATGGCAAACCGGTTGACCAAAAGGTTTACCGCTCTATGATTCAGACTATGCTGGTGACAAGGTTGATAGAAAGTCCACTTCGTGTACTAGTCAATTTATTAGTAAATCTCTTGTGTCTTGGTCCTCCAAGAAACAAAACTCGGTATCCTTATCCACCACCGAAGCGGAATACATTGTCGCCGGATCATGTTGTGCTCAATTACTTTGGATGACCCAAACCCTTAAGGATTATGGGATATATGTGAAACATGTTCCATTGCTTTGTGATAATGAAAGTGCTATAAAGATTGCTCACAATCCCGTTCAACATTCTCGAACTAAGCATATTGAAGTTCGTCATCATTTCATTCAAGATCATGTTGCTAAAGGAGATATCAATGTTAAGCATGTTCGTACTCATAATAAATCGGCGGATATATTTACGAAACCGCTTGATGAGAAAGTATTTATTCGCTTGAGAGGTGAATTGAATATCATTGATGCCTCAAACTTGGAGTTCAAACCCCATTGGATACATGCAAGGCATGAGCCTTTATGACTAGTCCTTGATATTTCTCTTATGATGATGATCATATGTCTTGGATCTATATTTGTGTCTTTGCATGCTATCTAACCCCTTGTAGATACTTGGATCAGCCCGACTCTATGAGATTGCAAGTCACTCACATCTTGAGCAATCTCTACATCACCAAGTTTCTACTTCACTCATATATCCTTTGACAACCTCTATATATCAAATTTTATTTGATATCAAGTTTCATGATTGTCATTTTGGATGCACAAGTGCTTTTCCTTGCAAAACTGACCCATGTAGGAAGATGAACTCAAACTATGAGTGGTGCTTGATACGTCTCCAACGTATCTACTTTTCCAAACACTTTTGCCCTTGTTTTGGACTCTAACCTGCATGATTTGAATGGAACTAACCTGAACTGACGCTGTTTTCAGCAGAATTGCCATGTTGTTATTTTTGTGCAGAAATAAAAGTTCTCGGAATGACCTAAAATCCACGGAGACACGTTTTGGAAATAATAATAAAATACTGGCGAAAGAATCAACACCAGGGGGTCCACACCCTGCCCGTGAGGGTGGGGGCGCGCCCTACCCCCCTGGGCGTGCCCCCAGCCTCGTGGGCTCCCTGGAGATCCACCGACCTCAACTCCAACTCCGTATATTCACGTTCGGGGAGAAAAAAATCAGAGAGAATGATTCATCGTGTTTTACGTTACGGAGCCGCCGCTAAGCCCTAATCTCTCTCGGGAGGGCTGATCTGGAGTCCGTTCGGGGCTCCGGAGAGGGGAATCCATCGCCATCGTCATCATCAACCTTCCTCCATCACCAATTTCATGATGCTCACCGGCATGCGTGAGTAATTCCATCATAGGCTTGTTGGATGGTGATGGGTTGGATGAGATTTACCATGTAATCGAGTTAGTTTTGTTAGGGTTTGTTCCCTAGTATCCACTATGTTTTAAGATTGATGTTGCTATGACTTTGCCATGCTTAATGCTTGTCACTAGGGCCCGGCTGCCATGATTTCAGATCCGAACCTATTATGTTTTCATGAATATATGTGAGTTCTTGATTCTATCATGCAAGTGAATAGTCACCTACTGAATGTTATGATCCGGCAACCCCGAAGTGACAATAACTGGGACCACTCCCGGTGATGACCGTAGTTTGAGGAGTTAATGTATTCACTAAGTGTTAATGCTTTGGTCCGGTACTCTATCGAAAGGAGGCCATAATATCCCTTAGTATCCAATAGGACCCCGCTGCCACGGGAGAGTAGGACAAAAGATGTCATGCAATTTCTTTTCCATAAACACGTATGACGATATTCAGAATACATGCCTACATTACATTGATGAACTGGAGCTAGTTTTGTGTCACCCTATGTTATAACTATTGCACGAGGAATCACATCTGACATAATTATCCATCACTGATCCAATGTCTACGAGCTTTTCACATATTGATCTTTGATTAGTTACTTTTCCGTTGCCACTGTTACAATTGCTACAAAACCGCTACTGTTACTTTTTCCACCGTTACCGTTACTTCCATATTACTTTGCTACTAAATGCTTTGCTGCAGATATTAAGTCCTTCAGGTGTGGTTAAATTGACAACTCTACATCTAATACTTGAGAATATTCTTTGGCTCCCCTTCTGTCAAATCAATAAATATGGGTTGAATACTCTACCCTCAAAAACTGTTGTGATCCCCTATACTTGTGGGTCATCAAGACTATTTTCTGGCACTGTTGCCAGGCAGCATAGCTATATTCTTTGAGTCACTTGGGATTTATATCTGTTGATCACTACGAAGAACTTGAGAGATGTAAAAACCAAGATTTTTCCCTCAACTACGAGGGGAGGTAATGAACTGCCATCTAGCTCTGCACTTGATTCACCTTCTGTTTTGAGTAAACTTGCGGCACCTACTCTTGCTATTGAATCTGATATGTCGCATGTTCTTGATGATGCCACTTCCGCTCTGCATGATACTTATGATGAAACTACTTCTATGCTTGATTATACTATGCCACTAGGTGAATTTCTTGATGAACAACTTGCTAGTGTTAGAGAGAATGAAATTATAAAAACTGATAATATTGATGAAAGTGATGATGAAGATTCTCCCCCTAGATATGAATTGCCTGTTGTGCTCGAGGGTTATGTTATGGATGAAGAAACTGCTAGAGATCTTTTAGCTTGCAAAGATAGATATGATCTTAAGAAACTATTAGCTAAGCTGAAAGAAAAGTCTTTGAATGCTAGAATGAAATATGACCCTGCTTTTGGTACTTCACCTATCTGTATTTCCGTTAAGGATTATGCTTTCTATGTCGATCCTGAGATAATTTCTTTGGTTGAATCTGATCCTTTCCATGGCTATGAATCTGAAACTGTTGTGGCACATCTTACTAAATTGAATGATATAGCCACCCTATTCACTCATGAGGAAAAAAATCGTCACTACTATATCCTTAAGCTATTTCCGTTCTCATTAAAGGGTGATGCCATAACTGAAGGAAATATGCCCTAGAGGCAATAATAAAGTTGTTATTTGTATTTCCTTATATCATGATAAATGTTTATTATTCATGCTAGAATTGTATCAACCGGAAACTTAATACATGTGTGAATACATAGACAAAACAGAGTGTCCCTAGTATGCCTCTACTAGACTAGCTCATTAATCAAAAATGGTTATGTTTCCTAGCCATAGACATGAGTTGTTCTTTGATCAATGGGATCACATCATTTGGTGAATGATGTGATGGACAAGACCCATCCATTAGCTTAGCAACTTGATCGTTTAGTTTTACTGCTATTGCTTTCTTCATGACTTATACATGTTCCTATGACTATGAGATTATGCAACTCCCGAATACCAGAGGAACACCTTGTTGGGGAACGTAGCAGAATTCAAAAAATTTCTACGCTTTCACCAAGATCCAACTAAGGAGACATCTAGCAACGAGCAAGTAAGAGTGTATCTACATACCGTTATGTAGAATGCGTGCGGAAGCTTTCGAAGAAGCGTGGATGAAGTAGTCGTACTCTTCGCGTTCTTCGTCACCGATGATCTAGCGCCGAACGGACGGCACCTCCGCGTTCAACACACGTCCGGTACAGCAACGTCACCTCCTTCTTGATCCAGCAAGGGGGGAGGAGAAGTCGTCAGAGATCCAGCAGCACAACGGCGTGGTGGTGGATGTAGTGGAGATTGCAGCAGGGCTTCGTCGGGCGCCCTGCGTTAAGGAGACGGAGTTGTGACGGGAGGGGGAGAGGCGCCAGGGCAATGGTGCGGCTGCCCTCTCCCCCCCCACATATATATAGGGGGCCAGGGGGGTGCGCCAGCCCCTGCAGATCCAATCTGCAAGGGGGGGCGGTGGCTAGGGGGAGTCCTTGCCCCCCAAGGCAAGTGGCGCCCCCTCCCCCCTAGGGTTTCAACCCTAGGCGCATGGGGAGGAGGGCCCAAGTGGTGCGCCAGCCCATTAGGGCTGGATACTTCCCCCTTGCGGCCTAGGGGCCCCACTGGGATGGGTGGCCCCACACGGTGGACCCCCGGGGCCCCTCCGGTGGTCCCGGGACGCTCCCGGTGACCCCCGGAGATCACCCGATAGCCGAAACCTGACTTCCTATATATCAATCTTTACCTCTGGACCATTCTGGAACTCCTCGTGACGTCCGGGATCTCATCCGGGACTCCGAACAACTTTCGGGTTTCCACGTGCATGTATCTCTACGACCCTAGCGTTACCGAACCTTAAGTGTGTAGACCCTACGGGTTCGGGAGACACGTAGACATGACTGAGACCACTCTCCGGTCAATAACCCACAGCGGGATCTGGATACCCATGTTGATTCCCACGTGTTCCTCGATGATCTTCATCGGATGAACCACCATGTCAAGGATTCACTTAATCCCGTATGTTATTCCCTTTGTCCATCGGTACGGTACTTGCCCGAGATTCGATCGTCGGTATTCCCGATACCTTGTTCAATCTCGTCATGGCAAGTCTCTTTACTCGATCCGTAATCCATCATCCCGTGACTAACTACTTAGTCACATTGAGCTCTTTATGATGATGTCTTACCGAGTGGGCCCAGAGGTACCTCTCCGTCATACGGAGTGACAACATTCCAGTCTCGGTTCGTACCAACTCAACAGACACTTTCGGAGATACCCGATGCGTACCTTTATAGCCACCCAGTTACGTTGTGACGTTTGGCACACCCAAAGTATTCCTATGGCATCCGGGAGTTGTACAACCTCATGGTCTAAGGAATAAATACTTGACACCGAAAAGCTTATGCATTACGAACTATACGATCTCGTGCTATGCTCAGGATTGGGTCTTGTCCATCACATCATTCTCCTAATGATGTGATCCCATTATCACTGACATCCTATGTCCATGGTCAGGAAACTGTGACCATCTGTTGATCAACGAACTGGTAACTAGAGGCTCACCAGGGACTCATTGTGGTCTATGTATTCACACATGTATCGCTGTTTCCGTACAATACAATTCAAGCATGAATAACAGACAATTATCATGAATAAGGAAATATAATAATAATACTTTTATTATTGCCTCTAGGGCATATTTCCAACAGTCTCCCACTTGCACTAGAGTCAATAATCTAGTTACATTGTGATGAATCGAACACCCATAGAGTTCTGGTGTTGATCATGTTTTGCACGTGGAAGAGGTTTAGTCAACGGGTCTGCGACATTCAGATCCGTATGCACTTTACAAATATCTATGTCTCCATCCTGAACATAATTCCGGATGGAGTTGAAACGGCGCTTGATGTGCTTGGTCTTCTTGTGAAACCTGGGCTCCTGGGTAATGGCAATAGCACCAGTGTTGTCACAGAAGAGAGTCATTGGGCTTGACGCGCTTGGAATGACTCCTAGGTCGGTGATGAACTCCTTCATCCAGACTCCTTCCTGTGCTGCTTCGGAAGCAGCTATGTACTCCGCTTCACATGTAGATGCTGCCACGACGCTTTGCTTGCAACTGCACCAGCTGACTGCCCCTCCATTCAAAATATACACGTATCCAGTTTGTGACTTAGAGTCATCCAGATCTGTGTCAAAGCTAGCATCGACGTAACCCTTTACGACGAGCTCTTCGTCACCTCCATAAACGAGAAACATATCCTTAGTCCTTTTCATGTACTTCAGGATGTTCTTGACCGCTGTCCAGTGTTCCGTACCGGGATCACTTTGGTACCTCCCTACCAAACTTATGGCAAGGTTCACATCAGGTCTGGTACACAGCATGGCATACATGATAGAACCTATGGCCGAGGCATAGGGAATGACACTCATCTTTTCTCTATCTTCTGCCGTGGTCGGCGACTGAGCCTTGCTCAATCTCATACCTTGCAAAACAGGCAAGAATCGTTTCTTTGACTGATCCATATTGAACTTTTTCAATATTTTGTCAAGGCATGTACTTTGTGAAAGACCAATGAGGCGTCTTGATCTATCTCTATAGATTTTGATGCCTAATATGTAAGCAGCTTCTCCAAGGTCCTTCATTGAAAAACTTTTATTCAAGTAGGCCTTTACATTTTCCAAGAATTCTATATCATTTCCCATCAGCAATATGTCATCCACATATAATATGAGAAATGCCACAGAGCTCCCACTCACTTTCTTGTAAATACAGCCTTCTCCATAAGTCTGTATAAAGCCAAACGCTTTGATCACTTCATCAAAGTGAATATTCCAACTCCGAGATGCTTGCACCAGCCCGTAAATCGAGCGTTGGAGCTTGCATACCTTGTTAGCGTTATCTGGATCGACAAAACCTTCCGGTTGCATCATATACAACTCTTCCTTGAGGAAGCCGTTAAGGAATGCTGTTTTGACGTCCATTTGCCATATCTCATAATCATAGAATGCGGCAATAGCTAACATGATTCTGACTGACTTCAGCATCGCTACGGGAGAGAAAGTCTCGTCGTAGTCAATCCCTTGAACTTGTCGATAACCCTTAGCGACAAGCCGAGCCTTATAGATGGTCACATTACCATCCGCGTCTGTCTTCTTCTTAAATATCCATTTGTTTTCTATGGCGTGCCTGTCATCAGGCAAGTCCACCAAAGTCCATACTTTGTTTTCATACATGGATTCTATCTCGGATTTCATGGCTCCAAGCCATTTATTGGAATCTGGGCCCGCCATCGCTTCTTCATAGTTCGAAGGTTCACCGTTGTCTAACAACATGATTTCCAGGACAGGGTTGCCGTACCACTCTGGTGCGGAACGTGCCCTTGTGGACCTTCGAAGTTCAGTAGTAACTTGATCTGTTTCTTCATGATCATTATCATCAACTTCCTCCCTTGTCGGTGCAGGCACCTCAGGAATAGTTTCCTGCGCTGCGCTACTTTCCGGTCCAGGAGGGGTGACTATCACCTCATCAAGTTCTACTTTCCTCCCACTCACTTCTTTCGAGAGAAACTCTTTCTCCAGAAAGCATCCATTCTTGGCAACAAAGACTTTGCCTTCGGATCTGTGGTAGAAGGTGTACCCAATCGTTTCCTTTGGGTATCCTATGAAGACGCATTTCTCCGATTCGGGTTCGAGCTTTTCAGGTTGAAGTTTCTTGACATAAGCATCGCAACCCCAAACTTTTAGAAACGACAGCTTCGGTTTCTTGCCAAACCAAAGTTCATACAGAGTCGTCTCAACGGATTTTGACGGAGCCCTATTTAAAGTGAATGCGACAGTCTCTAAAGCATAACCCCAAAAAGATAGCGGTAAATCGGTGAGGGACATCATAGACCGCACCATGTCCAACAGAGTACGATTTTAACGTTCGGACACACCGTTACGTTGAGGTGTTCCGGGGGGTGTCAATTGTGAAACAATTCCACATCTCCTAAGGTGTGTGCCAAATTCATGACTTAAATATTCACCCCCATGATCTGATCGTAAGAACTTTATTTTTCTGTCACGTTGATTCTCAACCTCATTCTGAAATTCCTTGAACTTTTCAAAGGTCTCAGACTTGTGTTTCATCAAATAGATATACCCATATCTACTCAAGTCATCCGTGAGGGTGAGAACATAACGATAGCCTCCGCGAGCCTCAACACTCATTGGACCGCACACATCGGTATGTATGATTTCCAACAAGTTGGTTGCTCGCTCCATTGTTCCGGAGAACGGAGTCTTGGTCATCTTGCCCAAGAGGCATGGTTCGCACGTGTCAAATGATTCATAATCAAGAGACTCTAGAAGTCCATCTGAATGGAGCTTCTTCATACGTTTGACACCAATATGACCAAGGCGGCAATGCCACAAGTATGTGGGACTATCATTGTCAACTTTACATCTTTTGGCATCTACACTATGAATATGTGTATCATCACGTTCGAGATTTATCAAAAATAAACTATTGACCAGCGGGGCATGACCATAAAACATATCTCTCAAATAAATAGAACAACCATTATTCTCCGATTTGAAAGAGTAGCCATCTCGCATAAGACGAGATCCAGATACAATGTTCATGCTCAAAGCTGGTACTAAATAACAATTATTGAGGTTTAAAACTAATCCCGAGGGTAGATGTAGAGGTAGCGTGCCGACGGCGATCACATCGACCTTGGAACCATTTCCGACGCGCATCATCACCTCATCCTTCGCCAGTCTCCATTTATTCCGCAGCTCCTGTTTTGAGTTACAAATATGAGCAACCGCACCGGTATCAAATACCCAGGAGCTACTACGAGTGCTGGTAAGGTACACATCAATAACATGTATATCATATATACCTTTGACGTTGCCGGCCTTCTTGTCTGCTAAGTATTTGGGGCAGTTCCGCTTCCAGTGACCCGTTCCCTTGCAATAAAAGCACTCTGTCTCAGGCTTGGGTCCATACTTTGGCTTCTTCCCGGCAACAGGCTTGCCGGGCGCGGCAACTCCCTTGCCGTCCTTCTTGAAGTTCTTCTTACCCTTGCCTTTCTTGAACTTAGTGGTTTTATTGACCATCAACACTTGATGTTCTTTCTTGATGTCCACCTCCGCTGATTTCAACACGAATACACCTCGGGAATGGACTTCTCCATCCCCTGCATATTGAAGTTCAACACGAAGCTCTTGAAGCTTGGTGGGAGCGACTGGAGGATTCTGTCAACGACCGCTTCATCAGGGAGATTCATTCCCAGCTGAGACAAGCGGTTATGCAATCCAGAAATCTTGAGGATGTGCTCACTGACAGAACTGTTTTCCTCCATCTTACAGCTGTAGAATGCGTCGGAGACATCATATCTCTCGACTCGGGCATGAGCTTGGAAAACCATTTTCAGCTCCTCGAACATCTCATATGCTCCGTGGTGCTCAAAACGTTTTTGGAGCCCCGATTCTAAACTGTAAAGCATGCCGCACTGAACCAGGGAGTAATCATCACTACGCGACTGCCAGACGTTCAAAACGTCTTGGGCCGCATCGGGAGAAGGTGCATCACCTAGCGGTGCTTCTAGGACATATGATCTCTTGGCAGCTATGAGGATAATCCTCAGGTTACGTACCCAATCCGTGTAGTTGCTACCATCGTCTTTCAGCTTGGTTTTCTCTAGGAACGCGCTGAAGTTGAGGGAAACTGGAGCGTGGGCCATTTGATCTACAAGAGATATTGTAAAGTATTTAGACTAAGTTCATGATAATTAAGTTCATCTTAATCAAATTTTAATGAACTCCCACTCAGAATGACATCTCTCTAGTCATCTAAGTGATACACGATCGGAATCGACTAGCCCATGTCCGATCATCACGTGAGACGGACTAGTCATCAACGGTGAACATCTCCATGTTGATCGTATCTTCTATACGACTAGTGTTCGACCTTTCGGTCTTCCGTGTTTCGAGGCCATGTCTGTACATGCTAGGCTCGTCAAGTGAACCCTAAGTGTATCGCGTGTGTAAATCTGGCTTACACCCGTTGTATGCGAACGTTAGAACCTATCACACCCGATCATCACGTGGTGCTTCGGAGCAACGAACTTTAGCAACGGTGCACAGTTAGGGGAAACACAATACTTGAAATTTTAGTGAGAGATCATCTTATTTACTACCGTCGTTCTAAGTAAACAAGATGCATAAACATGATAAACATCACATGCAATCAATTAAAGTGACATGATATGGCCAATATCATCTTGCTCCTTGGATCTCCATCTTCGGGGCACCATGATCATCTTGTCACCAGCTCGACACCATGATCTTCATCATCATGATCTCCATCATCGTGTCTTGAAGAAGTCGTCACGCCAACTATTACTTCTACTACTATAGCTAACGTTTAGCAATGAAGTAAAGTAATTACATGGCGTTATTTAGTGACACGCAGGTCATACAATAATTAAGACAACTCCTATGGCTCCTGTCGGTTGTCAAGTTCATCGACATGCAAGTCGTGATTCCCTATTACAAGAACATGATCAATCTCAGACATCACATATATCATTCATCACATCCTCGTTTTGGCCATACCACATCACATAGCACATGCTACAAAAACAAGTTAGACGTCCTCTAATTGTTGTTGTAAGTTTTACGTGGCTTCTATAGGATTTCTAGCAAGAACGTTTCTTACCTACGCCAAAACCACAACGTGATTTGTCAATTTCTATTTACCCTTCATAAGGACCCTTTTCATCGAATCCGATCCGACTAAAGTAGGAGAGACAGACACCCGCCAGCCACCTTATGCATCTAGTGCATGTTTGTCGGTGGAACCAGTCTCACGTAAGCATACGTGTAAAGTCGGTCCGGGCCGCTTCATCCCACAATACCGCCGAATCAAGATTGACTAGTAACGGCAAGAAAGTTGAACAAACTCAAACGCCCACAACTGCTTTGTGTTCTACTCGTGCAAGATGCTATGCATTAAACCTAGCTCAGATGCCACTGTTGGGGAACGTAGAAGAATTCAAAAAATTTCTACGCTTTCACCAAGATCCAACTAAGGAGACATCTAGCAACGAGCAAGTAAGAGTGCATCTACATACCGTTATGTAGATCGCGTGCGGAAGCTTTCGAAGAAGCGTGGATGAAGTAGTCGTACTCTTCGCGTTCTTCGTCACCGATGATCTAGCGCCGAACGGACGGCACCTCCCCGTTCAACACACGTCCAGTACATCAACGTCACCTCCTTCTTGATCCAGAAAGGGGGGAGGAGAAGTCGTCAGAGATCCAGCAGCACAACGGCGTGGTGGTGGATGCAGTGGAGATTGCAGCAGGGCTTCGCCGGGCGCCCTGCGTTAAGGAGACGGAGTTGTGACAGGAGGGGGAGAGGCGCCAGGGCAATGGTGCGGCTGCCCTCTCCCCCCCACATATATATAGGGGGCCAGGGGGGTGCGCCAGCCCCTGCAGATCCAATCTGCAAGGGGGGGGGGGCGGCGGCCAGGGGGGAGTCCTTGCCCCCCAAGGCAAGTGGCGCCCCCTCCCCCCTAGGGTTTCAACCCTAGGCGCATGGGGATGAGGGCCCAAGTGGTGCGCCAGCCCATTAGGGCTGGACACTTCCCCCTTGCGGCCTAGGGGCCCCACCGGGATGGGTGGCCCCACCCGGTGGACCCCCGGGGCCCCTCCGATGGTCCAGGGACGCTCCCGGTGACCCCCGGAGATCACCCGATAGCCGAAACCTGACTTCCTATATATCAATCTTTACCTCCGGACCATTCCGGAACTCCTCGTGACGTCCGGGATCTCATCCAGGACTCCGAACAACTTTCGGGTTTCCACGTGCATGTATATCTACGACCCTAGCGTTACCGAACCTTAAGTGTGTAGACCCTACGGGTTCGGGAGACACGTAGACATGACCGAGAGCACTCTTCGGTCAATAACCCACAGCGGGATCTGGATACCCATGTTGGTTCCCACATGTTCCTCGATGATCTTCATCGGATGAACCACCGTGTCAAGGATTCACTTAATCCCGTATGTTATTCCCTTTGTCCATCGGTACGGTACTTGCCCGAGATTCGATCGTCGGTATTCCCGATACCTTGTTCAATCTCGTCATGGCAAGTCTCTTTACTCGATCCGTAATCCATCATCCCTTGACTAACTACTTAGTCACATTGAGCTCATTATGATGATGTCTTACCGAGTGGGCCCAGAGGTACCTCTCCGTCATACGGAGTGACAACATTCCAGTCTCGGTTCGTACCAACTCAACAGACACTTTCGGAGATACCCGACGCGTACCTTTATAGCCACCCAGTTACGTTGTGATGTTTGGCACACCCAAAGTATTCCTATGGCATCCGGGAGTTGTACAACCTCATGGTCTAAGGAATAAATACTTGACACCGAAAAGCTTATGCATTACGAACTATACGATCTCGTGCTATGCTCAGGATTGGGTCTTGTCCATCACATCATTCTCCTAATGATGTGATCCCGTTATCACTGACATCCTATGTCCATGGTCAGGAAACCGTGACCATCTGTTGATCAACGAACTGGTAACTAGAGGCTCACCAGGGACTCATTGTGGTCTATGTATTCACACATGTATCGCTGTTTCCGTACAATACAATTCAAGCATGAATAACAGACAATTATCATGAATAAAGAAATATAATAATAATACTTTTATTATTGCCTCTAGGGCATATTTCCAACACACCTTGTGTGCTATCAAACGTCACAACGTAACTGGGTGACTATAAAGATGCTCTACAGGTGTCTCCGAAAATGTTTGTGGCGTTGGCATAGATCAAGAATATGATTTGTCACTCCGAGTGCCGGAGAGGTATCTCTGGGCCCTCTCTGCCGGATTCAGGGCTCCGCAAAACCCGTTAAGTTCGAACACAGGGGCGTGAACGAAGATCTCTCCCACTCACGTCTACCTAGCGCCTCGCTCTCGTCTCGGTGGAAGGATTCAAGCAAACAACGAACAAAACACACAAGAGTTTATCCAGGTTCGGGCCACCGTGTGGTGTAAGACCCTACTTCCTGCTTTGGTGGATTGGCTCCGGGCGAGCTAGAATATGAGCTAGTACAACGGTCCCTGGGCTCAGGAGGCGAGCTCAGGAGGGTCAGGAGGCTAGTGTTCTTGCTCCTTGTGTGGTGGCAGAGTGTGTTCATCCCTTAGTGGGAGTCCTAGCTACTTATATAGGCGGGCACGGTCCTCTTCCCCCGAAATGTTTAGGCGGGAAGGGATCCCACAACGTCCATTTTTGAGCGGGAACACAAGGACGTTCTTATCCTGAGAAAAGCGGTCTTCGCCTGCAAAAGGATCAGGTGGTGACACGGTGGTGGACTCGACGGTGACATCCCCCTTGTCGTCCTTGCGGTCTTCGGTCTTGTTGCAACAAAGAGGAATCCTTTGCCCCGCTCCTTGGGAACCAACGGCTGCGCTGTCCCCTTTGCACCGAAATGGCAACCGGGCCGCTGGAGGATGCTTGCGCCCGCTGGTGCGGTGCGTCACTGCTGACATCACTGCCTCCTCTTGAGGCAGGCTCGGCCTTGGATTTTCCGCCACTCCGGAACGCCTTGCTGAGGCCGCTCCCGAGGAGGTCTTGACGTCGTTCTCCTCGCGAGGCTTGGCCCCCTCGCGAGGGTCTTGGACAGCTGGTCGATCAGCTGGGCCATACCAAGCCGCTTGTAGGAGCGCGTCGCGGCCCGCAGACAGGCAAGTCTGGGTCCCTGGTTTCCAAGACGCCGACAGTAGCCCCCGAGCCCAAGGTGCGCGGAGTTAGCTTCAGGGCGAAGCCTTAGTCGAGGACGAAGCGCCGCGGGCCCCAAAAAGGCAGCGGGCTAGGCTGGCGCATGACAGTTGGATGGGATGCGAGCGACCCCGCTCCCCACGCCGTCTCAGCAACCGTGCGTATTGACAAAAAGGGGCCTTCTCTGCTGGGGGAGTTATCGCCCTCTTTCCTTCCTGCTCGGATTTCTTCCCTTTACGCCTCCTGCCTCTCTGCGTCCTTCGGCTCCTTTGACCATGGCGAAGAGGAACAAGGGTGCCGCGCTGGCATCTGGATCTGCTTCTTCTCTTGTTGCGGCGCTTGAGGAGTCCTCCATTCCCTATGGAGGAGGACTACTTAGAGGTCCAGCCGTTCCTGTCGAGCTCCCACAATGAGCACGGCCCGACGCGGATCTGGGCCGGATCCACCATGGCGCGAACCTTGTCGAAGTCATGCTACCCCTTCTTCCTACACAGCATCTCCGTGGGGCTCGTGCCCCCCTTCTCCGAGTTCTTCTACGCCATCCTGGAACATTACCAGGTGCACGCCCTCCATATCCAACCTCGCTCCATCTTCGTCTTGTCGCTCTTCGCCTTCTACTGTGAGGCGTTCGTGGGGGTGAGGCCGACCATCGCCCTCTTCCGCCACTTCTTCTCCATGCGTCAGTACAACGATGGCCCGTGCTCAGGCTGCGTTTCCTTCGTCTTCCAGCACCAGGGCTGTTGCCTGATGACGGCCGGGAAGAAGATAGAGTCCCACCAGAAGAGGTGGGTCTATCTGGACGCCCAGCGCATCCATCCTCTGCCGGCGCTGCCTACCGCCCATCCAGAGAAGCTTGCCGGCTGGAGCCACGCGAAGCTCACCGGCCCTATTGTTGGGCCTGTCTTGGCGATGATTGAGGCCGACCTGAGCTCGAGGCTCGAAGGGGGCCAGATCGTGAAGGAGTTCTTGAGGCAGCGTCTAGCTCCGCTGCAGGCTCACTCGCGCCCCATGTGGGAGCTGATGGGCGATGACGACATGCTCCGGCTGCACCCAGGGGTGCTAGCCAAGGATGATCTGGACTTCACCTCGAGGGCTCTCCTGGGGATGGTTCCGGAGGATCTCCCTAGGGCCTACCTGCCGCTGTACAGCCGCCCTGACAAGGCCGAGCTGTTGATGGCCATGCCGAACTTTGGTGCGCCCGTGGGCGCTCCGCCCATGTTCGACGTGTCTTCTGGTGCTAATGATGAGAGCGACGAGGGGGCCTCGAAGGATACCCTGGACGATGAAGGGGACTCCTTCGAGGCGTTCGCCGGAGCAATGACGCCAGGCACAGGTGCCGCCGAACGGTCCCAGGCGACCACTCCACGTCGATCCGGACGCATTACGTCCGGGGGAAGCAAGGTGGCGACTCCGTCGAATAGTACCATGTCAGCGAACCTGGCGACCACGGCCACGCCCAGGATAGTGGCCTCACGCCTCGCCCAGGCCCGGGCTATCGGCACGCCCAGGGCGCCAGCGGCTGCTGCTGACCTGTCGGTGAAGAGAAGGGCGCGCCTCACCTCCGACGAGTAAGTGTGCAATTTCTCACTCATCCTTAGCTGCCGTGCCCCTGACGCACTCTCCCTGATGCAGCAGCCTGGGGGTGTGATGAAGAAGGTGAAGGGGGAGGTCACGACGTGGTGCCCTGCTCCTCCGGCTGCTGATGCGACCTCGGGGAAGGATGCCGCGGTGCTGGGTGCCCCGGTTGGTCGGGCCATCGAGCGTGCGGTGATGGTGTTGCTCAAAGACGTCCCCATCTCCGGCGAGGTTGCGGAGTTGGCTTCTGCTCCGGCTGCTCTGGCGAGGGAGGCCGGAGCCCCCGAGCCCCTGGTCGAGCAGTTGGTCTTGTTGGTGCCCGTGCGCCAGCCGGCGCAACCTGGTCCTGAGGCTTCGGAGGCTGCCTCCGCCAGGCTGGGTCGTCTTTGCGCTGATCAGCAAAATGGTGACGGCCACCTGACAGAAGGGCGCCTGGGGCTGATCCACGGGTGGCTCCTGGCAGACGAGTCTGCACGGACCTCCAACGATCAGGCCTCGGTGGCTGCTGCCAAGGGTCGAGAGGAAGCTGCGGCGGCCACGCTGGCTCGTGACGTCGCGTCCTTGGAGAAGCGCTGCCTCAAGGCAGAGGGCGAGCTGGAGGCCCTCTGCGAGGAAGGCACTAGGCGTGCCCTGGAGCTCAAGAGGTTGGAGAAGGAGCTTGAGGCGCAGAAGACCGCGACGTCCCGGCTGTAACAGGAGCAGCTTGATGACCGCGCGGCCCTGGAGAAGCTGAAGGTTGAAGTTGAGCAGGCCAGGGCGGCCCAAGCCGCTCACGACCAGGAGGAAGCTCTTGCAGCCTTGGCGACGGTGAGTCCCGAGGCCCTTGCCGCCTTTGACCTTGAGGCCCGCAAGGCGCTGCATGCTGCCTATGGGGAAGGGTTCAAGGAGCCGCTGGCCGCCCCGCAGGGAGGCCCCGCCGGGCTCCTTGCTGCGCTCGTGGAGTCCCTGCGCGGTGTTACGGCCGCGATTGGCCAGTTAGCCGATGTCGAGAGCCGTACGTAGCTTACCTTGGCCCTGACGCAGGTGTGCAGCCACATAAGTCTTCGCGACCCCACCCTTGACCTGGCCTCACTGACCGAGCCCGTGACCGAAGTCATGGAGAACATGGTTGCCAAGGCCCTGAGGGTGAAGGTCACGTCGCTGGTGGAGGTGTTCCTCGAGGCTACTGCTACCGCAGCCGAGGAAGAGATGACCAGTGATGTTGCGCCCGACGATGCCTGATCCGTCCTGTTTAGTGAGAGAACTGTGAGTGCCTCGGGGAGGCGTAAGAACTTTGTTTGAATTTGAAAAAACTTGGCATTATTGTAATAGCTAGATGATTTCCATGCTTGCTTCCTTTCATGTTTGCTTAGGTGCTCTGCGTCGGCTGGGCACAACCCCGCGCATACCTCGACCACCATTGAGCCCTCTGGATGACCAGGGTTACTGTAGTAACTAGACTGGCCACTGAGCCCTCCGGATGACCAGGGTTATCGTAGTAACTAGACTCAAGGGATGATGGCCTACGTGGCCAGTGAGGCCCTTGGGTCGCGATGCCCAAGGGTCCCCCTTGACGTTCAAGCGATCCCATTTTCGTTCTGCGTTGGCAGGGCCCAACCCCGCACATACCTCGATCGCCATTGAGCCCTCCGGATGACCGGGGTTATCGTCATAACTAGACTCAAGGGATGAGGGGCTACGTGGCTAGTTAGGCCCCAGGGTCACGATGCCCAGGGGTCCCCCTTGACGTACGAACGACTCTCATGAAGGAGAATGAGCACCATACCTTTCCCACGAGCCTTCGCCTGGGATGGGGGCACGAGAAGGCCAGGTGTCTGGGCACCTGGTAGGGTGGCGTCTACCAGGCATGACCTGAGCATAGCCCCCGTGCCTAGCCCCCCTCGCAACACCCATCCAAGGAGAAGCTGTAAGCATCGTGAGCTGAAAAGCTCCCTGAGGTTGGTGCGACCACTAGGGGCCACCCTCAGTTGTTTATAACTAGCGCGGAGCATAGAGCTACCACACTTGCGCGGAGTGTGGGCATAACCGCGCCTCGGTCATAGCTTCCAGCGCGGAGCTTGGTGCTTCCACTGGTTCGTGGGCATAACCGTTCCTCGGTTGGATTTGCCAACGCGGAGCTTGGTACTTCCACTGGACCGTGGGAGGGAGCCTCCCATCGGGAGAGACTCTGGGGCGTGTATAGCCCTGTCCTGACATGTGGCTTGCATGGTAGGACAACCAAGGTCTATATGGGCCCTCCTCAGGACGAGCTGAACGACTCTGAGGAAGTTCTCGTGAGCTTACGCATCACTCACGAGACCCTACCCTGAGGCGGGTTGCGCCTGAGTCTTCTTCTGCAAAATGTGAAAAGAGAGGTGTTGTGTCGACCTGCGCCGAGTGCATCTCTAGGGGATATTGCATGAGAAGGCCGCAGCACCAGCGACCCCAGGAGGTGACGTCACAGGAATAACTCGCGAGACAGAGCTCAGCCACTGGATTTGTTGATACTGCAGGGACTAACCCGAGCACAGATGTCATGCCCAGTCTTCTCATGCCACGATCCAAAAGAAAAACAATCGGCGCACGGTTCCCGTGTGAGCAAGGCACCTGCCACGGGCCCCTACTTACCCATCCACGATTAGCCCATGCGAGAACAAGGCACCAAAGACCATGGGAGGTGCCTTCACGGGAATGGCTAGCTAGACAGAGCTCAGCCCTTGGGTTTATCGATGCTGCAGGGACGGACCCGAGCACAGACGTTGTGACAGTCCTTAATCATGGAGCGGTCGCAAGTGGGCTCACAAGGGCTCATGACCTTAGTGGCAGTGAGGACGCCGAGCATATAGATAATGCGAATGGAAAGAAATTTCTGGCCTTGATCATGCAAAAAGGGAGATAACCGTGGGGGATCAGCCCCCAGCGGCCCGAGGATGATGCAGCACGAGAGGCGCCCTCGTTTGGATACCTGAAGTGTCACCTGATACTTGCCGAAGGAGAGTTGGGGTAGCTGAAGACGCGAGCTGTGCGGGTCGCTCCCGAGTATCGTCGGGCTCCTGAGGCCCAGGGGCTCCGGAGGCTCTCAGTGGTCGCGCGGGCCCGGCTCTCGCTCCGTCCGGACCGCCTGCCACTGAGCATCCCGAGCCCCCAAGGCCCGCTGCGCGAGATGCTGGAACGTGGCAGCTGCGTTGCGGAAGCCGAAGGGCGTGCAGACGTAGTTGCAAGGGAGGGCCCTCCTCCGGCCGACCGCCATCGGCCAGAAGGGCTCCTGAGAAGCGGCTCGGTTGAGACCCGCGATGTCGACACAGACGCGGAAGCAGTCGCTTGGGCTGCGAGAAGGTGAACTTGGGGTTGTGCGGTTACGCCCACCGCGGATGAGTCTTGCGTACTGAAGTTCCTCTGTAACTTGGTCGATGAAGTCCTGATCCCCCAACGCTGAATGGCTCATGCTGGGCTCACAAAAAAGCGCATCAAGATATGCTTGCAAGTGGTGCTCGAACACCTCCCTCGAGGCACAGGTCAGCTCTGGGACACTCCAAAGGAGAGCCCCCAAGCCCGTCACGAGAGGGGCGTCGAGCGCGCCTCCCTACGCGAGAGTGGAGGGCGCCTTGTCAGCAAGCACGAGTCCTGAGGCCAGGCCATCGGGAGCCCCCGCGTCCTGAGGTCCGTCGGCGGGTAGGTTCTTCTTCTTCTTGGGGGCGGTCTGCAGGGCGAGGATGGCTCCATCCTCATCGAAGCACTCGACCGCCGCGGTCTGGTAGGCACGCTCCAGGGAACGCACCGCTTCCTTCTCGTCGAAGGCGATCGTGATGACTCTGCCGCTCCCAGGCATCTTGAGGACGTTGTAGCCATGATGGGTTGCCGCCAAGAACTTGGCGAGGCAGGATACCCTAGGATGGCGTTGTACGGGAGGTGGATGTTGGCGACGCCGAAGTCGATGAGCTCTGTGTGGTAGTTGTCGGTCGCCAAAGGTGACGGGGAAGCGGACCTGCCCCATCGGGAGTGTGGAGCCATCCGTGACTCCGTAGAATGGCTTGGTTGGGTGGAGCTGATCATAGGGAACCTGGAGTGTCTCGAAGGTCTGGACGGAGAGGACGTTGAGCCCTGCTCCGCCGTTGATGAGGGTCTTGGTCACGAGGACGTTGTTGATGGTCGGGGTGCAGAGCATCGGGAGGGCGCCTGGGGCTGCAGTGCACTTGAGCTGGTCTTTGGGGTGGAAGGCGATGACTTGCTTGGTCCACCTGAGGTTGCACGCGACATCAGGCCTGGGAATCGCCACGTTCACCTCACGGGCGAACTGCTTGAAGATTCGGTCAGAAGCAGGGGTATGGGCTCCTCCCAGAATGCATGCAACTGCACGCGGCTCCTGGAAGCCCCCTATCCCGTCTCCCTGGCGGCCGTCGGCGTTCCTCCTTGGCGGTGCTGGCAGCGGAGGCAGGTCTCCGTTGTCGCGAGGGCGACCCTCACGAGGCTGGTCGTGCCAGGGGGCGTCACGAGGCTGCTCCTGCCAGTGGTCTTCATGAGGCTGCTCACGCCACCCTTGGCGTGAGTTCCTGCCGTCCCAATGTCCTCCTCCTCGGCCTCCTCCACGACCGTAGCCGCGGTTGTCGCGCTTAGGGTGCTTCCCGACGCGCATCGCCCTGAGCTCCTGGCAGTCGTTGGTGTTGTGGCTGTGGACGTTGTGGAAGACGTAGTATGGTCGGTTGTCTCTAGGAGGTCGTCGTAGCCGCAGCCAGCACGGCGGGTTCCTTGCGCTTCGATTCCTTGGCCTTGGTTTTCTTGACGTCTGCCTCCGCCTCAGGCAGCTCCTGAAGGGAGAGGCGCCTTTCTCCGCTCTGGCGCACTTTGCCGTGAGATTGAACATCTCGAGGGCAGTGCACAGGTCTTCGTGAATGGCGAGCTCTTCCCTCATCCTGACATCGCGGATGCCATCGGAGAACGCGGAGATGATGGCCTCGTCCGAGACCCTGGGGATACGGAGGCGCATGGTGTTGAAGTGTTGGATGTACTTTTGCAGGGTTTCTCCCAGCAGCTGCCTCACATGGCGCAGATCAGCAGCTGCCGGGACTCGGTCGCGGGTGCCTTGGAAGTTGGCAACGAAACGCTCGCGACGCTCTTCCCAGGAGGAGATGGATCCCACGGGGAGGTTCAGGAGCCAGGAGCGCGCGCCGTCCTACAGAGCCATGGGGAACTAGTTCGCCATGACCTGCTCGGTGCCGCCGATGCGCAGCTCGTAGAGTTGGAGGAACTCCGTGGGGTCGGTGGTGCCGTCATAGCGCGAAGGCAGGTCCGGCTTGAACTTGCCGGGCCAGACGAGGCGCCGTAGCTCAGGGGCTAGGGCGCGACATCCAGCCACGCTCACGATTGCAGGCCCCCCCTGCGCTTGCGATGCTGGTTCTTGAGGTGCTGGCGCCACCACCTCCTATGGCGCGCGGTCTGGGCGCTGTGGGCCAGGGGGGCCACGAGCCCCTGCATGAGGGTGTGGAATCACCTGACAGCTCTCCTCGTTGCGGGCGTGGGCTCTGCGGGGTTGCTCACATCGAGGGGCCTAGTGCCGGCCCTCCTGGGCGGCGTGGTGGAGGGGAGGCGGAGCGGGGACCCCATGGCCCTCGTTCCCCGCCGGGGGCGACGGAGGACGTGAGGAGTGCGTTGGTGCAGGCACTTCTCCAGCGGCGTTGACGAGATCGGTGATGCGGTGGAGCCACTCGTCGTAGAGGTCATCTGCTGGGCGGTAGCGCAAGAGCTCCCGCACCATCAGCAACACAGGCTACTGGTAGACCAGCCCGCGGTAGACCAGCGAGGACGACGCTGCGGCCGGCAGGGGTGAAGGTGTTGCCGTACGGCCATCTCACCGCACAGACAGCGGCAGCGAGGAGTCCTGCTGCTCGTGGACAGCCGGGTCGGTGGCGGCGTTGGCAACCGGCGAGTTGGGGCGGAGTGGTGCGCCGTTGCCCGCGGGCGCCGTTTGAGCGACGTTCGCAGCGCGGCGGGCGGCGCGAGCTCGGCGTGTTTCCACCATGATTGTGGAGCAGAGTCGGTGATGAGAATGCGATGAGGTCGTAGGAGAGGCGAGATTTCGACACGCCCCTACCTGGCGCGCCAAATGTCGGATTCAGGGCTCCGCAAAACCCGTTAAGTTCTAACACAGGGGCGTGAACGAAGATATCTCCCACTCACGTCTACCTAGCGCCTCGCTCTCATCTCGGTGGAAGGATTCAAGCAAACAACGATCAAAACACACAAGAGTTTATCCAGGCTCGGGCCACCGTGTGGTGTAAGACCCTACTTCCTGCTTTGGTGGATTGGCTCCGGGCGAGCTAGAATATGAGCTAGTACAATGATCCCTGGGCGCAGGAGGCGAGCTCAGGAGGGGCAGGAGGCTAGTGTTCTTGCTCCTTGTGTGGTGGCAGAGTGTGTTCGTCTTGTAGTGGGAGTCCTAGATACTTATATAGGCGGCCACGGTCCTCTTCCCCCAAAATGTTTAGGCGGGAAGGGATCACACAATGGCCATTTTTGAGCGGGAACACAAGGACGTTCTTATCCTGATAAAAGCGGTCTTTGCCTGCAAAAGGATCAGGCGGTGACACGGTGGTGGGGTCGACGGTGGCATCCCCATTGTCGTCCTTGCGGTCTTCGGTCATGTCGCACCAAAGAGGAAACCTTTGCCTTGCTCCTTGGGAACCAACGGCTGCGCTGTCCCCTTTGAACCGAAATGGCAACTGCGCCGCTGGCGGACGCTGGCGCCCACTGGCGCGGTGCGTCACTGCTGACATCACTGCCTCCTCCTGAGGCAGGCTCGGCCTTGGATTCTCCGACCCACTGGAACGCCTTGTTGAGGCCGCTCCCGAGGAGGTCTTGACGCCGTTCTCCTCGCGAGGCTTGGCCCCCACGCGAGGGTCTTGGACAGCTGGTCGATCAGCTGGGCCGTACCAGGCCGCTTGTAGGAGCGCGTCGTGGCCCGCAGACAGGTAAGTCTGGGTACCCTGGTTCCCAGGACGCCGACACTCTCGGTAATGCACATCATAATAAGCCTTGGAATCAAATGACTAATGAGTTAGTCACGAGATGATGCATTACGGAACGAGTAAAGAGACTTGCCGGTAACAAGATTGAACTAGGTATAATGATACCGACGATCGAATCTCGGGCAAGCAACATACCGATGACAAAGGGAACAACGTATGTTGTTATGCGGTTTGACCGATAAAGATCTTCGTAGAATATGTAGGCGCCAATATGAGCATCCAGGTTCCGCTGTTAGTTATTGACCGGAGATGAGTCTCGGTCATGTCTACATAGTTCTCGAACCCGTAGGGTCCGCATGCTTAACGTTCGATGACAATCGGTATTATGAGTTTATGTGTTTTGATGTACCGAAGGTAGTTCGGAGTTCCAGATGTGATCACGGACATGACGAGGAGTCTCGGAATGTCCGAGACATGAATATTCAAGGCTATATTCGGACACCGGATGAGTTCCGGAGGTTATCGGATAAATATCGGAGTACCGGGAGGTTACCGGAACCTCCCGGGGGGTTATTGGGCCTCATGGGCCCAAATGGAGGAAGACGAGGTGCGGCCAGCTAGGGGCGCGCGCCCCCCTATCCCAAACCGAATTGTACTAAGGGGCCACCCCCCTAGCCCAAACCGAATTGGACTAGGGGGCCGGCTCCGCTTTCCTTCTTCTTCTTCTCTCCTTCCTTCCCCCTCTCCTACTAGGAATAGGAAAGGGGGGATCCTACTTGGAGTAGGATTGCCCCCCCTAGGCGTGCCTCCTCCTCCTTGGCCGCCGCCTCCTCCCCTCCCTCCTTTATATACGTGGGGAGGGGCACCACATAGACACACAAGTTGATTTTAGCCGTGTGCGGTACCCCTCTCCATAGATACACACCTCAGTCATATTGTTGCAGTGCTTAGGCAAAGCCCTCCGCCGGTAGCTTCATCATCCCCGTCACCACACTATCGTGTTGACGAAACTCTCTCGTGATGCTCAACTGGATCAACAGCTCATGGGACGTCATCGAGCTGAACGTGTGCTGAACACCGACGTGCCGTACGTTCGGTGCTTGGATCGGTTGGATCATGAAGACGTTCGACTACATCAACCGTGTCACTAGACGCTTCCACTTTCGGTCTACGAGGGTACATAGACACACTCTCCCCACTCGTTGCAATGCTTCTCCTAGATAGATCTTGCATGATCGTAGGAATTTTTTTGAGATACTACATTCCCCAACAGTGCCATCATGAGCCAGGTCTATGCGTAGATGATATGCACGAGTAGAACACAATGAGTTGTGGGCGATAATAGTCATACTTCTTACCGGCATGTCATACTTTGATTCGGCGGTATTGTGAGATGAAGCGGCCCGGACCAACATTACGCGTACGCTTACGCGAGACTGGTTTCACTGTTGCGAGCACTCGTTCCTTAAAGGTGACTGGCGGGTGTCTGTCTCCCTCACTTTAGTTGAATCGAGTGTGGCTATGCCCGGTCCTTTTGAAGGTTAAAACAACACACTTGACGAAAAATCGTTGTGGTTTTTTGTATGCGTAGGTAAGAACGGTTCTTGCTAAGCCCGTAGCAGCCACGTAAAACTTGCAACACCAAAGTAGAGGACGTCTAACTTGTTTTTCTAGGGCATGTTGTGATGAGATATGGTCAAGACGTGATGAGTTATACGTCATTGTATGAGATGATCATGTTTTGTAAAGTTATTGGCAACCGGCAGGAGCCTTATGGTTGTCTCTTTATTGTATGAATTGTGAAAGCCATGTAATTGCTTTACTTTATCACTTTGAGTTAGCGATTGTAGTAGTAGCAATAGTTGGCAAGACGACCACGGCGCTACAATGAAGATCATGGTGTCAAGCCGGTGACAATGGAGATCATGACGATGCTTTGGAGATGGAGATCAAAAGCACAAGATGACGATGGCCATATCATGTCACATATTTTAATTGCATGTGATGTTTATCTTATTTTGCTTCTTATTTTGCTTAGTACAGTGGTAGCATTATAAGATGATCCCTTACAAAATTTTCAAGGTACAAGTGTTCTCCCTGAGTATGCACCGTTGCGAAAGTTCGTCGTGCCGAGACACCACGTGATGATTGGGTGTGATAAGCTCTACGTTCAAATACAACGGGTGTAAGACAGTTTCGCACATGCAGGATACTCGGGTTAAACTTGACGAGCCTAGCATGTAAAAACATGGCCTCGAAACACTGGAGACCGAAAGGTCGAGCAAGAATCATATAGTAGATATGATCAACATAAGATGTTCACCATTGAAAACTACCCAATCTCACGTGATGATCGGACATGGTTTAGTTGATTTGGATCACGTGATCATTTAGATGACTAGAGGGATGTCTATCTAAGTGGGAGTTCTTTAGTAATATGATTAATTGAACTTTAAGTTATCATGAACTTAGTCCTGGTAGTTTTTGCATATCTATGTTGTTGTAGATCAATGGCCCGTGCTACCGTTCCCTTGAATTTTAACGCATTCCTAGAGAAAGCTAAGCTGAAAGATGATGGTAGCAACTACACGGATTGGGCCCGTAACTTGAGGATTATCCTCATTGCTGCACACAAGAATTATGTCCTGGAAGCACCGCTAGGTGACAGGCCTGTTGTAGGAGCAACTCTAGACGTTATGAACGTCTGGCAAGCTCGTTCTGATGACTACTCGATAGTTCAGTGAGCCATGCTTTACGGCTTAGAATCGGGACTTCAAAGACATTTTGAACGTCATGGAGCATTTGAGATGTTCCAAGAGTTGAAGTTAATATTTCAAGCAAATGCCCGAATTGAGAGATATGAAGTCTCCAATAAGTTCTATAGCTGCAAGATGGAGGAGAACAGTTCTATCATTGAACACTTGCTCAGAATGTCTGGGGTACTATAATCATATGACTCAACTTGGTTGCAAAGTTGACGAGGATAGTGTTATTGATAGAGTTATTCAATCACTGCCACCAAGCTATAAAAGCTTCGGAACTATAATATGCAAAGGATGCAAAAGACAATTCCAGAGCTCTTCGCAATGCTCAAAACTGCAGAGGTAGAAATCAAAAAGGAGCATCAAGTGTTGATGGTTAACAAGACCACTAGTTTCAAGAAAAAGGGCAAGGGAAAGAAGGGGAACTTCAAGAAGAATAGCAAGACAATTGTTACTCCCGCGAAGAAACCCAAGTCTGGAGCCAAGCCTGAAACTGAGTGCTTCTACTACAAAGGAACTGGACACTGGAAGCGGAACTTCCCCAAGTATTTGGCGGATAAGAAGGATGGCAAAGTGAACAAAGGTATATTTGATATACATGTTATTGATGTGTACCTTACTAATGCTCGTAGTAGCACCTGGGTATTTGATACTTGTTCGGTTGCTAATATTTGTAACTCGAAACAGGGGCTATAGATTAAATGAAGATTATCTAAGGACGAGGTGACGATGCGCGTGGGAAATCGTTCCAAAGTCGATGTGATCGCCGTCGGCACGCTACCTCTACATCTACCTTCGGGATTAGTTTTAGACCTGAATAATTGTTATTTGGTGCCAGCGTTGAGCATGAACATTATATCTGGATCTTGTTTGTTGCGAGATGGTTATTCATTTAAATTAGAGAAAATGATTGTTCTATTTATATGAGTAATATCTTTTATGGTCATGCACCCTCAAAGAGTGGTCTATTCTTGTTGGATCTCGATCGTAGTGATACACATATTCATAATATTGAAGCCAAAACATGCAAGGTTGATAATGATAGTGCAACTTATTTGTGACACTGCCGTTTAGGTCATATTGGTGTAAAGCGCATGAAGAAACTCCATACTGGTGGACTTTTGGAATTACTTGATTATGAATCACTTGGTGCTTGCGAACCATGCCTCATGGGCAAGATGACTAAAACTTCGTTCTCCGGAACAATGGAGCGAACAACTGATTTGTTGGAAATCATACATACTGATGTATGTGGACCGATGAGTCTTGAGGCTCGCGGCTCGTATCATTATTTTTTGACCTTCACTGATGATTTGAGCAGATATGGGTATATCTACTTGATGAAACACAAGTATGAAACATTTGAAAAGTTCAAAGAATTTCAGAGTGAAGTAGAGAATCATCATTACAAGAAAATAAAGTTTCGACGATCTGATCGTGGAGGCGAATATTTGAGTTATGAGTTTGGTCTTCATTTAAAACAATGTGGAATAGTTTCACAACTCACGCCTCCCGGAACACCACAGCGTAATGGTGTGTCCGAACGTCGTAATCATACTTTATTAGATATGGTGCGATCTATGATGTCTCTTACCGATTTACCACTATCGTTCTGGGGATATGCTTTAGAGACAGCTGCATTCACGTTAAATAGGGCACCATCTAAATCCGTTGAGATGACGCCTTATGAATTGTGGTTTGGCAAGAAAACAAAGTTGTCGTTTCTTAAAGTTTGGGCTGCTATGTTTATGTGAAAAAGCTTCAACCTGATAAGCTCGAACCCAAGTCGGAGAAATGTGTCTTCATAGGATACCCAAAGGAAACTGTTGGCTACACCTTCTATCACAAATCCGAAGGCAAGATATTCGTTGCTAAGAATGGATCCTTTCTAGAGAAGGAGTTTCTCTCGAAAGAAGTGAGTGGGAGGAAAGTAGAACTTGATGAGGTAATTGTACCTTCTCCCGAATTGGAAAGTAGTGCATCACAGAAATTAGTTCTAGTGATTTCTACACCAATCAGCGAGGAAGCTAATGATGATGATCATGAAACTTCAGATCAAGTTACTACTGAACCTCATAGGTCAATCAGAGTACGTTCCGCACCAGAGTGGTACGGTAACCCAATTCTGGAAGTCATGTTACTAGACCATGATGAACCTACGAACTATGAGGAAGCGATGATGAGCCCAGATTCCGCAAAATGGCTTGAGGCCATGAAATCTGAGATGGGTGTCACATCCCTAGTCAGTGCATGCATTAGGACTAGCTAGAGTGTGCATCATGTTTACTTTTTCTAGAAACTTGAAATGGGGATGACAGAAACCCAAGCATCCCTCTTCTAACAACTAGGGTTTATTAAAATCTTTTCCAATGTACCCAAAATGCCCTTCAAAAATGTTCATCATCTTTGCCTTGGTCTTAAACCTCTGACAAAAATGGTGCACAAATTTCTAGGACATCCAAAGGTCACCGGATTAATTCATATTGTATTTGCATTTGGGTATTTAAATGCTATAAAATATTTTAGGTGCCCAAATAATCATGAACTAAAATGTTCCATGCTGTTCATATTATATACAGTGGGCATGAGTAGTTTTATGATTTATAAAAATGTTCTAGCATTTTTATTAATTCAACAAAGTTGAAAAAGAAACAAAACATAAAACAAAATATAAATGAGAGAGAGAGGGCAGCAGCCCACTTACCTGGACCACTCGGCCAACCTGGCGGCCCAGCACAGTGCTGGCCCGAGCCAGCCAGCTGCTTCGTCCCCGCCAGGTAGGCAGGGAGGTGACGACGACGAGCGCGAGCTCGGCACGACGCCACCTGCTTACCGCTTCGCCGCGGGAACGGGCTGGACGACCTCCACGTCGCGCCCTGAAGCCCCTGGACACATCCACTCCCCCCTGCCTCTCTCCCTCGCCCTCTCCTCACCATGGCCGCAGCGCTCGCGAGCTCGCCGCCATAACCACCGCAGCTGCCGTGCTCCCCTCGCCTCCCCTCCGTGTCTCGAAGCTCGGCCACCGTCTCCTACGTCTCCCCGATGGTCCACGCGTCGCCGGAAGCCCCAATGCGCCGTCCCCGAGCTCTTCTTCTTCCTTCGACCGTCGAGATCGCCGGCGACCTCACGTCATCTCCAGCTCGTCCCCGACCTCGCCGTCAGCTCCGTCGCAACCACCGTGAGCTTGGACACCTCCCCATCCTCTCCGTCGCAACGACTGCACGAAGCTCACCCGCACGCGCCGCCGCGGAGCTCGTTGTCGACGAGACTCCGGCCACCCAACGGCCGCGCCATCCTGTCCACCAGCTCCACCGCACCCCCAGGATCCCACCGCACCTCTCCACGAGCCACGCCGTGCCTCTTGGCAACGAGCCCGAGCTCACTCGAGCTCCGGCAGCCGCCAAGATCGTCGTCGGTGCCTTTTCTGGCGACCCCGAGGCCAACCACCACCACCACTAGTCGCGGCTCACTCCCCGCATCATGTAGACGTGCTCCGCCGTCGCTTTGGTCGCCGGAGCACGAATCCCGCACCGCACCGGCGCGTCTGGCCTCACCGGCGGCTAAACGCCGGCCAGTTTGACCCCTTTGACCACGGGTGTGCCCAGTTTGACCCCCTGGAGTCAATGACAGGTGGGGCCCAGCCGGCTAATTAAGTTAGGATTAGCACTAATTTTAATTAGTTAAGTTAATGACACTGACATGCGGGGCCCACTGTCAGGTTTGACCTGGACCAGGTCTGTTAACCTGCTGACATCAGCATGATGTCATGCTGACACAGTAAAGGCTATTATGGAATTATTTGATTTAAAACAATTCAGGAAATTCCAGAAAATGCTTTAAACTTCTAAAAATCATATAAATTCAACAGTAGCTCAGATGAAAAAGATTTATATATGAAAATTGATCAGAAAAATCCAATCTTTCCAATGGCACTGGTTTCTTGCATGTTTAAGCAAGTTAACCTTGCTGTTCACATCAAAACATGATAATGCAATTTAAATATTAATAGTTTGAGTATAAATTTGAATCTTTGATTCAAATGAGTTCAAACCTTTGTGTTTATAGTTGCATTAGCCCAAAACACATTCATCTTGCCATGTCATGAGCATGCATCATATTGTTGCATTTGTTTGTGTATTGATTGTATCGTCGGTGTTCTCCGTGGTAGGTCCTGCTCCCGAGGATACATCTGCGTATCCAACTGAAGAGCAGTACCCGAGAACGAATCTGTCAGGCAAGCAACCCATTGATCATTCCGATACAAACCCATGTTCTCGCTCCTGCTCTCTTTTACTGCATTAAGGCAACAACATGTGAACTGCTATTTGCTGCGGTCGTTGAACCCTATTCCTTTGCATGACCTGTCATTGCCACAGTAAATAGTTGAAACCCACTAGCATGTGTAGGAGTTGATTGAGCCATGTGATGTGTGTTCTACCATGCTATTTGTTTATGTTGCCTGCTATGCTTAGAGTTGTGTCAGGTCTGGTCCATCTGGGTGATGGATCAGAGTGAAATGATCATGTCTGGTAAAGAGAGTGAAGTGTGGAATATGTTTTGGTAAAGGTATCGATGAAAGGCCATGTAGGAGTACATGGTGGGTTGTTTCATTGGAACCGTCCATAGGACCTGAGATCTGTATGTGTGATTCAAGTTTCAGCTACTACCACACATTGGACCCTGAAATATGACCCCGCTCGACTTATTGACTGCCCTTGTCCTCTGTCCAGGAGTTGCAACTAGTTTCTGGTGTTTGCAGTATACTGGTGGTCGTGCGCAGCGCTGACCCTCGGGGTGGGCTGTGATGCGGCAGGTACGTGGCATGGTGTACCGGTCGCCCGTTTGGTGACTCGGGAACCCTGTACACATCGTTTGGGGCCGTGAGCGGCACCCCGGCTGGATCTCCCCACGGATGGAACCCAAATAGGTGATAAACCTGGACTAGAGACTTGAGTGGTTGGTTAGGTCGTGGTTTACACCCACGTCGGCTTTCGCTTGAAGTCTGCCGAGCACATGTCGTGTGCAGACGCTAAGTGGTGAACACATGTGTGAGGAAGTACACCCCTGCAGGGTTACCAATCTATTCGAATAGACATTGTTCGCGGTTACGGACCACTTGATTGCCTTTACAGTTCATAGACAAGTTGATGGTTACTTCTAAAAGTCTCAAGACAAGTGTGAGTGCCGTGGATGGCCCTTCCGTAGGATGACGGAAGAGGAGCCATGGTGGTGTATTGTTGTGGTGAGTAGAGGACTCGTGTGCGTAGTCTCATCTTGCAATATGCCGAGAGTTGTAGTATAGGTTAGCCAAGAGTCAAAGCTGGCTTGCTGCAATGAACTCCACTACCCTTGTTGATAATGATGCATGTATGATAGGATCTGTTGTAAGTCTTGCTGAGTACCTTTGTACTCATGTTTGCTTAATAACTGTTGCAGAAGAGAACCCTGCCCCTTCTGATGGGTTTTACATAGACGTTGACGTCGACGAGTAGCTTGCTACCCAGACGGAGATCCTGAGCTTGTGAAGGGCCTTGTAGATAGTCAGGCTACACCAAGCCTGTTTTATTTCCAAGTTGTCTATACTCAGAGATGTTAGCTTCCGCTTGTGCTTGTATGCTTGTATGACTTGAGTGTTGGGTCATGTGACCCCTATCTGTATGGATATGTTATGTATGGCTCTTCAGAGCCTCTTAAATAAAATACTTTGAGTCATAGAGTTTTGTTGTGATGCAATGTTGTATTTGCACATATTGAGCATATTGTGTGTATGTTTTGAAATGCTTGATATGTGTGGGATCCGACACCTAGTTGTTTACCTTTGGTAGCCTATCTTATAGGGAAATGCCTCCTAGTGCTTCCACTGAGCCTTGGTATCTTGCTACTGCTCCGGAACACGTAGGCTGGCCAGCATGTGCCCTTCTTCGTTCATGTGTCTGTCCCATAGGGGAAATGTCACGCGTTGTTCCTTTAAGTCCATGTAGCGTGCTACGACTTGGGTTCATACGTTGATGACCGAGACGTTCGTTGTTGGGTCATGGATGCATGTCTCTGTAATTTAGTGCCACTTTTGGTTTATATCTAGCCATGTCAGCCCGAGTTCTCTCTCATATGGATGCTAGCGACACTATCATATACGTGTGCCAAAATGCGCAAATGGTCCCGGGCCAGGTAAGGTGGTACCCGTGGGGATACCGTGCGTGAGGCCGCAAAGTGATATGATGTGTTACAAGCTAGATCAGTGTGACTTAGGATCGGGGTCCTGACAGCATTGGCATGAGAGCCGGACTGCCTGTAGGTTCTTCAAGCCAAACTGGTCGATGTTGAGTCTAGAAAATTCTTAGTTATATGTAGGGGAACTGATTGTAGAAGGGAACGTAAGGCTCTTTTTACTTCTTTACCTTATGCCCTTCTGATCTGAGTCAGCCTATTCTTTCTACACGAGTTTTAGGACTAGGCCTCTCATCTTTACTAGGTTCACGTGTTACTAATCCGTAGACTCTTAGCATTATTGGTTTCAAGCCTCACTTCAATTTCTACCCTTCTAGTACGTTGATTAGCTGGACCCGGAACCTTGATATGATGTTGTTGAGTGGCTATGCTATCATTTGTATGATGTCTCAAAATCTTTTTTGAGCATTTACAGTTGTTATGCTGCTCGATTTCTTCTAGAAATTCTAATGCCTTTGCATTATTTCGTGTTTCAGATGTCTGACCGCACACCTCACCAGGTGGTCCATTTGACCCGGTGCATTAATGTACCAGGTCACATGGCCATGTTGGTCCATGTGTTGACTGAGACCGGCTACCGTTGGTATCCCGAGTACACTGTGGAGGAACAGTACCGGGATTTCAACTAGAGTCAGTATTTCTGCACAGTCCGGATATACCCTTCATATCCCGGAGCTACCGACCCCATCCATTGGTCTTATGGACTCGGGGTTACCATCTAGATGGCAGTACAGGATGCCACTTACTCGATGATGACCATCATCCGGGTTAGGCATGCTCTGCTGCTGAACACTGAGTTCCGCTACATGCTAGTCTCACTTCCTGGAGAGGAAGGCTACTACACTGGTCTGTATACTGGTGCCGCTCATGAGGAGCCACCGCTTCAGACTACCACTCAGATGCTGGAGGATAGGGACCGTGAGGTCCGTGCCCTCCGGATGGAGCTTTATAACACTTGAGCCGCTCACTGGACCACCTTGACACAGCTTGCACCTGCCGTGCAGACCGGATATCTGGATATGCGGGATTTGTACCCCGTGCGGACTCGTCTGCCCGATCGTATGGATTGGCGTGACGTTGGGGGTATTACACCTCCACGTGGGCGTCTGTTACCACCAGCAGCGGGACCGAGACCGCATTCGTGTCCCTATGATCCACAGCCTTCGAGTGCTCAAGAGTTCCAGATCCACATGTTCCACTTCCAGGCTACGGGGGTAATCTTTATGAAGATTACTACGGAAATGTCTGAGCTAGACCGTGGCAGTAGTAGTATCGTAGTAGTTGTATTTCCACAGTCCTGCGTGTCTTGTGGAATAGGACTTAGTGTGTACTGAGTTCCGGAGGCGTAGATAAATAATGTATAGGAGCTTGGAGTGCCTCTGATGAGATGTATCGTCTTTCGCCGTAGTTGTACTTTAGCCTTAGCTTGTACTAAACTATGTATGGTGTGTATGACCAATGGTGTATATATGGCAGTTTCTATATTACCATGTCGTACAGATGAACATCTCTGCATTTCGTGTCATCCATTACATTCTGCACTCCTATGTCAAAGTTTTGCCATCCTTGTCTAAACTGTTGTTTTGTTTTCCTAGGATGGTCAACACTCGCAGCACTCCTGCTGCTCAGGAGCAGGGTGAGGCCAGTGGGGCTAGAGATGAGAATCTGCCTCAACCACCCTCCTTGGCAGAAGTAATGCTGGAGGCAGAAAGGAACAAGAGAGAGACCAACCGTCTACTGGAACGCATAGAGCAGAATACTGCCTTTCGCCAGAGGAATGACATGGTGTCAATTAATGACTTTATCAAGATGTGCCCACCGAAGTTCCATCATTCCGCTGAACCTCTTGATGCGGATGACTGGCTTCGCAGTATCACCCACAAGCTACACTTTGCCCGTGTGGCCGAAGCTGACAAGGTTACCTACGCCGCCTACCATCTTGAGGGCCCTACTAGCCTCTGGTGGGAAAACTTTGAGGCTATGCGTCCTGCTAGCCAACTCACTACTTGGGCAGAGTTCAGCGAGGCATTCCGTGAACATCACATTCCGGAAGGTCTCATGGATCGCAAGCGGGAGGAATTTTGCAATTTCACCCAGGGCCGGCTAACCGTGGATGGCTATAGTCGCGAGTTTGGCAACTTGGCACGCTATGCTCCCGAAGAAGTGTCCATCGATGCTAAGAAGCAGGCGAGGTTCCGCAAGGGACTCAGCCTTGAACTTCGCCGAGATCTACGTCTGCACGAGTGCACCTCCTTCCAGAAGCTAGTGAACAAAGCCATCAGTGCTGAGACGGGTCAGACTGATTTTGAAGCCACACGCAAGCATCCTCGTGACTTTGGTTCCTCATCCGGCTCAGGCTCTCACAAGCGTCGTGTGTGGGTTCCAAACACAGCCCTGCCACCCAGGTTTACTCCGAGGCCATCCTATGAGGCGCCTCGCCCAACCCAGCAGTATGCACAGCCCAAGACTTATGGAGGACCACCTGCCAACTTTGCTCCATGCACTGGCACTGTGACATGCTTCAAGTGCAGAGAACCAGGGCACTACATGCGTGAGTGTCCTCAGAACCAGCCAGGAAGGTCCGTTGGCCTTGGTAAGCCAACATGCAAGGTGAACTATGTCAAGCCAGTCCCCACTGCTCGTGGTCATGTCAACTATGTCTCTGCTGATGAAGCTTATGAGGATCCTAACCTCGTCCTTGGTACGCTTCTTGTTAACTGCCATCCGGCATCTGTTCTTTTCGATACAGGAGCATCTCATTCGTTCATATCTGAGAGCTATGCTCGAATGCACAACATGAATTTTTGGGACATGCCCACTTCCATGGTTATTCAAACTCCTGGTTCAAAATGGCAAACCTATAGGGTAAGCCATGGGAATGAAATTCTTGTCGATAGACTTGTTTTCCTTGCATCATTAATAGCTCTCAAGTCCTCAGACATAAACATCATCTTGGGTATGGACTGGATGACAGCTCATTACGCCAAGATTGATTGCTACACTAGGACTGTTCAACTTACACACCCATCCGGCAAGACAGTCAATGTTTTGGCCCGAATGGCTGAGCGTCAGCTCTACTCTCTTAATGCCAGCCCTCTACCAGAACTCGAAGATATCCCGGTAGTCCGTGACTTTTCGGATGTCTTTCTAGAAGAACTGCCAGGTGTTCCACCTGACAGAGATGTCGAGTTCGTGATAGATCTTGTTCTACGAACTGTCCCAATCTCTAGGAGACCCTACAAGATGGCACCCCTAGAACTAGCTGAGCTTAAGAAACAACTCGATGAGTCCTTGAAAAAGGGTTTCATATGTCCTAGTTCTTCTCCTTGGGCTTGTCCTGTCCTCTTCGTCAAGAAGAAGGATGGAACGGAATGGATGGTTGTAGATTATCGACCTGTCAATCTGGTCACCATAAAGAACAAGTATCCGCTCCCCAGGATCAACGACTTGTATGACCAGCTCGCTGGATCCTCAGTCTTTTCCAAAATGGATTTGAGGTTGGGCTACCATCAAATCAAAATCAAGAACGGGGACATTCTCAAGACAACCTTTGTTACTCGTTATGGCCAATACGAGTACACCGTCATGTCCTTCGGGTTAACCAATGCCCCAGCCACTTTCTCCTGGCTAATGAATTCGATATTCATGGAGTACTTGGATAAATTCGTTGTGGTATACGTCGATGATATAATCATTTACTCCAAGAACAAGGAAGATCATGCCAAGCATCTAAGGTTGGTATTGACGAAACTTCGAGATCACTGCCTTTATGCCAAATTCTCCAAGTGTGAATTCTGGTTGCCAGAAGTGACCTATCTAGGCCATGTAATCTCTGTTAAGGGTATTGCTGTCAATCCCGAGCGAGTTCAGGCCGTCCTTGATTGGACTCCACCCGAATCGGTCAAGAAAGTTAGGAGTTTCCTTGGCTTAGCAAGCTATTGCCGAAGCTTCGTCGAGAATTTCTCCAAGGTTGCTAAACCCTCTAACTGAAATCCTCAAGAAAGATAAAAAGTTCGAGTGGACCCCATAGTGCGAGTACAACTTTCAGGAACTGAAAAGACGCCTGACATCTGCACCCGTACTGGTACCACCAAACTTTTCCAAGGACTTTATTATCTATTGCGACGCCTCGTGACAAGGACTGGGTTGCATACTCATGCAAGATCGTCAAGTGATTGCCTACGCATCTCGACAGTTGCGTCCACATGAGGATAACTATCCTACCCATGATCTAGAGCTTGCAGCTGTAGTCCATGCACTCAAAACATGGCGACATTACCTTCTTGGTAATTGGTGTGAAATCTTCACGGATCACCAAAGTCTGAAATACATCTTCACCCAACCGGATCTGAATCTCAGGCAAAGATGTTGGGTTGATTTTCTCATAGATTACGACTTAGGAATCACTTACACCCCTGGGAAGGCCAATGTCATGGCTGACGCACTAAGTCGTAAGTCATATTGTAACAATCTGATGTTACAACAAGGGCAACCACTTCTCCACGAGGAATTTCGTAAGCTTAACCTTCACATTGTTCCTCGAGGCTTCCTTTCCACCTTGGTGGCGAAACCTACCCTTACGGATCAAATCATAGCTACCCAGAAGCGTGATAAGGGTATATCCCGACTCCAAGAGAGCATTGCTAGCGGAGCTGCTAAAAGCTTCTCTATGGATGACCGAGGTGTTGTCTTCTTCGAGAACCGCCTAGTGGTTGCCAAGAACCGACATCTACGGCAGTTGATCCTTAAGGACGCTCATGAATCTCCTCTCACGATTCATCCCGGTAGTACCAAAATGTATCAGGACCTACGCCAGAGGTTCTGGTGGACTAGGATGAAGAGAGAAATCGCTCAGTTCTGCTAACTGCGACGTTTGCCATCGAGTTAAAGCAGAGCATCAACGGCCTGCTGGCACCCTTCAATCTTTAGCTATTCCTGAATGGAAATGGGACAAGATTGGTATGGACTTCATTACCGGGTTTCCCAGGACCAGGAAAGGGAATAATGCTATCTGCGTCATTATCGACCGCCTCTCCAAAGTAGCCCATTTCCTGCCTGTTCAAGAGAGTATAACCGCTAGCCAGCTAGCAGACTTGTATATATCTCGGATAGTATCTCTTCATGGTGTGCCATTGGAGATTAACTCAGACCGTGGAAGTCTTTTCACCTCACGATTTTGGAAAAGTTTCCAAAATGCTTTGGGGACTCGTCTCTCTTTTAGCACCGCCTTTCATCCTCAGTCAAGTGGTCAAGTAGAATGAGTCAATCAAATTCTGGAAGATATGCTTCGAGCCTCTGTCATCTCTTTCGGTATGGATTGGCAGAAGTGTCTTCCATTCGCCGAATTCGCTTATAACAATAGTTATCAAGCTAGCTTGGGCAAGGCTCCCTTCGAAGTTCTATATGGACGAAGGTGTCGAACGCCTCTTAACTGGTCAGAAACTGGGGAAAGACAATTCTTTGGTTCGGATATG
The DNA here is from genome assembly GCA_902687465.1 of Secale cereale. Lineage (NCBI taxonomy): Eukaryota > Viridiplantae > Streptophyta > Magnoliopsida > Poales > Poaceae > Secale > Secale cereale. The sequence goes on from LR738709.1 coordinate 360,692,750, forward strand.
ATCCAGGAAGCAGAAGAGCAAGTTCGCATCGTTCGTGAGAAATTGAAAACAGCCCAGTCTCGCCAGAAGAGCCAATATGATAGTCATCATAAGGTGTGACTTATGAAGTCGGCGATAAGGCTTACCTTCGGGTTACCCCTCTTAAGGGAACCCATCGCTTCGATATCAAAGGCAAATTGGCTCCTCGTTACATCGGTCCTTTTCGCATTCCTGCCAAAGGAGGAGAAGTTGCCTACCAATTGGAACTACCTTCGCATCTTTCCAGAGTTCATGATGTCTTCCACGTCTCCCAACTCAAGCGTTGCTTCTCAGATCCTATCCGCGGAGTGGACCACAAAACGCTTGATCTCCAGGACAATCACACGTATCGAGAATACCCCGTTCGTATTCTTGATCAAACCGAGCGTACCACTCGATGTCATAATATCAAGTTTCTCAAGGTTCAATGGTCACACCATTCCGAGAAAGAAGCTACTTGGGAAAGGGAGGATCGTCTTCGACTTGAGTACCCCACCCTTTTCCCGGAGGAACCTGAATCTCGGGACGAGATTCTTTTGAGTGGGGGTGAGTTGTCACATCCCTAGTCAGTGCATGCATTAGGACTAGCTAGAGTGTGCATCATGTTTACTTTTTCCAGAAACTTGAAATGGGGATGACAGAAACCCCAGCACCCCTCTTCTAACAACTAGGGTTTAATAAAATCTTTTCCAATGTACCCAAAATGCCCTTAAAAAATGTTCATCATCTTTGCCATGGTCTTAAACCTCTGACAAAAATGGTGCACGATTTTCTAGGACATCCAAAGGTCACTGGATTAATTCATATTGTATTTGCATTTGGGCATTTAAATGCTATAAAATATTTTAGGTGCCCAAATAATCATATACTAAAATGTTCCATGTTGTTCATATTATATACAGTGGGCATGATTAGTTTTATGATTTATAAAAATGTTCTAGCATTTTTAGTAATTCAACAAAGTTGAAAAAGAAACAAAACAGAAAACAAAATAAAAGAGAGAGAGAGAGAGAGAGGGCAACAGCCCACTTACCTGGACCGCCCCGGCCCACCTGGCAGCCCAGCACTGTGCTGGCCCGAGCCAGCCAGCTGCTTCGTCCCCGCCAGGCAGGCAGGGAGGTGACGCCGACGAGCGCGAGCTCGCCACGGCGCCACCTACTTGCCGCTTCGCTGCGGGAACGGGCTGGACGACCTCCACGTCGCGCCCTGAAGCCCCTGGACATGTCTACTCCCCCGCCTCTCTCCCTCGCCCTCTCCTCGCCATGGCCACAGCGCTCGCGAGCTTGCCGCCATAACCCCCACAGCTGCCGTGCTCCCCTCACCTCCCCTCTGTGTCTGGAAGTTCCACCACCGCCTCCTACATCTCCTCGACGGGCCACGCGTCGCCGGAAGCCCCAACGCGCCGTCCCCGAGCTCTTCTTCTTCCTTCGGCCGTCGAGATCGCCGACGACCTCACGTCGTCTCCAGCTCGTCCCTGACCTCGCCATCAGCTCCGTCGCAACCACCGTGAGCTTGGCCACCTCCCCATCCTCTCCGTTCTCCCTCTCGAGATCCGCAACGACTGCACGAAGCTCACCCGCACGCGCCGCCGCAGAGCTCGTCGCCGACGAGCCTCCGACCACCCAACGGCCGCGCCATCCTGTCCACTAGCTCCACCGCACCCCCAGGAACCCAACGCACCTCTCCACGAGCCACGCCGTGCCTCCTAGTGACGAGCCCGAGCTCACTCGAGCTCCGGCAGTCGCCAAGGTCGTCGTCGGCACCTTTTTCGGCGACCTCGAGGCTAACCACCACCACCACTAGTCGCGGCTCACTCCCCGCATCACGTAGACGTGCTCCGCCGTCGCTTTGGTCGCCGGAGCACGAATCCCGCACCGCACCGCCACATCTGGCCTCGCCGGTGGCTAAACGCCGGCCAGTTTGACCCCCTTTGACCACGGGTGGGCCCAGTTTGACCCCTGGAGTCAATGACAGGTGGGGCCCAGCCGGCTAATTGAGTTAGAATTAGCACTAATTTTAATTAGTTAAGTTAATGACACTGACATGCGGGACCCACTGTCAGGTTTGACCTGGACCAGGTCTGTTGACCTGCTGACGTCAGCATGATGTCATGCTGACGCAGAAAAGGCTATTCTGCAATTATTTGATTTAAAACAATTCAAGAAATTCCAGAAAATGCTTTAAACTTCTAAAAATCATATAAATTCAACAGTAGCTCAGATGAAAAAGATTTATATATGAAAATTGATCAGAAAAATTCAATTTTTCCAGTGGCACCGGTTTCATGCATGTTTAAGCAAGTTAACCTTGTTGTTCACATCAAAACATGATAATGCAATTTAAATATTAATATTTTGAGTATAAATTTGAATCTTTGATTCAAATGAGCTCAAACCTTTCTGTTTATAGTTGCATTAGCCCAAAACACATTCATCTTGCCATGTCATGAGCATGCATCATATTGTTGCATTTGTTTGTGTATTGATTGTATCGTCGGTGTTCTCTGTGGTAGGTCCTGCTCCCGAGGATACATCTGCGTATCCAACTGAAGAGCAGTACCCAAGAACCAATCTGTCAGGCAAGCAACCCATTGATCATTCCGATACAAACCCATCTTCTCGCTCCTGGTCTCTTTTACTCCATTAAGGCAACAACGTGTGAACTGCTATTTGCTACGGTAGTTGAACCCTATTCCTTTGCATGACCTGTCATTGCCACAGTAAATAGTTGAAACCCACTAGCATGTGTAGGAGTTGATTGAGCCATGTGATGTGTGTTCTACCATGCTATTTGTTTATGTTGCCTGCTATGCTTAGAGTTGTGTCAGGTCTGGTTCATCTGGGTGATGGATCAGAGTGAAATGATCATGTCTGGTAAAGAGAGTGAAGTGTGGAATATGTTTTGGTAAAGGTATCGATGAAAGGCCATGTAGGAGTACATGGTGGGTTGTTTCATTGGAACCGTCCATAGGACCTGAGATCTGTATGTGTGATTCAAGTTTCAGCTACTACCACACATTGGGCCCTGAAATATGACCCCGCTCGACTTATTGACTGCCCTTGTCCTCTGTCCAGGAGTTGCAACTAGTTTCTGGTGTTTGTAGTATACTGGTGGTCGTGCGCAGCGCTGACCCTCGGGGTGGGCTGTGATGCGGTAGGTACGTGGCATGGTGTACCGGTCGCCCGTTTGGTGACTCAGGAACCCTGTACACATCGTTTGGGGCCGTGAGCGACACCCCGGCCGGATCTCCCCACGGATGGAACACAAATAGGCGATAAACCTGGACTAGAGACTTAGGTCATGGTCTAGAACCATGTTGGCTTTCGCTTGAAGTCGACCGAGCACATGTCGTGTGCAGACGCTAAGTGGTGGACACATGTGTGAAGAAGTACACCCCTGCAGGGTTACCAATCTATTCGAATAGCCGTTGTTCGCGGTTACGGACCACTTGGTTGCCTTTACAGTTCATATACAAGTTGATGGTTACTTCTAAAAGTCTCAAGACAAGTGTGAGTGCCGTGGATGGCCCTTCCGTAGGATGACGAAAGAGGATCCAGGGTGGTGTATTGTTGTGGTGAGTAGAGGACTTGTGTGCGTAGTCTCATCTTGCAATCTGCTGAGAGTTGTAGTATAGGTTAGCCAAGAGTCAAAGCTGGCTTGCTGCAATGAACTCCACTACCCTTGTTGATAATGATGCATGTATGATAGGTTCTGTTGTAAGTCTTGCTGAGTACCTTTGTGCTCATGTTTGCTTAATAACTGTTGTAGAGGAGAACCCTGCCCCTTCTGATGGGTTTTACATAGACGTTGACGTCGACAAGTAGCTTGCTACCCAGACGGAGATCCTGAGCTTCTGAAGGGCCTTGTAGATAGTCAGGCTACACCAAGCCTGTTTTATTTCCAAGTTGTCTGTACTCAGACATGTTAGCTTCCGCTTGTGCTTGTATGCTTGTATGACTTGTGTGTTGGGTCATGTGACCCCTATCTGTCTGGATATGTTATGTATGGCTCTTCGGAGCCTCTTAAATAAAATACTTTGAGTCATAGAGTTCTGTTGTGATGCAATGTTGTATTTGCACATATTGAGCATATTGTGTGTATTTTTTGAAATGCTTGATATGTGTGGGATCCGACACCTAGTTGTTTACCTTTGGTAGCCTATCTTACAGGGAAATGCCTCCTAGTTCTTCCACTGAGCCTTGGTAGCTTGCTACTGCTCTGGAACACGTAGGCTGGCACGTGTGGGGATACCGTGCGTGAGGCCGCAAAGTGATATGATGTGTTACAAGCTAGATCGGTGTGACTTAGGATCGGGGTCCTGACAATGGGATCCATGTATGAGAACAAAGTATGGACTTTGGTTGACTTGCCCGATGATCGGCAAGCCATTGAAAATAAATGGATCTTCAAGAGGAAGACTGACGCCGACGGTAATGTTACTGTCTACAAAGCTCGACTTGTTGCGAAAGGTTTTTGACAAGTTCAAGGAGTTGACTATGATGAGACTTTCTCACCCATAGCGATGCTTAAGTCTGTCCGAATCATGTCAGCAATTGTCGCATTTTAGGATTATGAAATCTGGCAAATGGATGTCAAAACTGCATTCCTTAATGGATACCTCAAAGAGGAGTTGTATATGATGCAGCCAGAAGGTTTTGTCGATCCTAAAGATGCTAAAAAAAGTGTGCAAGATCCAGCGATCCATCTATGGACTGGTGCAAGCATCTCAGAGTTGGAATACACGCTTTGATGTGGTGATCAAAGCATATGGTTTTCTACATACTTTTGGAGAAGCCTATATTTACAAGAAAGTGAGTGGGAGTTCTGTAGCATTTCTGATATTATATGTAGATGACATATTGTTGATTGGAAATGATATAGAATTTCTAGATGGCATAAAAGGATACTTGAATAAGAATTTTCAATGAAAGACCTCGGTGAAGCTGCTGATATATTAGGCATCAAGATCTATAGATATAGATCAAGACGCTTAATTGGACTTTCACAAAGCACATACCTTGATAAAGTTTTGAAGAAGTTCAAAATGGATCAGTCAAAAAAAGGGTTCTTGCCTGTGTTACAAGGTGTGAAGTTGAGTAAGACTCAATGCCCGACCACTTAAGAAGATAGAGAGAAAATCAAAGTCATTCCCTATGCCTCAGCCATAGGATCTATCATGCATGCAATGCTGTGTACCAGACCTGATGTGTGTCTTGCTATAAGTTTAGCAGGGAGGTACCAAAGTATTCCAGGAGTGGATCACTGGACAACGGTCAAGAACATCCTGAAGTACCTGAAAAGGACAAATGATATGTTTCTCATTTATGGAGGTGACAAAGAGCTCGTCGTAAATGGTTACGTCGATGCAAGCTTTGACACTGATCCGGATGACTCTAAGTCACAAACCGGATATGTATTTTTATTGAACGTTGGAGCTTTCAGTTGATCTACGTGTGAAGCGGAGTACATAGCTGCTTCAGAAGAAGCAAATGAAGGAGTCTGGATGAAGGAGTTCATATCTGATCTAGGTGTAATACCTAGTGCATCGGGTCCAATGAAAATCTTTTGTGACAACAATGGAGCGATAGCCTTGGCGAAGGAATCAAGGTTTCACAAGAGAACTAAGCACATCAAGAGACGCTTCAATTCCACCTGCGATCAAGTCAAGGAGGGAGCCGTAGAAATTTGCAAGATACATATGGATCTGAATGTCGCAGACCCATTGACTAAGCCTCTTCCACGAGCAAAACATGATCAGCACCAAGACTCCATGGGTGTTAAAATCATTACTATGTAATCTAGATTATTGACTCTAGTTCAAGTGGGAGACTGAAGGAAATATGCCCTAGAGGCAATAATAAAGTTATTATTTGTATTTCCTTATATCATGATAAATGTTTATTATTCATGCTAGAATTGTATTAACCGGAGACTTAGTACATGTGTGAATACATAGACAAAACAGAGTGTCCCTAGTATGCCTCTACTAGACCAGCTCATTGATCAAAGATGGTTATGTTTCCTAGCCATAGACATGAGTTGTCATTTGATCAACGTGATCACATCATTAGGTGAATGATGTGATGGACAAGACCCATCTGTTAGCTTAGCAACTTGATCGGTTAGTTTTACTGCTATTGCTTTCTTCATGACTTATATATACATGTTCCTATGACTATGAGATTATGCAACTCCCGAATATTGTGTGCTATCAAACATCACAACATAACTGGGTGATTACAAAGATGCTCTACAGGTGTCTCCGAAAGTGTTTGTGGTGTTGGCATAGATCGAGAATAGGATTTGTCACTCCGAGTGTCAGAGAGGTATCTGTGGGCCCTCTCGGTAATGCACATCATAATAAGCCTTGCAAGCAAATGACTAATGAGTTAGTCACGAGATGATGCATTACAGAACGAGTAAAGAGACTTGCCGGTAATGAGATTGAACTAGGTATAATGATATCGACGGTCGAATCTCGGCCAAGTAACATACAAATGACAAAGGGAACAACGTATGTTGTTATGCGGTTTGACCAATAAAGATCTTCATAGAATATGTAGGAGCCAATATGAGCATCCAGATTCCGCTGTTGGTTATTGACCGGAGATGAGTCTCGGTGATGTCTACATAGTTCTCGAACCCGTAAGGTCCGCACGCTTAACGTTCGATGACGATCAGTATTACAAGTTTATGTGTTTTGATGTACCGAAGGTAGTTCGGAGTCCCGGATGTGATCATGGACATGACAAGGAGTCTTGGAATGTCCGAGACATAAAGATTCATATATTAAAAGGTTATATTCGGACACCATATGAGTTCCGGAGGTTATCGGATAAATACCGGAGTACCGGGAGGTTACCGGAACCTCCCGGGGGGTTATTGGGCCTCATGGGCCCAAGTATAGGAAGAGGAGGTGCGGCCATCTAGGGGCGCACGACCCTCCTAGCCCAAACCGAATTGGACTAGGGGGCTGGCCCCCCTTTCCTTGTTCTTCTTCTCTCCTTCCTCCCCCCTCTCCTACTAGGAATAGGAAGGGGCGGGGGGTAATCCTACTTGGAGTAGGATTGCCCCCCCTAGGCGCGCCTCCTCCTCCTTGGCCGCCTCCTCCTCCCCTCCCTCCTTTATATACGTGGGGAGGGGGCACCCCATAGACACACAAGTTGATTTTAGCCGTGTGTGGTGCCCCTCTCCACAGATACACACCTCGGTCATATCATTGCATTGCTTAGGTGAAGCCCTGCGTCGATAGCTTCATCATCACCATCACCACAACGTCGTGCCGAAGAGACTCTCCCGTGACGCTCAACTAGATCAAGAGCTCGTGGGACGTCATCGAGCTGAACGTGTGCTAAACGCGGAGGTGCCGTACGTTCGGTGCTTGGATCGGTTGGATCGTGAAGACGCTCAAATACATCAACCGCGTCACTAGACGCTTCTGCTTTTGGTCTACGAGGGTACGTAGACACACTCTCCCCACTAGTTGCTATGCTTCTCCTAGATAGATCTTGCGTGATCGTACGATTTTTTTGAAATACTACGTTCCCCAACAAAAACATGGTTTAATTCTCTTGCTCCTGGTTGTGTGCATAGTCCCGAGGATATGATTTATTACTTCTCTGCTAAATATTTCCCCGCTCATAAGAAACAAGCTGCCTTAAGGGAAATTTATAATTTTGGGAAAATTGAAGAAGAGAGTCTCCCACAAGCGTGGGGGAGGCTTCTCCGATTACTTAATTCATTGCCTGATCATCCTCTCAAGAAAAATGGATATCTTTTATAATGGACTAATCGATGCTTCCAGAGACCACCTGGATAGTTGTGCTGGTTGTGTTTTCAGGGAAAGAACTATTGATCAAGCTGAATTGCTATTGAATAATATGTTGAGTAATGAAAATAATTGGACACTTCCTGAACCAACTCCTAAGCCAAATCCGAAGAGAAGGGGTATTCTATTTCTCAGTCCTAAAGATATGCAAGAGGCAAATAACTCTATGAAAGAAAAAGGTATTAAAGCTGAAGATGTTAAGAATTTACCACCTATTGAAGAAATACATGGTCTTGATAACCCGACACAGGTAGTAAAGGTAAATTCTCTCTATAGATTTGATGAGGGTGATATTCCTCGTAATAAGTCTGCTAGCCAATGCTTGGATGAGTTTGATAATTTTATTGTTAAACAAGAAAACTCCAATGCTTATGTTGGTAGACAATTGAAATGTAATGCTTATATGATTGAACACTTGAGTGATTATATGTCTAGAGTTAAAGGTGAACTTAAAATCATTCGTAAACATGCTTCTATGGTTACCACTCAGGTGGAACAAGTGCTTAAAGCACAAAATGATTTACTCAATGAATTAAATAATAAGAAAAATGATAATGCTGTTAGAGTTATGACTAGAGGGGGTAGAATGACTCAGGAACCTTTGTATCCCGAGGGCCACCCTAATAGAATTGAGCAAGATTCTCAGAGAACTAATGTTGATGCACCTAGTCCCTCTAAGAAGAAGAAGAAGAAAAATGATAGGACTTTGCATGCTTCTAGTGAACCTGTTATTGACACACCATAGAATCCCAATGATATTTCTATTTCTGATGCTGAAACACAATCTGGTAATGAACATGAACCTAGTGATAATGTTAATGATGATGTTCATGTTGATGCTCAACCTAGCAATAACGATGATGTAGAGATTGAACCTGCTATTGATCTTGATAACCCACAATCAAAGAATCAACATTATGATAAAAGAGACTTTGTTGCTAGGAAGCACGGTACAGAAAGAGAACCATGGGTTCAAAAACCCATGCCTTTTCCTCCTAAACCATCCAAGAAAAAGGATGATGAGGATTTTGAACGCTTTGCTGAAATGATTAGAGCTATCTTTTTGCATATGCGTTTAATAGATATGCTTAAAACAAATCCGTATGCAAAGTATATGAAAGATATTGTTACAAATAAAAGAAAGATACCGGAAGTTGAAATTTCCACCATGCTTGCCAATTATACTTTTAAAGGTGGAATACCAAAGAAACTAGGAGATCCAGGAGAACCAACTATACCATGCTCCATTAAAAGAAACTATGTTAAGACTGCTTTATGTGATCTTGGAGGCGGTGTTAGTGTTATGCCTCTCTCTTTATACCGTAGACTCGATTTGAATAAGTTGACACCTGCTGAAATATCTTTGCAAATGGCCAATAAATCAACTGCTATACCTGTCGGTATTGGTGAGGATGTGCCTGTTGTGGTTGCAAACGTTACTATTTTAACGGAATTTTTTATTCTTGATATTCCCGAGGACGATAGTATGTCGATTATCCTTGGTAGACCCTTTTTGAATACTGTAGGGGCTGTTATTGATTGCAACAAAGGCAATGTCACTTTTCATGTTATTGGTAATGGGCACACGGTACACTTTCCGAGGAAACAACCTCAAGTCCACAGTATCAATTCTATTGGAAAATTTTCAATGGTCACTATTGGAGGTTTTGAATTTCCTCTTCCTACTATCAAGAAGAAATATGATATTCTTATTGTTGGGGACATGCATATCCCCATTGAGGTAACCTAGTGTTATTCTAAAATTCTCCGGTTTCATGTTATTCGGAAAGAGTTTGATAACAAGACTTGATCAACCTTGTTAGTGGATTCCTTCTTATCAGCATGAGATGGATGAAGTTAGAAAGCACAACTCTCTGTACCCTCCTTTTACTTTCTGTTATTTAGATTAAATAAAGCAGAATTAGTATTCTCTGCCTGTTTTCTGAATTATCCTTGCAATAAAAATGCCCCAAAAATAAAAGTTCTGCAAATGTCCCGAAAATGAAATATGACTTTTTTTAGAATATTTAAGAATTATTGGCACTAAGAACACACCAGGGGGCCACACCACCTGGCCACGAGGGTCCAGGGCGCGCCCCTGCCTCGTGGGCCCCACGTGGACCCCCTCCACTTATTCCAGCACCCACATACTACGGCTTCCTCCAGAAAAAATCTTCTTATAGCTCAAACCCGTGTTCTAGCTCATCTTGCTGCCATTTTCGATCTTGCTCAAAGCTTCATTCACAAAACTGTTTGGGGAGATTGTTCTTCGGTATGTGACTCCTCCATTGTTCGAATTAGTTTTTGTTCTAGTACATTTTTATTGAAATTTTTGCTGCTTAGGTGACCCTGTTCTTGAGCTTGCATGTCAAATTTATATGGTCGCAAGTAGCTCTAATGCATGATATAGTCTCTAGGCACTTATGGGAGTAGTTGCTATCATTCTTGTTGGGTTTGGTTCACTTTTATTTTGAGTCACTAATATTTCAGAAATTTTTGACGGAAAAATGCATAGGAAAAATTACCAAGGTGGTTCCACAAGGAAGCAAGTACCAAGGCTCGCGATACGTGAGCCGGACGATGAACCACCGAGGGAAGCTCAAGTGCGGCCTTGTGAATGGCCGTTAGAAGAATTTATGGTCCAGATAGGAATCAAGGATGAATTTGACACGTGTGTGCGTAATGCTGATCTTGAGGGCTTCGTGTCAGATAAGTGCCCACAGTACCACTACCTAACTGATTCCTTTGTGAGAAGATTTAAATTTACATCCTCACGCAATTCTCACACTGTTGTATTCGATCTTTATGATAAATCTTATACCATGGACCTAGAAGATTTTAATATTGCTTGTAAGTTCCCGCAGTGGGGCAATGTTAGTGAACCTCGCAAATCTGAATATAAATACTTTCTAGATAGTATTACTATGGGGGAATCTAGAGAAATCACACAAGCTACCATAGGGAGCATTCATTTCCCTTCCATACATTATTTTGCTCTGTTTATAGGTAGATGCATTAACGGTAAATATGAGGCTTGCCACATGTGCATTCCAGATCTTAGTGTCCTCAAGAGTGCGGTATTAGGTGATAAACAATATAACTTGGGGGCCATTGTTGCACGAAGGTTACATCTTAGCGGTTTAAGTGGAGATTTGTTTGGTGGAATTTATGCAACTCGTGTGGCTAATTATCTTCGTGTACCCATACATGAAAATGATATGAAGTTGCATCCTGCTTATCTAGATTATAATTCTATGGTTCACCATCAGTTTGTTGAGAGGAATGAACAATTCCTCCAGTACGGACTAATCTTTGACTGACAGCGCACCGTCCATGTTGCCCTTCCTGCTCCTACTTTCTTTAACTTTCAGGCAAAAAGGAGATATGTTATAACCAGGGAGGAGGCGAACGGGTATAAGGAGAGCACGGAGACGGCTCGTCTCCAAGATGTAGCTCACCAGACAATAGCCGCTTCATCGCAGTACAAACCCAACTACGACTTTGGATATCTGCCAGGCCAGCAGTGGCCATAAACCAACTTAGGCCAAAAGCCTAAGCTTGGGGGAGTACATATTTCCCACCGACATTACATTCATGTTCACACACTCATGCTAGTTGTCGGTGCTCATACTTTTTCATTGTATTGTCCATGCTAGTTTATTTTATTTTCTAAGTATTTTTCTTGTGTGTTAGAAAAACCTTAAGAAAAACCAAAAAAATAATTAGTTGTAGCTTTTAGATAGTTTTACTTTCCATGCATGCAGTAGTAGTAATTGAAAGAAAACCCCAAAAAAATTCTTGTTCTTCTTTGTCTTGTTGGGAGCTACTCCATGTAAATTGTTTTATTTCTTTTCTTTTCTTTATGGTCAAGAGGAGAAGACCATGATGAAAATGTTGAGTGGCTCCAATATGCATTATTGTTGATTTAACTAAGATCCCATACTACATTTTCTTCTCCCTTGTATTAAATGCTTGCAGATTCCAGCTTTGTCCAATGCACGTGCACTATTATTATTATCCACACAGTTCGGTCGTGCGAGTGAAAGGCAATAATGACGATATATGATGGTCTGATTGAGATGAGAGAAGCTGGTATGAACTCTACCTAACTTGTTTTTGTAGATATGATTAGTTCATCGTTCCTGATTCAGCCTATTATGAATGAAACATGTTTGCAATGACAATTAGAGATTATAGTTGCTCATGCCATACTTAATTAGCTAGGAGTTTATAATAGTTTACCTTGCATGCCAACATGCTATTAAAATGGTTGTGATGTGGTATGATAGGGTGGTATCCTCCTTTGAAGGATTCCAGTGATTTGACTTGGCACATGTTCACGCATGAAGTTGAAACAAGATCAACATAGCCTCCATTATATTTATGTTCATGGTGATTTATATCCTACTCATGCTTGCACTCATAGTTGATTAATCTCGATGCATGTTTATGACTATTGTCGCTCTCTAGCTGGTCGCTTCCCAGTCTCTTTCTAGCCTTTACTTGTACTAAGCGAGAATACTGGTTGTGCATCCACTTCCATAAACCCCAAAGTTATTCCGTATGAGTCCACCATACCTTCTTATATGCGGTGTTTACCTGCCATTCCAAGTAAATTTGGATGTGCCAAACTCTAAACCTTCAATTGAAATTCTATTTTGTATGCTCGAATAGCTCATGTATCAACTAGGGATGTCTATATCTTCCATGCTAGGTGGGTTATTCTCACAATGAGTGGACTCCGCTCATCATTCACGAGAAAATGGCCGGTAACCGAGATGCCCAGTCCCATGCTCAAACCAATTCAAAATAATTAAACAAAACTCCCCCAGGACAGTTGTTGGTATGGACGGTACCCGTTGTTTCGGGCCAACCGTGGAGTGTGCTTGTTGGTGGTGGGGGAGTATAAACTTTACCATTTTATTTGGGAAGATATCGAGATCTCTTGGTTGTTATGTTGACAATGAAAGTATGCCACTCAAAATATTATTTATCTCTATTTCAAAACTCGAGCTTTGTCACCTCTCCAAATCCCTGCTTCCCTCTGCGAAGGGCCTATCTATTTACTTTTATGTTGAGTCATCATCCTCTTATTAAAAAGCACCAGTTGGAAAGCACCGCTGTCATTTGCATGCATTGCTATTAATTTACATTGAGTATGACTATGACTAGATCTCTTTTACCATGAATTAGAGTGTCTAGTCAGTCCTTGATCTTCAGAGGTGCTCTGCATTTATGTTTTGCGGTCTCAGAAAGGGCTACCGAGATACCATCTTGTTATATCATATTATGATTGTTTTGAGAAAGTGTTGTCATTCGAGATTTATTATTATTGCTCGCTAGTTGATTATGCCGTTGATATCAGTAAACATGAGGCCTAAATGTTATCGTGAATGTGGTTAGTTCAAAATCTTTGCTGAAAACTCGAATGCTGGCTTTACATATTTGCAACAACAAGAGCAAACAGAGTTTGTAAAAGTTTTTCTTTATTACTTTCAGTTTGTCAATTGAATTGCTTGAGGACAAGCAAAGGTTTAAACTTGGGGGAGTTGATACGTCTCCAACTTATCTACTTTTCCAAACACTTTTGTCCTCGTTTTGGACTCTAACTTGCATGATTGGAATGGAACTAACCCGGACTGACGCTGTTTTTAGCAGAATTGCCATGGTGTTATTTTTGTGCAGAAATAAAAGTTCTCGGAATGACCTAAAAATCAACGGAGACACGTTTCGGAAATAATAATAAAATACTAGAGAAAGAATCAACACCAAGGGGCCCACACCCTGTCCACGAGGTTGGGGGCGCGCCCTACCCCCCTAGGTGCGCCCCTGCCTCGTGTGCCCCCTGGAGCTCCACCGACCTGAACTCCAACTCCATATATTCATGTTCGGGGAGAAAAAACAGAGAGAAGGATTCATCGCGTTTTACGATACAGAGCCGCCACCAAGCCCTAATCTCTTTCGGGAGGGCTGATTTGGAGTCTGTTCGGGGCTCCGAAGAGGGGAATCCGTCGCCATCGTCATCATCAACCTTCCTCCATCACCAATTTCATGATTCTCACCACCGTGCGTGAGTAATTCCATCATAGGCTTGCTGGACGGTGATGGGTTGGATGAGATTTACCATGTAATCGAGTTAGTTTTGTTAGGGTTTGATCCCTAGTATCCACTATGTTCTGAGATTGATGTTGCTATGACTTTGCCATGCTTAATGCTTGTCACTAGGGCCCGAGTGCCATGATTTCAGATCTAAACTTATTTTGTTTCCATGAATATATGTGAGTTCTTAATCCTATCTTGCAAGTCAATAGTCGCCTACTATGTGTTATGATCCGGCAACACCGAAGTGACAATAATCGGGGCCACTCCCAGTGATGATCGTAGTTTGAGGAGTTCTTGTATTCACTAAGTGTTAATGCTTTGGTCCGGTACTCTATTAAAAGGAGGCCTTAATATCCCTTAGTTTCCAATAGGATCCCGCTGGCACGGGAGGGTAGGACAAAAGATGTCATGCAAGTTCTTTTCCATAAGCACGTATGACTATATTCGGAATACATGCCTACATTACATTAATGAATTGGAGCTAGTTCCGTGTCACCCTATGTTATAACTGTTGCATGAGGAATCGCATCCGACATAATTATCCATCACCGATCCAATGCCTACGAGCTTTTCACATATTGATCTTTGCTTAGTTACTTTTCCGTTGCAACTGTTAAAATTGCTACAAAACTGCTACTGTTATTTTTGCCACCGTTACTGTTACTTCCATATTACTCTTCTACTAAATACTTTGCTGCAGATATTAAGTCTTTCACGTGTGGTTGAATTGACAACTCAACTGCTAATACTTGAGAATATTCTTTGGCTCCCCTTGTGTCGAATTAATAAATTTGAGTTGAATACTCTACCCTCGAAAACTGTTGCGATCCCCTATACTTGTGGGTTATCAGTGCTCACAACTATTGATGGACTACATCAACCTTGAGCATCCAACACAAGTTCAACTACATGATCAAGATCAACATCACCCAAGGTATATTTTTCCATCTTAGAGAAGGTTTACACAAAGTCATGAGTCAACGCAACTCAACAAGTTGTGAACACATCAAAATGCTTAAACGAAAAATGGTAACCCCATTTTGAGCTTAAACGGTGAGTATGACCTATGATCAAGTGACCTCACTTGACTCCTAAGTCAATATACTCTAACATAGGTGACTTTGTCACCGACCTATCTCTAGATGAAGTTCTCTAGTGTTGTGACGCCCCAAGACCGAGGCTCCAGCAGACTTCCACCTATTCCGGGTTTCGCCATGTGTTTTATTTGCTTTTGCTTTGCATCATGTCATCATGCCATCATGTCATTTAATTTTAAAACTCAACTAAAAAAATTGCATGGATCTTTGATCTATTTAAGCCGAGGGAAATGCACATGGTGTTTTCTCTTTAAAACATATCCTCCCAGTATTATTAGGGAGCTACAATAAATATTTCATTCGTATGGAATCAACCCAAACAAACTTGCATTTTAAATCTCTTCTGTTTCCAGATTCCGGAGTTCTAATCTTATCTCTTTTGGTCTCCATTTAAATTTTCTTCAAATTCAATCAGCTTGAGTTTTATTCAAACTTATTTGAATTTGTGTCTTATACCCTCTTCCCAACCATCTTTATTAAATCCTCTATATTTTTCTGTCTCCAGGAAAATATTTTACTTGTTGGAATTCCAGCTCTACCCTTTGTTCTTCTTTCTTTGCAAGTTTTTTTGTTAAGTAATTAGAGAGAGAGAGAGAGCAGTTCCGCTGGCCCAGGCCACCGCGACCTCCCCAGACCCATCCTTCCCTCGCAGCCCAACTTATTTGTCTAACCCTAGCCCGGCCGAACCCTCCCCATCACTCGTTCCCACCCGCGCCGCCATCTTCTTTTCCTCTCGATCCCATCTCCCTCTCTCCCTCGTACGCTGCAGCCACTGCGCTCGACCTCCTCCTTGCTCACCTCGCATCGCTAGGGCCGCCGCTGGCGCCCTACAGCCGCCGCCGTCTCGCATGCGCCGTCGCCGCGGCCCACCTCACCTCCGGCCTATTCGTTGTCCGCTGTCCCGCGTCCCTGCGTCTGACGAACGTTGCCGCCCCGCGCGCCCATGCCATCCTCCTGCCCCGCTGGTCGCCTACTTCTCCCACCAGCGCCGCCGTCCTTCTCCACCACAACCACCTTGACTCTGGGCCCGTCCGCCCTTGCGTCGCTCCATCGACGAGCCGCTCCACCATCGTCTCCGCCTCAGCTTCGACCAGACGAGCAGACCACGCCGACCTCGCCGGTCGACCCAGCCTGCCTCCCCTCGCCGTCGCCCCCGGCCATCTCCGGCCCAGATCTGGCGGGATCCGGTGCTGTGGTCTACCCCCCATCGCCCTCGTCGGGCCAACGTCGCCACTGCTTCGCTTCCCACGGTGTTGCGCGAGCCCCGCCGCCACCTCGACCTCGCCGGCCCCTAGCTCTGCTCCGGCCCCGACCCCGCCCTCTAGCAACCATGGTTGCCATGGTGTTGCTCCACACACGCCCCTGCTTGCTGCTTTGACTGCCTGCCTGAGCTCCGTTTTTGTCATGGACGTGGGATAGCAGCTGAACCACGCCATGTTTCTGTCTAACGTCGCAAGTCCGACGCGAAGAACACCTCGAGTTAGACCACACAGAACAACAAGTACCTCTACACACGGATACGCCAAGACCCCAAGATCGACTACATGGACACAAGTACCACGACACCCATGCCCTCCCAAGTTCTTCTACGGAATGTGTACCACTATGCCTGAACAACTACTTCCTCTTCGATGTCGTGTACCACAACTATCGTGAAGTACCTCGTTGACAAGTGAACGACTACCACACCCGAAAAGTACATGGATATGCCAAGTTCCTCTTCGAAACATGTACAATTACCATCAACCCTCGACCCGTGGACAACAAGTACCTCTACCTGTGACCCGAACGTCTACGATCCGTGTAAAACTACCGACCCGTGAACGACTACTTCCACTACGATCTGGAACCGCTCCGAAAATGCACGCTTCAAAGGTATAACCGCCGAGACAATGACCCATGGACGAACACATGTTGTATGAGATGAACCGTATGTTTGCACCGTGTCCATTGTGTCGCTCGTTTCCATGCCGTCGAGCCGTGGGAACCCGGTAAGGGGATCACCCACCTTCTTTCGCATGACACGCTCACGCCACCTTTCTTTTGCATCGGCATCTCGACGAGCTGTCGGATCATCGGAACGTTGCCATGGTATCTTTTCCGTTTTCGCCACCATGACACCCCTTTCTTTCCGTCGTGGCGACCAATTGCTCCATAACATGGTCATGTCAACTTTTAATTAGAATTGCATAAAACTTGAATATGTCATCTGCATCATGATAAAACATTTAAAATGCTTAAAATTGTTGTTTGCTTAAAATATTGCTAAATGACATGTGGGGATTTTCCGGAATTGTTGTTTGTTGTTTCCGGCCCCATTTAAATTGCTTAGCTAGTGTATTTTATTTTGTGCTTCACCTCTTGCCATGTTAAACAACATTTAAACTTGTTGGGTTCATAACGAGAGTCAACTAAATAAATAGAATGTGGTGTTTCGTCAATATGCAACTGTTTGCATATTGAGCTCCACTTAACTTGTAGTATTGTTTGTGCACTTTGCCATGCCATGCATATTTTACACTGGACATGCATCATACTTGTTTGTGCATCATATGCCATGTTTATGCTTGTGTGTTTACCATGTTGTTTGCTTCTTTCTGGTTGCTTCTCTCGTTAGCTTCGGTTTCGTTGCGGAGTTGTGAGGATTCGTTCGACTACCTCCGTTTGTCTTCTTCACGACCTCGATCTTCTTCCTAGCGGGATTTCAGGCAAGATGACCATTCCTCGATATCACCTCTATCTTTGCATTGCTAGTTGTCTCGCTCTATAGATATGTCTCGATGCTCATTCTTGTCTTGCCAGCCTCCTATGTTGCCATGAAACACTCTAACCGCCTTCGTAGCAAACCATTGATTGGCTAAGTTATGCTTTTGCTCAGCCCTCTTATAGCATTGTTAGTTGCAGGTGAAGATGGAAGATGGAACCAGCCGCTAAGAGCCGGGCCACTTCTTCACCGATGGTCTTCCATCTCTCTTCATTAAATCGGCGGAGAAACTGTCTGACCGGCTTATACTTTGGATTAATATTAAGAGTGTGCTCAGCGAATTCTCTCGGTACACCCGACATGTCTGAAGGCTTCCATGCAAAGATGTCACGATTCTCACGGATGAACTCGATGAGCGCGCTTTCCTATTTCGGATCCAAGTTGACACTGATACTGAACTGCTTGGAAGAGTCGCCAGGGACGAAATCTACCATCTTGGTGTCATCTGCCAACTTAAACTTCAGTAACGGATCATGCTCTGTAGTTGGCTTCTTTAAAGAAGTCATATCTGTCGGGTCAAGATTATCCTTATAAAACTTGAGCTCCTTTGTGGCACAAGCCGACTCTGCATAAGCTGCATCACCTTCTTCACATTCCAAAGCTATGGTGCGACTCCCATGCACTGTGATGTTCCCCTTATGACCCGGCATCTTAAGCTGCAGATAAACATAACATGGTCTTGCCATAAACTTAGCATAAGCCGGTCTGCCAAATAAAGCATGGTATGGGCTGTGGATCCGTACAACTTCAAACGTCAAGGTTTCTGTCCTGGCATCATACTCATCTCCAAAGGTTACTTCCAAATCAATCTTACCAACTGGATAAGCCGACTTACCAGGCACAACTACATGAAAAACGGTGCTTGATGGTTTAAGCTTCTTATCAGTTAACCCCATACGACGGAAAGTATTATAATACAGAATGTTGATGCTGCTCCCTCCATCCATGAGTACCTTGGTGAACTTATACCCTCCAACCTAAGGGGCTACCACTAGGGCCAGCTGACCTGGATTATCAACTCGGGTCGGGTGATCTTCGCGGCTCCACATAATGGGCTGCTCAGACCATCTTCAATAACGAGGTACCACCGGCTCAACAGCATTCACTGCCCTCTTATGGAGCTTCTGGTCTCGTTTGCCCATTACTCAACTGCTTCGGGCTACTCTGATACCCGGACTGCTGCTGTTTCCCTTGGCTATTCTGCTGATTATTGCCACCTTGACTGCCTTGTTCCTGAAAACCGGAGCTGGAACCACCGCCTCCATGACCCGGACCCTGAAAACCGGATCGTGAGCCGTTGTTCGGTCCATGACCGTTCTGGATGAACTCTCTGTAAGATCACATGATGCTGCAATCCTTCCGCGCATGGGTGGCCGGCTTTTCATCCGACCCGTGCTTAGGACATGGCTGATTCATCACCTCATCAATATTGTACCTTGGAGGTGGCCTTCCCTTGTGACGCTGGTTAAAGTTCCGTGCCCCT
The DNA here is from genome assembly GCA_902687465.1 of Secale cereale. Classification (NCBI taxonomy): domain Eukaryota; kingdom Viridiplantae; phylum Streptophyta; class Magnoliopsida; order Poales; family Poaceae; genus Secale; species Secale cereale. The sequence goes on from LR738709.1 coordinate 360,712,042, forward strand.
GTATTGGCTACAAAAGCACTAGCCTTGCGTTTATTACCATTGTGCTAATTGGCCGGGTTATACTGCTGTCCTCCCGGGTCATTACCCCATTTTCCCTTTCCCAGCTTGTCTGCTTCAGCCTCGGGGTCCTTGTTACTATCATAGTCGGCATACTTGACAAGAGCCGCCATGAGCTCCCCCACATCATCACAATGGCGCTTAAGCCGGCCCAGCTTCTGCTTGAGTGGAAGGAAACGGCAATTTTTCTCCAACGTGATTATTGCTGACTCGGCGTTGATCTTATCTGAAGAGTGCATGATGGTTGAGACCCGGCGTACCCAACTAGTTGTTGACTCACCCTTGTTCTGAACACAAGAGTCTAGGTCCACGATCGACATGGGATGCGTACATGTCTCCTTGAAGTGCTTGATGAACCTAGCTTTTAACTCTGCCCATGACCCGATGGAATTGACGGGTAATCCATTTAACCAGTTGCGAGCCGTACCTTCTAGCATCATGGTAAAGTACTTAGCGCATGCAGCTTCGCTAACATCCAACATCTCCATTGCCATCTCGTAGCTCTCTACCCAGGCCTTCGGAGGTTGATCTACTGTGTAGTTTGGCACCTTGTGAGGACCCTTAAAATCCTTAGGCAACCGTTCGTTCCTTATAGCCGCCGACAAACACGGCACGCCCCATGCCCGAGAAGTTCTACCCGTTTCTACTGACGTTACCGGGTGATGAGGCGCCGGCTGATGATTGATCGCCTGAACCGGCACATCTTGTCTCCCGTCATCATGCCGCGCCGGGTTATATCCACGAGGCGAGTTACGACATCGTTCTATGCTTGAAACCTCTGGCGAGCCAACGTGTCTGCTATAGCAGGCACTCGGAAGGGGGATCGAGTGAATGCGGTCTCAACTATAAGAATAAGCCTGGTGCTGCTGTAGCGCTGTCTGAAGCAGCTCCTGAGCTCTCCGGGTTTCCACTTCTACCGGAGTTTCGCTCTCAACTAGCAAAGCCGCCAGCCTTGATGATGTTGCTATCATATTATCTGGAGGGTTAGAGTAATGACCCGCCTGTGCGGGAGGATAGCGAGGGGCCGGGCGGTTTTGATCTGCATACAAAGACCCGGCTATATGCTGATGAACCAGACCGCCGGTCATGGGTGCTTCTGCCGTCCGGTTTAATACTGGCGGATCACTACCCCTTGCCCCGTCTGTGAAAAGGTTCCTGGTCTCATAGACAAAGGGGAGTCGACTCTGTTGTTTCCTTCTTATCAGGGCTACATTAGCAGCGTTATGTCCCATCGAGAGTAGGAAAGCCTCCGCTTGAATCCGCTGGGCTCGGGCATCTAGAACGGCCCGCTCCTTAGCCATCCTGGTGTTCTCGGTTGCCATGTCCTCCCTAACCCGTGTTATCTCTTGCCGCAATTTATCCACAGTCGTCTTGTGTTGATCCTGATTTTCCGGAGTGACTTCCGTTCCCATCAGAGTCGCCAGATTCTCCAATAGATCTAATAAAGATTGAGCCGGCGATTGTGCTGATCCGTCAGAGCCTGCCGCATCTGCTGTCACGCGGGGTGTTATGGTCCCGGCGATCGTTGACCTGAGAGCCGGCTGGGTGCCGGCCATGAAGATTGCCACCCTATTCGGCGGTTCACTGAAGTCTGGAATACTATTGCTATCGGACGAGCCCCCAAGCCGTCCGGTCTGCATCCGATACATGGAGTTAGTCTCACCTATAGATGACTCACCATCAGAAAGAACGGATGTTTGCTCATAAGATCGGAAGCCTCTATTGCCCTGGATGTATCCGACGAAAGCGCGCTTCCTCGCAGGTCGAATCTGGGCGGGTCGCGCATGCTGAGCCGGCTCGACGATGTCGGTGCAGATGTCCGGCTCCGGGCCCGGTTCGCCGATCCTTCCGATGAAGACATGGATTCCGCCGAAGGGGACCCGATACCCGTACTCGATTGAGCCGGCCTCGGGGGCCCAGCCTTCGTCATCGATGTACAGCTTGCCGCGATGACTTTTAGTCATCCGGGCCACAGCGTATCCCTTAAGCCCTTCGAAGTTGCCCTTCAAGAACTCAAAACCATCAGCCGCAGGCCCCACGGTGGGCGCCAACTGTCGTGGAAGTGTCACGGCAGATGTCCTGAGGTAAGGACTTGATTGTGGAGACATAGCGACGTGGTTAGCTTGAAGGGGTTAAGAACAAAACAAAGGACACAGGGAGTTTATACTGGTTCGGCCCCTGCGGTGAGGGTAAAACCTACTCCAGTTAAGGATGGGATTGCTGGGGTGTCAATTGCTAGGTCGCGGATGCGCTTGCCTAGCTCTCGATCTCTTGTTTCTTGCCCTAAGCCGCTGTCGGGTCGTCCCCTTATATACACGGGTTGATGCCCTACGGCCTATGGAGTCCCGGCCGGCTCATACAATCGTGTCCGGCTCGGTGACTCATCGTACATGCCTTACATTACAAGTTACATATATGGCGATTTGATACTTACATGCCTTAAGCCGCCACGGGCCTTGGGCCCTTATCTGAACCGTCGTCTTAACAGGCTTCTGGGCTGGTCTGATAAACTGTTGTCGGGTAACCCGGCCCCTCATGGGCGGGTCATATGAAATACTTATATCCCCAACAGCTCCCCTTGTGTCGAATCAATAAATTTCGGTTGGATAATTTACCCTCTAAAACTGTTGCGATCCCCTACACTTGTGGGTTATCAGGGGCGAGGGAGTTACCCTTTGCTAGTATGTTGATGACATAGAAAATTTTGGAACAAATCTGAATGTTATTAAGGAGGTCAAGGATTTCCTATCTCGTTGTTTTGAGATGAAAGATTTAGGAGTGGCTGATGTTATTCTGACCATCAAGCTGTTGAGGGACATTGATGGTGGGATTACATTGCTTCAATCTCACTATGTGGAAAAGCTCTTGAGTCGATTTGGCTACAGTGACAAGCCCTCTCCAACACCATACAATGCTAGCGTGCTACTTTAAAAGAATCAAAGAATTACTAGAGATCAATTGAAATATTCTCAGATTTTTTGGCTCGCTTATGTACTTAGCCAGTGCTACAAGACATGACATCTTTTTTGCTATTAGCAAACTGAGTCGGTCTGTCTCAAAACCAGGAGATGTGCATTGGAAAGCTCTAGAGAGAGTTATGCATTACTTGTAAGGCACTGAGAGTTATGGAATTCACTACACAGGGTACCCAAAGGTACTGGAAGGGTATAGTGACTCAAACTGGATCTCTGATGCTGATATGATAAATGCCACGAGCGGATATGTATTAACTCATGGAGGTGGTGCTATTTTTTTGGAAGTCTTGCAAGAAGACCATCTTAACGAGGTCAACAATGGAAGCAGAACTCACAGCACTAGATACAGCTACGGTCGAAGCAGATTGGCTTCGTTGGCTGTTGAATGACTTGCTGATTGTTGAGAAACATGTATCGAGTGTCCTCATGAACTAAGATAACCAAACCATGATCGCTAAAGTGAGAAGCTCAAAGGGTAACATGAAGTCATCAAGGCATGTTCAGAGAAGGTTAAAGTCTGTCAGGAAAATGAAAAACGCATGAGTTATTGCATTGGATTATATCCAAACGTCTAAAAATCTGGCAGATCCTTTTACTAAGGGTCTATCACGTAATGTGATAGATAATGCATCGAAGGAAATGGGTATGAGACCAACAATATGAGTTGTTCACAATGGTAACCTAGTCTATGTGATCGGAGATCCCGTGAATTAGATGTGGAAGACAAGTTGTTAGTCAACTGCGAGGAGAGTATCCTTACTAATAACAATACCACTCCATGAAGGTGCAATACTCTCCTAATCTCCATGGCAGGTTGATGTATATCTTAATGTGTTCTAAGTGGGTCATTTAAGCAGAGATGTTGTCCTGCAAAACATCTTTTGAAGAACACACCTATATGAGTCCGATTGTTAAATGTCGCAATCTATGAGAGTAGGTGCTCTCTAGTAAACTCATGAAAGGTCTCGGAGCATGAGCATAACCTCCACCCACGGGGAAGACCCATGGTAGCACGGTATCGGTCAAGGCTTTGTGTGAAGCTAGATTCACAAAAAAAAACTTGCAATTCAAGGCCTAGTCCAATGTTTAAGTTTCTCATTAGTGTAGCATAGAGTTCTAGGTGGAAGTTCAACTTAATAGTCTCCACTGCAGTACCGGTATATAAAACAATGTTTGAGAACAAAAGGAAATACTTGTGTGCCTCTGGGATCTGGTGGGGGATTGCTGGAATTTAGTCTATTTTGGGACAACCCAATAGCGATTTCAGAAATTCCTAATAAATCCTAGAGGTCCACTTAGCCCATTCGTGCAAGGCAAGGGGCACTACTAAAGTTTAGTCCCACATTGCTAGTTTAGAGGGAATTGGACCTCCTTATAATGGTGGTTGTTTCCCCACATGTATGAGCATCAGAACAAGAGGGACATCCACGCGCGCTCCTCCTCCGCCGCCCACCTATCCACACCACGCCTGGTCATGACGCCCCGCGGGTTGCGGGAATGAGCCGAGCCGATGTCTAAATTTTTGCCACACACACGATTGATATGAGAAAGGTCACTCGAAAGCTGAAAATTTTTCTGTAGTGGATATTGAATACGAACGTTGCACCCTTCGAATGCTGCTTGCTCGTTTCGTCTCCCTTTTTCCCTTCAGCTCCTCGTATAGCCTATGCGCATCCTTCTCTTGTGCCTATAAAAGGAAGGTCGATCCTCTCCAGAGAGACACGCCAGAAGATCATTTCCTCTCGCCACCAAGTTCCTGAGCATTGCTCTACCGCTACGATCTTCCCCATCCTGGCTTGCGGCGTGCACCGCAGATCGGGACAGTAGGCCTATGAAACTCCACCTCTTTGAGTGTTGTACGAGATAAGAGTGATAAGGTTTTTGCGGAGCGCTTAGCGCGGCTACTGGATGGTTCATCATGGACGATTCGGACGCCGATGACCACTTCCCCAACGATGACTTCTTCCCCGACGTCGACAGCCTCTTCGACGACATGGCTGGCAAGGACACCAACCCCAAGACAGGTGCTTCTGCCACTGCTCCGTACGTCTTTGTGATCTTTCTGTTTAAGGTCATGCTACATTTTCTTGCTCTAGTTTTTCTTGTTCTACTCTCTATTCTACATGTGTTTTGTTTTACTTCACTTGTACAGATTCTACTTTCCTTCACTCTGCTTGATTACATGACTTGTTCCATTTCTACTATATTAGTCATGTTTTATCTAGTATTTATGTTAATAAAATCATATGGTAAATTGCTCATATTTCAACAGTTGGAACATGTGTATACCTGATTTTTTTTTAATTATTTTGTGTGGAAAGTCTTAAGAGATTCACTACCATGTTTGGGTAAATTAGTTGGTCGGCATATCCCATGTATTCCCCAATGTCCTATTTGCAAGATTGGCATAGAAGACATACAACACTGCATGTTTACTTGTTCATGGGCGAAGGATGTTTGGAAGGAGCTTGGTTTGCAAGACTTTATTCAGCGAGCTGTGGTGACAGATCCGGGTTGATTACAATGGAGATTCTTTCAAAAAATGAACCAGGTTCTGGGGAGGTTCCAATCCCTAAACTAGTTATGGTGCCCGCCTGGTTTGTTAAAGGGGTATCAATCCAACTTCCAGATCATACTACCATATCCATAAGAGTTCTTGTTGTAAACTTGTAGCGTGCCTTGACACATTCTTATAAGGAACGGCAGCCTGATTTGTGAGGAAAAAACCTAGTCATGCGGCGAACTAAATCAATGTGGATGCATCTTTCAATTCGGAGAGCGTTGATGGATCAACAGGAGCTATGGCTCAAGATAACTGAGGCAATTATATTGATGTTGTGACGTGGTTCTTTCATAGTGTAGACTCAATCGAGCTGATGGTAGTTCGGAATGGCCACTTCCTTTCTGCCCAACTTGAATGCAATAACTTGATTTTGGAGTCTGATTGCAGCCTTGTTGTTGATTCTATGCAAAACCCATCTGAGTACCGAGGAATGGACGTAGCTACGGTACTAAAGAATGCATAGACCTTTGTTAGGAGAGATGGTCGAGGCCTGACTTTAAATTAATAAAGCCAAAGACACCGAGAGCCACAACCAAACCAGAACCAGAACAACCACCAAGTAGCAGAAGTATCAACAAAAGACACAGAGAAACGGCCACAACCGGCATCAAGGCACGCGGGCCTGAGAGAGTCCATAGGGCAGACTAAATTGGGAAGCGCCTAACATTGCATAATCAACAACTAGATCATCCTGGCCTGATCCCTTTCGAATAAAGATAAAGTAGTTGCACGCACGCGGTTGGTAAGGGCCACCACTGTCTCCATGTCCTCCTCCTTAATTAGAGATTTTCACTGCTGCAAAAACATGGATATTTTGAAGATAATATTTGCCGCCGAGCTAGGGAACACCTTTTCAATGGTAAACTTGTTTCTGGTGGTCCACAAGGTCCAACACATAACTGAGAAACTGAACTAGAATAGCCTTTTAGTTAGTCCCGAAAGAGTAGTAGCAAGGGGACGGAGAGCAGCCAAATCAGCAGGGGCCCAGGAAACGCCCAACTAATCCCTAAGAGCAACTCTAGCACACCCTGCAAAAGGCCCCGACCCGCAAAATAACCGCTAAAATGCGGGTTGGCGCAGAAAATCCCGCCCGAAGAGACCCCGCAAACGTGGCCGGCCCGCAAAACAATTTGAGGGGCGTGGCAAAATCTCGGCTCCAACACATGAATACGCGGGTTCCCCTACCCCCCCCCCCCCCCCCCCCCCC